>CM076580.1:49988138-50369510 GCA_034641835.2 Pinus albicaulis
ACTCTTGAATAAAGTTCGGCCGAACTATTGCCGAAAAAAATTTCGGGCGCCGATTCTCACAAAAGTGTAACCCGGCTTCACGTTTCCGCCCCTATTGAAATATGCCATCCAAAATCTTATTTACCAATACAATAGTTTTGCTACTGAAAAAATTTTACTTTCAAAATCTAGCCCAAAAAAATTACTATCCAGAATCTAGATCCAAAGAAGTTTTGTATTCAAAAGTTGCATATATATATATGCAACACACACACACACACACACACAAGGGGGGTTTGCGAAAGGGTGAAATAGGGTTTCCACAAATATGAGGATAGCATTTATTTCTAGGTGAATTACACACTTAAGTATGGTGACATGGAATAAATATCAACCATAAATATAGTTCCCTATTTCATTGATAATGAGTTCTAGTTGGTTGATTACTGAGATAATTCACTGTCATAAGATCAAATATTTGTACAACGATCTCTTATCTGGTGTTTAATTCAATATGCGAATGCATATTATAGTTATCTTCTAAGTTATTGCATGGTTGACCTGGTGTATGCAGATTTGTATTATACACTTTTATTTGAAAGATGCTTCCAAGATTCGGTAGCGAAATATTCCTTGATTGATGAGTCTACCTCTAGATCATGACCTTACTGCACAAACACAAGGGGGATATTAATGGGATTCCTAATATTCATATCCATCCTCATAACTATATGACCATGGATGATGGTCCAAATTCACTATTAATGCACCATTATCACATTTCACTTGTCAAGGTTGTGGGTTCATTGGTTTGAACCTCGATTTGGATGAAATTTTTGGGCTTATTGGTTAGTTTCCATATTGGAAAGGTAAGAAGAAAAAAAGAACCATTTTCTCTCGTGATCACTATGTTTTGTTGGTGGTGGATAAGGATTCACAGTTGGACTAAGTTATAGATCTTCAAAAACCTTGGTTGGTATGATCTTTGGGTGGAAATTAAATATGAGTCATAGATTTTGTTGGTCACAAGATAATTGGATCTCTCTCCTCAGTTACATCCTTATTTTCCATTTATTTTCAAGGGATTTGTATGGGCTTGTTTTTAAGAATGACGATGATGCACATAAGATCTTGTTGTAGAGGTGGTCCCTAGACCATAGTATGCAGGGGTTGAAATTTTGGCATCCCATCTTCATGCTCGACTTGCCATGAATGTAAGTATTCTGATTTGGGTTAAGCTTCCTAATCTACCATTGGAGTTATAGAACAAGGAAAACTTTAAGGCTACTAGAAATTATGTTAGTAAGTTTACCATGGGTAACTTAGGGTTCAATGATAGTAATCCTCGTAATATGGCTCACACTTTGGTTGAGATTGATTCTAAACATGATCTATTTAAGGCCATTCAAATTGTAATTGGAGAAATTTCCTTCACATAAACCTTGGACTATTTAGTTGTCCCCTTTATATGTTACAAATGCCACATAGTTGGACAATTTATGGTGGATTTACCTCTTCCTTACTCTCTACAATGGAAGGTGGTCTCTTAAAATAAAAATATTGGTGGATCATGGAGGTAAGGGGAATACTCCACGTGATTAAATACCAAAGATATTCAAGGGGTCCTATGGGGTTATTGTAGGAGAAGCTAGTCTTTCTTAACATTCAGGCAAACAAAAAATTTAAAATTTGGGATTGGATTGTGGATCGATACCTCTTCCAAATAATCATCAAGAAGATGTAATCATTGGGGGTATTTTGGTTTCTCTTTCCATGGGTATAATGGATTTGCTAGAGGAAAAGGTCCAACAACATGTAGTGTATGTAGATCTGGACTTGATAAAGTCACAATGGGACATATTGGATAAACTATAGGACTCAATTTATTGCCAAACAATTTTGAGAGATAGGGATTCCATTCCTCCTTCTATAGTTCACAATTGGTTGGTGAAACTACAAGAACATGATGTAGAGATAAAAAACCATTGAAATATGTAAAGTGGTAGGTATTCCATAAGTTAATTGGTGAAATTGAAATGGTAAGCATAGATTCACCTATTATAAATGAGACTCTTGTGAAAAAGAACCATGGTGGAAAAATGAGAATGGTATAAATATGTCATTTCTTATTTAAAGTCTAGAAAGTTCCTATTGTTGCAAAAAGAAATAATATCTTTGAAAATGAAATGGAATCATTATGTATTTATTTTTAGAATTTTATTCCAAAGGATTTTTGATGGTGTGATGTTGAGATATTAAAGGAAATCCATGAAGGTGTTTGTGGTGGGAAATTTTGTATGATTTTAATCATAGGAACAAAGTTTATATGTGAGAGAATACTAAACTAGCTACTTATAAAATAAGAGAGAAGAGAAAGAAAAATTACTAGAAAATTCACTAAGCAACCAAAGATAAAATTTGTATTACTCAAATCACATGAGATGAATAATTCATGATATATAATTGATGAACATGAATAAAATATATATACACTTCAAGAGGCCAACCAATTCGAACAAGGTTTGGATTCTATGTGCATGCACTCAGTTTCACTCAAAAGATTTTCCCTAGTTGGAAAATAAGTTAAAATTAGACTAGGGGGCCTCAACTTAGCAAAATATCCTAAAATGCAGCGAACTAGAAGTAAGTGGATTTATAAATTAGTAATAATTGATTAATAAATATCACATGCAACAAACTAACCAATTAAACTCAATTAAACTCGAAAAAAGGACTAAAATTCAACTTAACAAGAGGAGGAGAAAGAAAAGTGACAGGTTAGCTGCTACAAAGTAGGGAGGAAGTGTGTATTCACTTTAGGAATACATATGCATGAGGTAGTATGAATTTATAGAGTGGAAATAACCATGTCATCATCAAAACAAAGTCAAGTTGGTGCTATAGGTCATCCTAGGTGGCACCCCTTGCTAAAAACATACCTGCTAAAAATAGAAACTTTAAAAATAAACAATTTTCCAAATGATAGGGAATGCCTAGTAATGAATGAAAAATGATCATATGTGCCCCTAATAATGTATGGAAGAGGGTTTAGTAATGGCTAGAGGATAGGTCTTGATGAGGTTCTTGGTGAACTACTAAGTGTTATGTACCCTAACTAATCCAAATTTATGAAGGAACAAAATGAAATATAGATTTAAAAAAAAACATAGAGATACATTGATACACAACTTCAATTAATAAATAACAACTATTGAAAATTTTATACATGCAAGAAGGAAACAAACTAGCTCAGGTGATGGTAGTTTATCTCTAAGAAGATATGTGACAAATACATGCCTTTTGAACTAAGTTATAATGAGGCTATTAGGCCTTTTTATTATGAAGAAACAATGGGAAACCATAAACATTAAAAAAACCAACCCTAAGAGATGAAGCACTAAAAGCTTGTGGGCCCCACTAGGGTTAGTTGGAATGTCAACTTCCCAAGGTACTAACTTTGGCATACGAACTTCATTTGGCACACATGATAGTCCATTATAAATGTCCATCCAAGGACAACAAATTTCGACTACAAACATAGCCTTTGTCTCACATTTACATGTTTCTCCAAATCAATGTCATTTAGGGCCTCACAATGGCTCTAGAAGTCCAGGACCCAAAAAATTGCCAAAAATAGAAAACTACTAAAATAGGAAAATGTGCTGGAAATTAGGAAACTAAAAGGAAACAATGTTGGTGGTCTAAGTGGAATAGGCGGTTGGCCACCAATATCCACTTGGATCACTAACATCCCCTTAAAGCACAATCAGGGAGTATGCTAGTGAATGAGTCTCAACAATTATTAGCCATGTTAGGTACTCATGTACATAAATATGCAAGACATATATGAGAAGCTTGAGGTGAAAATGGAAAATCTAGTGGAAAGAAAATCCCCCTTCAAAATACAATGCATACTATGCCATCTATGTAGTTTTTATGGAGAAGGATGGTGTTTATGATCAACCCCATCATGAATATGTCCTCATATTTTTCCTATACCGTAATATTAGAATCCTTTTTCTATTTGTATTTTATTTCTTGTAAACCCACTTGCATATGACAAGCTTTTTGCTGGGAGGAAGAGGTACCAAATCCCAAGTGTTGTTCTCTATCAGAGAATTATACTCCTCCCTCATAGTTGATTCCAAAGAGGGATTACCTTCAACCTTTGCATAGGCTTGAGGGTCTAATCCAAGAGTCAAATGAAAATAGATAGGATATGCTTGTTTCATGATAATTATAGCTTGTGGAATCTCCACAAACATCGCTCTGGTTCTCCATGAATCAACAATATCACCCACTAAATCACTAGTTGCCTAAAGTGTTTTTTGTAATCATTGAGGCCTCTGCTTTGGACCTAAAAATTATTTATGCTATTTTGATATATCAAAATATAAAATTTGATCAGAAAAATTATCTGACAAAGAATCAAAATCTAACAAAGGCCAATCTTATATATTGAAAAAAACTAATTATTTTACAAAATGACCTAAAATAATAACGCTAAGAATAATCGATTCAGAGTGACTCATCCAAATTTTACAAGAAAATATTATATCTGGGTTTGTTGTTCCAAAAAAGTTCATTATTGATAATGGTTCCAAGTTCACAACCTTTTGGTGGCAAGTTTGGTATAAAAATGGAACAATCATCAAATTATATCCACTAGCATAATTGATATGACCCTAAGGGGGGCATATATGGGGTTAAATGTATATGATATGACCCCAAAGGGGAGTATATATAGGGTTAAATGTATATGATATTACCCTAAAGGGGGAATATAAGGGTCTAAATGCACATGCAATGTGTAAATATATATGTAATATGGCCGAACTAATTATAAGTAAATGGCCACATGTGTAATGTGAGAATAGGTATATATAGAAATCATATAGTCATTATTGAGGACACATGAATTGGATGTATGAATGTATTTGTTTATTTAAAGGAGTTTCTCTTGTTATTATCTATATTGTAGTTTTTCTCCATGCTCATATTAGTGTACATAGTGTGTACTTCTCGTTTTTAAATATTTGATTCATAACTATCGGTATCAGAGCTACAATCCTAGGGTTTTGTTTCTCCGAAAGAGACATCTTGAAATCTTTGCTATACATGTTTTTACGTGAATAATCACATAGCTAAATTTTGATGGGGATGGGGAGACATATCAAATAAAAGTGGTCAAAATTTTATATTTTGGTTCACTATAGTTTTGTAGATATTACTTGTGGAAGTTAAGTTTTGTGATTGGTCCTGAAATCAATTTCAAATGAGTCATTTAATTGGAATTTTAACTGAATTTTCTATGGAAGGATTTAGAGTACACAATTTTGAAGTTTTGAAGGGAGATATTAGGGTATAGGTGGTCAAAATTGCAAATTTGACTTTCCTATAATTGAAGAGAAATACCACATGGAAGTTAGTGTTTGTGATTAGTCCTAAAATATTTTTTTAAACATGTCATTTTAGCATGTTTGATATGATTTTTGCTCAGAGAAATTTTAGATTATGAAATTTTCAAGGTTCCAAAGAGAAATACTAAAGTAGCTCAAGTAGAAAGTTTAGAATCATATTTGAAAAATTAGATATGTGACATGTTGTACAAATTCACTCTTGTGAAAGGGCTAAAAATACAAAATTACCACAAATTTCACTTAAAATATCAAATTTTAATTATACTTATAGAATTGCTAAAAATACCTATTACAACACTAAAAGCTAAAATTTCAAATTCAAAAGAATTGAAATTATAGAAATATACTTAAAAAAAAGACTAACCAAAAGATAAACAATATATCATTACATAACAATAAAATAAAATACAAATCAATTTATTCATTTTTTAATTACAGTAATTTACCATAAATACTCTTAATTTCAAAACCACTCTTTTCAAATATCATTCCTTTATGTCCAAATATCCTTTTTCAACTTCATCGACATGCTTTATTAAGTAGTAAGAATAAAGGATCAACATTCACAAAATTTGGTAAACTCCATCATTATAATATTTCACACGTCACATTGCAATGATGAATATTATTATCACTTATGCCTCAAAATGTTCGACATCTCAATCAGCAATTGGCTTTAGTTTTTATATTTGTCTTTGCATTTGGAGAGATGATATTTGGGATTTGATACCAATGGAGATGATGTTTTTATATTCACAAAACCATCATGTTCAAAATTGAAATGTCTTCAACCTCGGATTTTTGAAGCTTAGAACTATTTCCCAGAGATACGGTGGTGACCCACCATCACCATCATTTTATGGTCAAAACTCTCTAGAGTATGATGAATATACTTTTGTAATGGGGACCATGGTTTATGGAAATGTTTAGGCACTTTATGAAGCACTGGAGTTTGAGGTCCGAGCATCAAATGACACCATTTTCAAAATTACATCATCTAAAAATAGAGTAAATAGGGTAGTGTTTGAGGTGGATTATTTTATATGTTTTAATATTTAAGTTGAAGTTGTTTATTTTCGAATTTTGAATTTAATTATTAATAATTATTAAGTTGATAGTAAAGATTTAAAGTTTATGAAATATTTTAAAATATTTTTGATAATATTTGTAAAGGTTGAAATTTATCTCCAAAATTATATGAGATTTCAATCTTGAGTTTTATAGTTTACATCATATTTTATAATACAAAATCATCAATTAAGATATTAATGTGAACACTTTGTGTATATATGTTAAACTTATTTATTAATCATTTTTAATAATAATAATATTGATTTAAAATAAAATTATAATTTAGTTAGTTAGTTTTATGATTTATTTTATTTTATTTTATTTTAATGTTAATAGTAAAATGTATTATGAAGTAAGTACTTTGATGCTTATTATGAATTGATGTCTACCAACATTTACCAACTATTTAGACTATATGGCTGCACTACTTTTTTTGTTTTTTTTGGTCGAGTTATCTGAGTTCTTCAAAGATTACATTATGCTTGACTGGTGACTTGAGAAACCGTGACCCAGGGGCATATAAGTCGTCACAATCACTCATGGATCGCACCCGGCATGTGCTACACTAGCCCTTAACATGGTTGGTTTTTTGCCGAATGAGTTTCGAACCGATGACCTTCACATTATGGAATGACTTAACAATACACCCCATCACCATCTATTCTACGCCTATAGGCTTATATGACCACACTAGTTAAATAACATTTTAGTGAAGTAAAAATGTATCAAATAATGAAAAAATGATATTTGGCATTTATTATAAATGTTACTTATAAAATACGATACAATTTTTTTAAAAATTTATTTAATTAAAAAATATTTATATTAAAAATACAAGAAAATTAAATTCAAAATTCAAAATATTTTTAAAAATATTTAATTTAAAATTATGTAAAGAGAAAAGGCATCCACAAGCGCTATATATATATATATCTAGAAACTTATATCAATAAATTTTATACTTATTACGCTAAAAGGCGTTCTCTTTGCTAGCTTGGGGTGAGAAACACTGTTCACCCCTGCCAATGAGAAGAATTTTTTTATTGCCCTTCCAGCCAATAAAATTTGGACATGTGGCATTTCCTCCAACAATGAAAATCCTCCATTTGGACTTGGCCACTCCAGCGATAGTTTTCTAGACTTAACACCTGGATAGTTTCTTTACCAGTTGTTACGTGACACTTCTGCAAATCCCTTGACAATACTCATTTTTCCATATCGAGAGACTTTAACACAGTCCGATGAAGGAGAGATTTTGCCATGCCAATAACTGTTGGGAGACTTCAACGGAGTTCAAGGAGGGAGAGTTAAAGATAATGTAGTACTTCCATAAAAAATTGCTCTGTGGCCATGCCTTTTCATGACTCCCCTCTCCTACTGCTGTACCCTTCTCCTTCTGACTCGACAATCTAACCCCTTCGGCCATACTCCCCATTCATTTTCATTCGCCTTCTCTGCATCTCGTCACTTCGTTCCCCTACTCATATATTCTGATGACCCTCTCCTACCTTCCGTTTGTTTCAGTACCTGCCAATTAGACTTGTAGCCTCGACGACTTACCTACTTCCACCTTGTAGCCTCAACGACTTTCCAACTTCCAGCTTGAAGGACTTATGATTACTTTGTTGAGTGAAAATTATGGGTAATCTGTGACTTGTCTTCCTCTGTTAACAACTATTTTACAGTGTTGGGACTTCTCTTCCTCTGCTTCGCATATGTGACTTAATCCTTCATCTAAAGAAATGAAGGAAAATGTTTTATTTCCACTCACATAAGATTTTATATTATGCTTGTGACAAATCCTTCAAAAAGTATGTTATTGATTTTCAGTTGTGTCACTTGTGTACAAGCATTATCCAGTTTGGTCATTCACCAAAACTTCATTGAATTAAAATAGCACCTTCTTTTAACAAGACGCCCGCATCGCCATGGAGACATCGTTAATTCGCAATGCTCTTTCTTCGCTTTTCGTTGGTGCTACCAACCTGCAACCAAACCTCCAGGTCGTTGCACTTGAACAGATAAGTGCTCGGACTGTGATGCCTCGATACCGCGTTTCCATTTCCAATGGTGCTCACAAACATACCATTCTGATCCCTTCTTCGCATAATGGCCTTGCAAAAAATGAGGATATGAAAATAGGCTTCATTTTTCTCCTCAAAAGAAGCTTGTGCACATATGCACATCAATCCATGTACATTGTGTACAAACCACCCCCCCTTCCTCCCTTTTATCATTCTCCTCTTATGTCCCTTTTTTATTTCTTCTTCTCATTCCTAAAATTTTACTTCCCCTCTTCACTGATATAATGCTCCTTCTTGCAGGTCGCTTTGTGTCCTAGAGCTCCTGATAGTTTAGCGTGTTGCACCATTTTTTGGCAACCCATCCCCTCTTATTCTCTCCGCTAAATAGATGCTCTAAGCCACCTTGTCCTCCTCTTCTACCTCTCCCTTTTCATCACCACCCTCCCTTGAAAATCACACGTTGTCCTCCCAAGACTCCACCCCAACATCTGCAACTGCTCTCCCTTTTAAAGCATTCTCCCCTACCCGAAAATCTTGGTCCTTCCAGGGTAGAGTGCTTTCAAAAACACCCCTTCGTGAATATAGCAATGCACGTGGTGATGGAAAATCGCTAGGGTTTGACCTTGTCGACCGCAATGACGATCAAATACACCTTTCCACCTTCAATGACTGGGAAAATACGTACATGCTCTCATTCAATTTGGCCACATCTACAATGTTGCGAATGACACCGTAAAGCTCCCCAACCCTTCCTATAACCATCTAAGATGCCCATTCGAAATCCTCCTCTTCTCTTCATCAACAGTGTCTCAACTCTTCGATGATGACCTTATAATACCTTCCGATACCTTTCACTTCGTGTTGATCAATTCCCTCAAACTTTCACCTCCTAAATCAATCATTGATGTCATAGGTATTGTCGCCTTTCTCTCTCCTACATCTGTTGTTCTTAGACGCGATGGCTGTGAAACTAAAAAAAAATATATATCTCTTCATGACATGTCCGGGAGCAGCATCGATGTCACCTTGTGGGGCGAACACTGCCATGCTGAAGGCCGCACACTCTCTGAAATTCACATGGCTAGTTCCATTTCCGTACTTGCAATAGGGGGGGGGGGAATCGTCGAGTTCAATGGAAAAACTATCAGCACAATCCCTACCACTTCCTTACTTATAAATCCAGATATCGCTGAAACACAATAACTCAAACAATGTTTTGACAAATAAGGCATAAAATCTTCGTCGCCCTCGCTCAGCCGAAAGTACACCGACACGAGCAAGAGGCCCCTCAATACAAAAACAATTTCCGACATTATCTCAATGTCGCCCAGTGAAAAATCTCCATGGATTTCAGTCCGTGCTACTGCTACCTCAATTAACATGGATGATTTTTACTTCCTTGCATGCCCCCTTACCATTGATGGGATGAAATGCATGAAAAAGGCTTTACAACAAGATGAAAACACCTAGCGATGTTCAAAATGTGAAGGCTCCTTCATCGAGTATGACTACCGCTACATCCCCCGGCTCTAGTTGCACGAACACACTGGCCACCTTGAAAATGTGGTCACTTTCAATGAAGCTGCAACTACACTTCTGGGCATCTCTACAAAGGACCTTTTCCTCCTCTCAACCGATCCTGGAGTTGTCCTAGACATATATTTCAAAATCAAAGGACGACAATTCCTCTTCACACTATCTTTGAAGACCGACACCTTCAACAGTGTTGAATGACTACTCCCAACTCTTATGCATGCAGAAGAACTCCCTTACGCTGATGCATTGACTGTCCTCCGACAAGTCTTGTAGCCCACTCCTACCCCCCCCCCCCCCAACACAGTCTGTTGTTGACTTTAGCCGTGCATTTTCGCCTCTCGCCCATTCCCCCCCTCCTCTCGTTCCATACATCCTTTCCCCCTAACACCTTTATGCTGAAATGCCCATCCCCCCTTCCCCCCCCACACACATCCTCCATTGTTCCCATCGTTCCTCCTACAGTCTTTTTGAACCTAGATTTCCATTCATCATCGATTGTGCATACAACTTTTGTAATAATTACTATATCTTTGCGGCCCCTTATTCTATTTAAGTTGCGATGCGATCGCAATCGCATATCGCAGAGATCAACGGTGACCTGCAGGAACAAGCAGCCCCGTTTTTTAGAGCAAAGGGTGCCTCTGTACTTGACCTCGCTGGACGCCCTTTGACCGAGATCAACATTTGATATCTACTGCGGGGCCACAATGCTAATGAACGAGCCGTACCCCGAGGTCCCTCTGTAGTGACGTAAGAAAGTCGTCAAGTCAACTCGATGACAACTCATCTGCCACGTTGCAAGCTCAATGCTTTAGCGCTTTGCAAGTTAAAGTTTTTAAGTTGCAATGTGATTGTGCCATCGCACATCGTAATCACAAGTTTTTAAGTTTTCTCGTATTGTGCCTAGTTAAAAGTTAAGATCATGGAAATGCGATTTGTGATGAGGGCATGGATGCGATGTGGTTTCACAGCCAAAACCTATAAAATTTCAAGTCTGGATTTTTTGTGTTATGTACGCAGTTTCATGTAGAAACAAAAGAATATAGTGGAAGGACGATTTGGTTGTTATACGTCCATTCCTGCATTGAATTGAATTAAATCTTCAGGCTCTGCCATTTTGTATTAAAAGTATGTAATTTCATATGTTTATTTGAGATGAATGAAAAGAAGAATTCAATTCCTCTCATGTGTTCTCGCTCTCTGTCTGTGTGTAATTTTTATTTCCGCAATATTGCATTCTCTGTGTTGGAAGGGGGAAACACATCCCTCTGTTGTTTATTTTAATTTTCCAACATCATACACACGTTTTCTTTGTTGAAAATAACTCCCAACCACTGCCATGAATTTATTGGCAACAACACACACATTGAATTGAATTTTTTGTTGCAGGAAGGATGAGTCTAGGATCCAAATCCAAAGTTTTGTTTTTTTCTTTACGCAATTTCCGGAAATGTTCAGAGCAGAGTACCCAAGCCATTTTTTTCATTAATTTCTTCACCCACCTCATTACTTACCATTTTCCCGCAGTCGTAGCCCGCAAGTCTCAACCCTTAAATTTTAATGCATTACTGCAATATTCTTTCCCCACCAATGCGATTTGGTGGGACCCGCAACCCATACCCAAACTCCATACAAACCTTCTATTTCCGCCTTAACTTATGCATTTTCCATTTTAGACTTACCATTGTTTACCGCATCGCAGCCCGCACATAGCACATCTTAATTGTTACCCATTATGCTCCTCGCCGAACCTTGCTGTGTTGCGATGCGATATCGCATTTCACATCGCAATCGCAACATTTTATGGTTTCAAGTTAATCGCCCGCAGACTATGTTATGTAAGTTGCGATGCGATAGTGCCAGCGCACATCGCAATCACAACACTTTATGTTTTCCATTAAAGTCCCGCAAGTTATGTTATATGCATTGCGATGCAATAGTGCTATCGCACATCTCAATTGCAACATTTAAATTTTCAAGTAATGCCCGCAGGTTGTTTTGTTTATGGTGTGATGCGATCGTGCCAATGCACATCGTAGTTCGCAAAGCTGGGATATCATCCAGGTTAAAGTTTGATATTGCCAAAATGCCATAAGGGTGCGGACGCGATGAGGTTTCAAAACCGAAACCATAGAAGTTTAGGTCTGCCAATTTATGTGTTTTGTACGTAGTTTCGTGTATAAACAGTAAAACAAAGAAGAAGGGTGTATGCAACTCTGTGCACCATTAATGAAGAAATGGGCTTTCACGATAAAAAGGACGATTGGTTGTTACCCGTCCAATTCCACATTGAATTGCATTGAATTTTAGGCTTCATCCATTTTGTATAAGCTATGTAATTTCATATTTTTAGAGTGAGATGATTTGAATATAGAGAAGAGTTGAATAAATTGAAAAATTGCTCTCCTTCGCATCTGTTGTCTATCTAGCTATGAATTGTTATTTCCGCGTTTATTGCATTCTCTGTGTTGAAAGGGGAACACATTCCACTGTGTTTTATTTTATTCATAATTTCCAACATTTTCTTGACATACATTTCCTTATTTTCAATAGATATGCCAACCACACCAGAGAACAATGTGCAAAGGGAACAACGACGATGCCACTATGTGCTTAACAAAGAAATAATTGATGCATGTCGCCGCCTCCTCTTCGCCAATCATCAGGTCAAACTTCACTCTCAATCCAACGCAAACCAATCTCCCATTCCTTCCCAAAATAACCTCCTTCCCCTACATTTCACCCAACCTTTCCCAGTTCCCCTTCCATCTCCACCTGCTAACCAAAACTTTCCAAACCCTTCAAATCCTTCACCTCTCTTTTGCCCTATACATGCGCCCCCCCATGTGCCTCCATTTCCACGTTACCAACAATTTCTCTCCATCCATCTCCAACATGCACATCGTTGCTTTCGTGCAAGGATTGATGAACTTTGTCCCATCCAAGTTTGCTCAAATTCTCATGAAGCTTACCCAGCCATGAAAACAAAAACAAATAAAGGAATCATTTCTTGTACCCATTGTGCCGGTGAACGAACAACCCACCGTTTCTCCTCCACAAACAACATGGACCTAGGTATCCAACCACATGTCCTCTACTGCCTAACTCAAGTTGAAGATATGATCATTGCTTGTGTGAACCCGGTTCTTCAAGTCACCCATGCACGTGGTGGCCAACTCAAATGTTCCGACCATACTATTAGCTTTCCTCAAGATATCACTAATATTTTCACCTCTCTTCCTCGCATGATTTGAGAACCAGACATCCTTCTTGTAAACAAAACTAGTAATGACGAAACGTCCTATGAATTTTTTGCTAGTAGATCACGTGTTCATGCAGCTTTGCAATTAAAACTACAAAACGACCCATACTACAAAGATGTCCAGATTAACCAAATTTCACTCTCTTCTTTGCCTGTTGCACCTACCAACATTTCCAACATGTTACGCCATATCAATACAACTTCCATCCCACTCCAAGAAGCCATTTCAGAAAATCCTAATTGTGAACTTCCACACCCATGCCCGTCTGACCTCCGCCCATCCTCCTTTGTTTCAACTGTAACAAACTCTCATTCAGAAATTGATGAAATACTTGCCTACATAGAATCCTCCAATTCCACACCCACCCATTCACTTCAATGGCCCATAATTGGCCTCTCTCCAGTCAATGAATACAACATAGAGGGCCTCTTCTCCATAGCCTTCCCCACCCTCTTCCCCACCATATCTGCCATGATTAAACAAACAAGAATTGAAAAAGTGGATATGCAGGAATATGCTTCACATCTAATCCACTACCATGACAACCGTTTTGGGCAACATCCTCACTTTCTCTATTACCTATACAACCTTATCATGCACCATCGCAACCAAGCAACTACTTCTGTCTTCATTAAAAGGGACCTTTCAAATACCCTTTTTCCAACAATCATTGACCTTCGCCGCCACCTTCAACAAAGTCCACCTTCCAGCATTCTGGAGCCGTTCATTCTGGACCAGGGCTAGAGGGGAGCTCGCCGACATGCTCATTCAACATGGTACTCCTACCATATTCTTCATAGTAAGTGTAGCTGATAGAAAATGGCCTTACTTGTATAATTCCATGCCTTCCAACCCTCCATCCAATTCACATGATCAAACTCGATGGAGAATCCAAAACATTGTTGCAAACCCACACTATGCATCTCAATACATCCATTGCAGATTCATAATATTCCTGGAAGAGGTCCTACTTAAAGGATTCCTTGTAAAGGATTACTGGTGCAGGTATGCATACTATTCCTTCCCCGTCTTTCCTTTCGTTAATTTCAATTCCATGCATCCATCTTACTTTTTCTCCCCTTTCTTTCTAAGGTATGAATGGCAACATCATGACTCCGCACATATCCATGGTTTCTTGTAGCTGCCAAATGCACCTGCTATGGACACTCTCGATTGGACCAGCGCTACAGATGTCCGTGCGGCCAAAGAATTTTTCGATACATACATCACTACTTGGAAACCTCACCCCCTTCACAACTGGGCTCCTGGCATGAATTATTCATCTCTATGAGACCCATGCCTCCTTGGGACACATGAAATTTTTGCGGCCAATCGGTTGCAAGATTATGAATAAATTTTGAATTCCCTTTAAATACACACAACTTTCCACTCCTCTACATGTTTGCGCAAGAGAAATAACGCTATAACTTGCCACTATGGAGCACCATGGGAGGTTCACGACACCTCCTCTCTTCGCATTGATGCTACTGGCCGGAAATTGTACTCCCCTACTAGAAATGATGTCAAATTAAATGTGCACAACACTCATTTGCTTGCAATATGGAGGGCCAACATTGAATTTCAACCAGTTCTCCCATGCCATGTTGTGCTGAACTAAATTTCAAAGTATGCAGTGAAAGCAGAGGCAAAGTCTGAAAGCTAATACCAAATTTTCTCCCATCTCTCACAATGTTCCCCCCCTGATCCTCCTACTGTAACTGTCATCTGCAAAGTATTAACCGAAATGGTCGTTGATCAGGACATTGGTGCATAAGAAACATGCCACATGCTACAAAAACTCCCACTAACAAAGTGAAATCCTTCTTTTGTATCCCTCAATGTAAAAAAACACGTATTCAAACGTGTTTCACAAGAACTATATGGTCATCTTCCATGAACACCTTTCGTCACCTAATACATGCAAAGACCACCTGCCCTTGTGGGATTGCCTCTTATTGAAGTCGCATGCTCCTAGTCCTTCTCCTCCCTTCGGAAAACATCTCCGTGGAAACACATCTTCCCTCCCATGGTCGTCTGCGTCCTTCCTCGTTACACCTCCATTCCATCGAAAGAATCGACATCCTATGTAGACTTCTGTTGGAGTGAACTCCTTCTGTAATTCCCTTTCCGTAGACTCCCTGACGACATTAGCACATCTGACGCAGCCATTGTTGCACATTGGGAACAAAATAGACAAATGTATCAGGCTTGGCATGTTCACTGCACCCTGTCCGCCCCAGACCTTTTCGACTCTAGTTATTCATCGCCTAATGACCCTCCCCATGCCCCCAACATAGACATGGATGAATCGAAATTTCTCTCCCAACTCCACCCAGGTAGCAACATCCTCCTCAATGAGCTTGAAATGCTTGGCCATCATGACTTTGATGCAAACCATAATTGGGACCACTCTATCATCCCTTCACACTTGCAAAAAACAACCATCTACTTCATCAACTTGAACCACTCCTCCACAAGAATCCAACAACTCCCAACTCCATGCTCACATTCCCTTTCCTCCTTGTCCCCAAGCAAAACCATTGCATTCAATATCATTTTTTCCCACTTCCACAACAACACCGCCATGATAGTTTTAAGAATGTTAATCCAAGGCACTGCTGGCATCGGCAAGTCGTTCATAATTGAGTTCCTCAAAAATTCCTTCCTTGACAACTCCACCAATGGAGAAAACCCCCTCCTCTTGCTCACTCCAACCGGTGTTGCATAATTCCACATTAATTCCCTAGAGATCTACTCTGCTCTTCGCATCCCAATATCCTCTATGGAACCTTTAGAAGGTCAATCCCTCTTGAACCTTCAAGAATAACTTTGGCATGTCAAATACATTTTAATTGACGAAATGAGCTTCATTTTCCTAAATTTCTTTCTCAAATCGATGATCGCTTGCGCGAGGCATTCCTGTCAAATAGAAACAACCCATTTGGTGGACGTTCTATAATCCTTGTGGGGGACCTTGGCCAACTTCCACCTGTCAAAGACACACCAATGTATGTAGGCACTTATCATGGCACTGCACTATGGAAAAGCTTCAATACCGTGGTTACACTTTCAATAGTGTTTCAACAACAAGGAACAAGCCCTACTCAAATTTCCTTTTTCCAACTCCTCTCCAACCTTCATAATGCAATACCCACTATTGATGATTGAAAGCTTCTTATGACACGTTAAAAAAAAACCTTCCTGAAGCTGAACTCCAGTCATTCTCCAATTCAATGCATCTCTATGCAACAAATGAGGCTGTTTCCCTGCACAATAAGGCCATGTTAAAAAAGCTAAACCAGCTAGTTGCGCGTTGCTATGCTACACAAAGGAGACAACTCCATGAAAAGAAACTAGAAGATGATCAACTAGCTACGAAAATAATCATTTGCATCGGACAATGTGTCATTCTCACCAGCAACTTGTGGGTTGAGGCTGGCCTTGTTAATGGTTCCCTCGGCACCGTTCACACAATCGTATATGAACTAGGCTCTAAACCCCTCAAAATCCCATCATTTGTTGTTGTTTACTTTCTTCACTACAAGGGTCCACCATGGGATCATTCAAATCCAAATTTTGTGCCAATCCCCACCATAACAAGGGGTTCGCGAACACAAGTGCCTCTCCGCATGGCATGGGGCTTAAAAATCCATAAATCGCAAGACATGACACTAGATAAGGCAACAATCGACATTAGAAACATTGATCGACAAGGCCTAACTTTCACAGCCGTATCAAGAGTTTGATCGTTGAATGATCTTTGCATCTCCCTCACTTTCTCCTTCACACTCTATTCACGAATGTAGGAGAACCCTTTCATCATACGTAGGGAAAAAGAAGAGACATACCTTGCCTCCAAATCTATTACCAAAACTCCTTGAAGACCTTCTCCTATTGGTACCTTCCCTTCAGTTTCATTCCACTTTTACATCTTCCATCTTCTTTCTCATCTTAACACCTTGCAATTTTCCTTCTTAATTTACGTTTTCAATTTTCAATATAATTTCACTTCAAAATGGTTGCTATTTTTTCTTTGTTGCTGTGCTTTCCCGTATGAGTATTTATTTTTTACATGTTCACTTACATGATTTTCCTTTCCTTGAAAAAAAATGTGGATCGGAAATATATTTCACAGGTCCACAATTTTTTCCCGGAAATCAAATTTTGCCTTTGTACTGGTTATGCTCGACGCTACAACTACTTCAAAAGATTGAAAATTTCATGCATCTCCTCATCCATGTACATGAAAGGGATGTGCATAGACAACTCTGACCATACTATCTTGACTGCGTCCCAACTTTGCATGTCAATTGGTGTTGTCGCTGACGCGCAACACCTTCTGTTTACAACTAGGAGTACCACCTTCTGGGAAACCATCAACATGCACTCTGCTAGACAGAATGCAAGATTTTTTTTTGGGAAATACACCACATCTTCTTCTTCAAAAGGAAACAATACATCTTATTTTGTCAACTTTTACTTGCTATAAAGTAATGAATATAGAAAAAATTTCCATGCTTCCATGCACAATCAGGCTACTATGCTGTCACTTGTTCCTTCGCTTCTTTCCAAATGGGTTTTCTAATATATTCAACAATATCTCTTTTAATGCTTCCTAATGTAAAAAAATAAAAAATAAAAAATTATACAGTACAATTCCTTCTTCATACCCTTCCTCCTCGTTTCTTTTCCAGATGCCTTTTCACTCTTTAACATTTTCTTGAAATGTCTTTGTTGCAAATAATAATATGAATCTGTTTTGCATTCAAACATGTCATGGTTACATGCTACACTGTTATTGATACTTTCCCGAGGTCCATACCATTTTTTTGCATTTGTTTCACAACCTGTAAATTCAAACACACTATATTTCATTTCCGCTAGATTTTATTGTGCTCTTCTATAGGTTTCATTATTTTTTAAATGCAACAAAGTTCCAACAAATTGTAATAGAACAACCATGTCACATGAAGACATTTTCAATTTTATGCTTATTCTAACAAGGTCTGAACGTTTTACAACATATCTTTACATATCTTCCTCAGCTTCAACTCATCCACGTGGTAGATAGACTCACCACAAGGACTTATTGTTCATCTCACATAGTGATTAAGGTTTTCGTATTCAATTAAGTTGATTGATGTAAGGGAATATGTTTATGAAATATTTATATTGAATTATTCAATGAAACATAAGCTAGAAAACCTTTAAACAAAGTCTAAAAGTTCAACAAAATACATTTAACATTATCAATGCTGACAATTTATAAATGAAAGGGCCTTACATCAACAAAATGTTAAGTAAATCATTCTTTGTTTTGATAATAAATTCAGTAGGAACTATAAGATTACTAAAACAAAGTTAATATTACCTAAATATCTTGATAACAATTAAACATATGAAGAGATAAAATGGATGAAAACTGGAAAAGCTCACAGAGAAAATAGAGCTGTATGAAATAAGTTTAGAATCCTTCTTGTATTATTGATGATCAAATGACTTGTACAATTAATGTTTACAAAAATTCGCTCATCTAAGGCTGCAACCCTTAATATCTCGAACTAAGAGTTATTTATACTAATTAATAAAGTTTACAAATATCTTAACTGATTTAAAATAATAGGAAAAGAAGAATAAAATAAGGAGATAAATATATGGAGTATCTCTATTTTTCTGGAGGTTGTTGATGATTCGGCCCCTTTTGGTGAAAACTATTGATGAATGGAACCCTTTTGGTGGGAGGTGTTGCTGATTGGATCCTTAAAAATTTGATGTGCTGGCAAGCTACAAAATTAATCTTTTACTCGATGGTTTCACATAATTTATCCCATTGATCTTCACTTGGGATTTCTACATTCATAGTTTTCCTTAAGATTCCATCTACTTCAGTATATCTGTCAAAAATTGCTCTTTGAATGAATAGATGTTTGATTTGATGTTGAATGATCAAATCGAACTGCAGAGCTTCAAGAAAAGATTCCCCTGTAATATGACCTTTGATATCTGCAAACTTTGACTTGTCTTATGCAATGGTGTATAACTTTATGCAATAATCTTCTAACTTGACTTGACAGTCCTTTATGATTTAAAACATTAAATTTAGTATGAAACCTTTGAAAACTAACATTTAAAGCTTCACACTTGGTCTGCAACTGGTTGATCAAGTTTCTTTTCTGCAAAACCTTCTTTATCTCCAAAATGGTTGCAGTCTTGTCTGAGATATTGATTGCTTCCAACTCCTCCTTGTTCTTTGAATTAAGAACCTTGAGCATGCAAGAAGCTTCACTTGGATTGTCTTTAAGTTGATCCTTTTTCTCTTGAATTTCTGTTCTGCATTTTTTGATGAGTTCCTACTGCTCGAAGATGATCTGTATAGATGGCCATATTTCAATAATGGACTTGCTGATGTCTTACTTGATACTCTGCTTGGATTCTCCAAGAGTTGTTATCATAAAAGATTCACTTTCTAGTTCTTTGATTTTATGTCCTAGCTGATGAGTCTTTTGCATCTCTTCTACATATAGTGTATCATTTTTAATCTTCTGAGACTCAAGGACTTGAAATCTTTGCTGTAATTTCTCATGTGCTTGCTTCTGAATGGACAAGTCTTATGCCAATTTTGATGCATAAGTTGTAAACAAAGTTGCTGAAAGTTCTGTACCTGCATAATAAGTTTGAATTGATAAAGTAGGATCAATATTCACTTGGAGTGCTGATTTCTCTTTCAGCGATTCTTCAATTTTTTCTTCCATCTTTCTAATCTGGAGATTTTGATCAATGATCAACTTAAGAATTTCCTCTTTGCCACATTCATTCTCTGCCATCTCTTTAGTCTGTGGGTCTTACTGGGATTCCATATTTGATAGTGCTAATTTCAATTTGGAAAGAGACATAGCTGTTGTAGTCATTGTTAAAAAAATCATTTATCCTGACTGTCTGTGCATGCCCATCTGGTCAATTGGATGTATCTGTTTTGTATAAAATGAGAAGACAATATTCTTATACTTAGCATGTGTCTTTGGAAATGGAACTATTTCTTGCAGAAAGGCCATCTGAATCCTTCCTTTCTCACTGTCAAAGGCAGTGAGAAGTCTGTGTTGTGATGTAGATTTCTGTTTCCAGAATTGGACGTAAACATCTGATTTTAGTGCTTCATTCTTGTGCTTGATGTCTAGAAATTTAGAAAAGATATTTTTCTCTTTAGAAGACCTGGCATCTGAATGTTGGATGATTTCTAGTGACTCTCTTGTAGGTGATGCTAATGGAGGAGTCTGAGGAACATTGGTGGATGTAGAGACTTCAATATCTCCTAAATTTATGGTCTCTGGTATTTTTTCCTCTGAAACCAAGGTAGAAGTGAGATTTGCCTTCTTGTGCTATAAGATGAATCCTTTCATGATTCCCTTGGAATGTGGTGTCTCTTCTCTGATCCTCTTTTGCTGCTTACTTTTAGGCACTGGTGTTTGTACATTTGAAGTGGAAATTACTTGTTCATTTGTTTCATGTAGAGTACCTTCTACCCATTCATCTTGGTTCTTGTATTTCTCTACTTCTTCTCGAGAAATATGTGTGTAAGGAGTTGTCTTGAGTTCAACCCTTAGAGAAGAAATAATGCCATGGGGGTCATATGACCAGGTAAAGCTTGATTGAAAACCCATCTTCTTTAATAGTGCATCTGCATCAGCACCAGTTGCTCTGGTATTGTAGATGAATGATCCAACATTGGCCTTGATTTTAAATTGGCCTTTCCTATTTCCTGAAACAAAATGCAGTTCATCCATATTCAGCATTTGTCTTATGTACTCTAAGGAGAAAATTCTCATAGGCACATATCTTGGATGTTTGTATGGTGGAAGTTCGCAGACATACACCCTGATTTTTGTGTAATTTTTATATAGATACCAATCACCTGCCTTTTCTTGTTCACTGAAGTGCATAATTATTTTAATGTATTCTCCAATTCTGGACTCTCGTTGACTGGTAAGGAGCTACCTTACTGGATGAATGAATGAATCTATGAATTGTGAGAAGGAAGTGGTTGTTGATGAAGCTTTGACCAATTTTTTTCCAATGAATTACTGATTGATTCACTCCCTATGCATCTTGTCTGTTGAAGTGAATAGGAAACATTTATGCTTGCTAAAACAAAATCATATGAATAATCACATAAGAGTAATTAAATGCTCCTTGTGTGGTGAAGCTCATGAATTTTTCATGTATAATATCAACCAAGAAATGGCTGTAATTGTACATAATCAATGGTGATTTGTCAAGACCGAAGATAGATAAGAAACCTAGGATGGGTTCATCAATGATTTCATCGTTTGTATATCCTAACATATAAGAAAGAAGGGAGATGCAGTGTTTATAAGCTATAGGAAAAATGGAAGATGCATATGGGGGATTTCTCTTTGGTAATTCTGCATCTTCAGGTAAGAAAATATCAAATATCTCAGCTCTTTGAGGGAAAGATAATTTATGATAAAGGTCCATGAGGGCAGCAGGAGAGAAATAGGATAAGGCATCAGAAGGAGGGATGAGAAGCATCTAGTTAATAGTTTAAGGGGATATGGTGATCAGAATGTTTCCATTCTCAGCCACCACTGACCTGGTTATAGGGTCATACTGCTTTTGACACCAGGCAATTAGACCAGGAAATGGGTGAGTTTGAGGAAATGCAAACAGAGGCAACATAGATTCCCAAAACCTGATAGGGTCTTCGTTATCCATGTGCTTCTGTTTTAGCCACACATGAAGTTCATAGAAATCAAATTCACAGTTGCACTTTGTGATTTTGAAATAAGCGTCGGCTAAGGGTATGAGGTCGATATTTATTACCAGAGTTGTAGGAATGTCTTCTGCAAAAGATTTGGCAGATTCAAGAATGAAATCAACAACTAAATGAGTGACCTCGGAGACGACCTCTGCAACACTGTCAACATTTGATATTTCTTCTGTAACTCTTTTCTTACGGGTGAAATCCTGAAGTTGGGAAACACTTTTTGGCGGATGGCTAGAATTTGGGTGAAATTTTTAATTTCTCATTCGAGAAAATAGTCAACTCAATTTCTCAACCGAGATTTTTTATAACTCTCATCTGAGAGATTTTTAATGTTTCACTCGAGAGTTTGATTGGGCTTGACCAGAGTTAAAATAATCTCAGACGAGAGTTAAGTATTTTATCGTTTGAGAGTTTTATTGACATAAAATCTCGGGTAAAATCTTGGATGAGAGTTGTAAAACTCTCGGCCTAGAGCTTTTTTAACTCTTGTCTGAGAGTTTTATTCTTATAAAAAAACCCCAAAATCCTATCTCCCCCGACATTCTGCACTGGAGCACTATCATTTTCGAAACACCTTGAGCACACAAATTCTAGCTAAGTAAGTCTCTTTTAATTTCATGTTCTTAGTGATCTACATTGCCTGATTCCTGTCGCACCATCCCCGTTCGCTGGTGTCAGCCTCCATCCCTACTCCCTCCCTCCTCTTCGGTGTTTGACTGTCAACCTCCATTGCATTAACTCCCAAAGCAGACCTCCAACCTCCCCTACATTAAATCCATCCGCCACCTCCCTCTCCCATTCAAATTTCATACACTACTCCCCCCCTGCTCCATATCCTCAATATCCCCTGTGTCAGCAACCCGGAGCTTTAGATGAACACCCCACACGCGGACCACCTATTTAATCACTTGTCTCCCTCATTCATGCGTTGATTTCCCCTGTTCACGTGGATCCGACAACAGAGTAGGTACCAATCCCTCCTTTTCTCTCCAAAAATGACGAAATTCTCTGTGCACGGAATTCTTCGTTTTATTCTCCCAACATTCATGTCGGCCAACCTGGGTCACTGTAGAAAAATGACAGTGTTGAATTCAAACTATGCATGCCAACTGTGGGATTTAACCAGCTAATTTCAAAACTAGCTAATTAGATTTCCAATTTTATTTGCATGAATTCGTCAGGATTAATACCCTAATGCCTTAATGGTTTATCAAAACCTAATGCCAGGAAGCTAGTAGTATAACTTGATTTAAATATTTTTGATGGTGTTGCATAAGACTGCTAACTTTTCCATAAACCAACAATGACGACAACTAAAAAGTATCTAAAAACAAATTATGAAATTCTTTGTGGGATTAGTTAGTTCTGATTTACAGTATCAACAATGTCAACACTGTATTAAATTAGAAATGTCAACACTATATTACTGGAAATTGTGAAGTTATCTAGTTCTGATTTACACTGTCAACACTACATCCTAAACACAACTTAGAGTCAAATATATGCACCTGTTTTCTTCACTCCATGATCACCCTGCTCTTTAAGCCCGAGGAAGTTACCTTCATTGTGATTCCTGATTCATGTTCTCAGTGATCTAAATTATTTTGACCAATCCTGGAAACACCGCATCATGGTTTTACCTCCCTCCAAAGTAGGCATTCTTGCCTTCCTACAAAAAGGGGCCTTATTAAATTTTCCTGCCCCGACCAGTGTAAAGACATTGCAATTTACTCTCAGCCACACTGGTTATTATTGCAAATTCATCTGGGTTTGCCACTATGGAAAGGAAATTCAACTGATCAACAATCCAATTCACCGGGGTATCCTGTTACCACCCACATTAGGCTAAAAATGTTTGTGAGCCTTTAATATTTCATTTGTGGATTGATGGTATTCATGTTTTTTTTACGAGCACACATGTTCTCTTTTTGGTTGAAAATGGATGTTGATCACAATTATTGACTTAATCTAGTGTATTTGTAGGAATGATCTTACACTAATTTTGATTGATCATGGAATTCATAGGGATTTATAATCCCTTAGTATTATTTTCACTTCTAAAAGGATTCCTATTTGTAAAGCCCTAATTTTCACCCTTGAATAGATGCCCCCCTCATCTTCATTCTCTTTTATAATGCCCTGAACTATACTATTGAACTTTATAGCATATATTAACATGGTATAATATTTAATATCATGACAAACACTAAAGTACATGGCAAGAAATAAATAGGACAATAATTATTTCATTGAGTTGAAATGTTTGTCCTCTCAACACTCATGTCAAGAAGCCATTTTGAAAACTACAGAGGTCAATAATTGGTAAGTCAAAGAGTTTCTATTTGACTCAGTTAAATACAATTAGGCTCATAGGTACAACACAAAATAACCAATTTTGGGTTCATTGGACAAGATGACCAAAAAATAATAGTATAATTCAAATTCCTATTTCCAGGGTTGAAATATCTAAAGGATAAGCCTCGATGATCAGAAATGGAGGATTTGTTATTGAGTGTTTATAATTGAAAGTGGTCTAAGAACCAAATACCATTTCTATGAAAGATGAGGCATGTAAAGTTAAAGTTTGAAATTATTACCTTCTCAATTGAAAAATGGAACAATATGAAGTTGGATCAATCAAGGACCGTGAGCCCATTAAAATTAATTCCCCCAAGGAGGAATTATCTTTACTGAAATATTAAACAAGGCTTGTGTGATCACAATGAAAATTTTGAATGCATCATGGAAATGTCTTGAAGGAAATCCAAGGAGAATTAAGGTTAATTAGGTAGTAATAAACCCTAGAAAAGGTGGTATGGTAGAGTCTGGTACTCATACTCACGAGAAAAACTATAGATCAAACCTATTACTACCTAAAGGAAAACCTTGAGGGAAAAAATAAACCCAAAAGTTTCATGACATATGTTGGTATGGATCACAAAGGATACGACATATCCGTACCAAATTTTTCTTAGATAAAAACAATGTCACAAGAAGGTGAACATCAAAAGAAATATAGGACTAATATGCATGTATATGGGAAATCACATGTTTGAAATAGAAGTTCAAGAACTAATAGTGGCTCAACATAATAGCAAAGAAACATGCACATAGTTTATTTGTATCATGCACATTGGTAGATTGAAAACCTTATTTTATGGCATGAATGTAAAATGTGTTCAAGTGTATTCATCAATTTGGCCTCAAATTATTGCCTAAACCATTGGTCATAGTCAAGAAATGTAGCCTTCAGTGCTTCATCATGGAATATAACTATTTCCATTTCTACTCATAATGATCCTGCACAAACAACATAAAATGACAATATTGTGGTTCATAAAGGGATTATATAGGGGTCCATGGTAGTATCTCTCTTTCAATCCATTTTTTATGTTTCTAGTATTATCATTTGGCTACAAATATGTATGATAGGAATAATAATAAGGAGAATGGGATCAAGTTGAAAGCATCAAGCTCTAATTTCCAACTGACCAAAAAAATTCCTTGCAATGCATCTCTTCCAAGATAATAATCTTGTGGGGCATCAATTTTAGCTAATGGTTTATCACGAAGGTTCTGCAACTAGGGTTTTCAAAAGCCATGACATTATCTTCATACATGATTCTAGGAAAATTTAGCAATACCAAAGGCACAACATCACAAGTTGGTTGTATGATCACTTTAATGGAGATAAATCATAAATACAATGCCACACATTCTGCAAGGGTTGAGATCAATTGTCATATAATGACTCCATATAGATTCCCAAGGAATTATGTCTACCAAGTTGGGGAATGTCAATATTGGTCTTATTACTCGTCTACTTGATGAAAAATGTAATAGCAGGAAAATGTACATTCAATACAACAAATGAACATCAAAACTCTATTCATCGTCTCATGAAATCCTCCATAATTTTGGAACAACATTGGAAACAAATCATTTAGGATTCAAAGTAATCATCTCTACTTTCCTCATAATTTCTCTTCTCTCATAGTGTAAACACTTTTTATAATAATATCAATAGAAATTTTAATATTGATTGCACATGTGAGAGTCATTATAAATAAGAGTCAAGTTGTACAACTACAGGAACGATAGTGCCTTAATATCCCAAAATAGGGAAAATATACAACAATAAGAATATCTTAAGATATTATAGAGTTGGAACTACAACAATACATGAGCACAAATAAAGTATGGCAGAAAATGATTTCATAAATTATGTCTTTAAACACCCTTTTATCATATTATGAACATATCAGCAAAAGTATGCCTTTATACACTATCTCCTAGTGGGGAAAAGCAGCAAAATAGACCCCCAAAATGTTATTCCCAGGTAACTGCATTATAACCAAGGGAAATAATGGTTTCCTCCCTTATCATATTGACTAAGGACCTTACATACAAAAGGGGATCAGAAAAAATCCCTTTTGATATGTTAAACAGGTCTCCCGGCCTTACAATGTCTTTGAAACACCCAAATCCCATGACATGGATTATGCATAAAATACTGAAGTATGTACATCATTAATCCATTATGGTTTCTGCAAAATTATGATATAAAAACATAGATCTGGAGATTAATGGCACAATATGCTAAGAAAACAGAGATCTGGCCTCCTTATTGCATTATAGAGATAACTCGACAAGGGTTTCTTGAGACACATGTACAAAAAGAGTAGATAAGATTTATTCAGCTTAGAAATAACATAATCTCACTACAACATGATATGAATGTGGCTTAATAATACAAATAGGGATAAATATCCCTTCCTCTAGCTTTTCGGGAGAAGGGTTGGCCCTTTCCCTAGGAAACTAGCTCCAAAACAAGGGTACAAACCCTGTTGCAACAACTCTCTGAAAAATGACGCAGTTCCTGCAAGGGACTACACTGTAGGAGTGCAGAGGTGTTTTGGCCTACTGCCAAGATGTGAAATGAGCTTATAAATCCCCTTTGTTGATATCTCAAGAGAAGGAAGGCACCTTCTACTGAGAAATAGACCCGGGAGTGGAATGATCAATCTTCCACTGCAACACCCTGCAACACAGCATTACACTACTATAGAAATAACGTTGTGACTTAATATTTTTGCTTGGCCTCAAGCCTAGATGTGGAAAAATTCAGTACAATACTCTCCCAAGAGGCCTCTCAAGGGAAGAGGTGGGATTCCCGCTCAGGAACACCTTGTGCTAAACAGCACTGCAACCTTGATAAACAACAAAAGGAAGCCAAAAGTCTAAACAGACCAAATAATAATATATCACAACATGAATAACAAAGGCTTCCACCCTCTCCATATATAGCAAGTGAACCTCTCTTCATTGGGTCCCATCCACATTTGCCTCAAAGCTCATGCAAGTTGTCATCCACCAAATCTGTGTTATTCATCGAGGAGATGCATTGTATCTAGACAGCATATGCTGATTTGGTCAAAGATGACTGAATCAACATGATATCCTCCCTTTTCACACCTAAATGTGCTCCTTTTAGCTGCTTATTCTTCCTCTTTTCACATGAGGAATGTTATTCTTCCTGATAATGGGCCTCCCTACCCATTTATTCATTTATCTAAAGATAAAATTAACTATAATATTCCATTTAGATGAGGTCTAAATTTTGGGAATATTACAGTCCTCCCCCTCCAAAACGTTGCTTGTCCTTAAGAAACTGAAAAGGTAGAGAAAAATTTCCTCCCTCCCTCTCCTTATGGCCTGCTCATCAATAGATCCCACCATAGCTCAGCAAGAAATCCTCCCAAGTGTGTAAAAACATGAGAAAGTGGAAAGTGCAAGTGGAAATATCCTTGTTGTTCAATAGCCTCCTCAAGGTAGGAGTGATGACCAATATGGGGAATCTTATTCCCAATGAGTGATTCCATCACCCATGCTATCATCCAAATTAAATGATCCATCCTAGGTAGCTCATCAAAATAATGATCAACCCCTTATTTGTGCAATGTAGTGGGGTTGCATGGAGAGATTAGTTCTCCTCCCTTCATTTGTTTCTCTCTCCATTTATGATAAGTGTGGGGCTGTTTATGTCTTTGGGTTGAAACAATATGGCCTCCAAGAATGGCCCAAGCTACCCCATCAAATATTCCAGCCATGAAGTGCCTCCTCCAAGCACTCAAGTTCTTCAAATGGCTCATTCCATATGAAGAAAAGAGTTGTGATGTGGCAATCATGGTTTTCCCATTGCTCCTTCTGAAACATACAACATGAATAGTAGGGAGAATCATGCTCCCAATAGGCATCTCCATCTCATATCCCACTCTCCAAACAAATCTTCCCATGAACATAGAAATATCAGCAATACATGGAAGCAAAAACAATTGAAAACAAGTTGTCACATGACAACCGGAAAGTGGATCATAGTTCCTCTCATGGAACCAATGCAGTGCATCTTTTACCTGCATCAAATCAAGAAAGAACAAGTGCTTTTCTAGCCACTTGTTTGCTGCCACAATCATTTTACAAGATAGCAACATGAATGTACAAAGTGGTGTCAATGGTGCACACCAAAAATCATGTGGCTTCCCCCACAAACCACTCATGAGATAGCCAATCTCAATGCTACAAATGGTTTCAAGTACATCATTATACAATATGAAATAAGGGATAATCCTCCTTGGTACAGTATGCTGCACATATAAAGAAAAGAAGTACAAAACATAAAGTGATATTGTACATCCTCCATCATGTACTTGAGATCTTGAGCTGAAATGGCTCAACCAAAAATTTTCCCTCACCTCCAAAGAGTAGGGAAGTGGCTGTGACCTCCTCTCTATCATCATCCAGGCTATGCATCTTTCCATATGCTGAAATATGTCATGTTGGATGCCCTCCCAAATGAACTCCTCTGCCAAAGAAAGATATGCAACAAAATGCATGGAAAAGAAGTCCTCATGTGCTGCATGTAGCAGCTTCTCCTTGAGCTTAGAAGCTCTAGTCAAGAAGAATCTTCCATAAGAATAGATGATCATATCATCCACCATATATCTGGCATCTCCCTCAGGGTCATCAAGAATCATGCAAGCACCAAGATCCTTGGAGTACTCTACCAAGAGTTGATATCTCCAATATGGATCAATCTACCCAAGAGACAACGCTGGTGATCTCGCATGTGAAGCTCTCCTCATGCTGCTGCCTGCTACTTTGACATCCCCCATGCCAAAGTCTCTCTCCAAACTCTTCACCTCTACAAAATCTCGCATGTGAAGCTCTCCTCATGCTGCTGCCTGCTACTTTGACATCCCCCATGCCAAAGTCTCTCTCCAAACTCTTCACCTCTACAAAATCCAAGAGTGGTGAACCAAATGGCAAATTTCTCTTACCAACTCCCGATCTGGTGGCCTCCCCGGTGGAATGCCTCCACATAGTGAGACATCAATGGTAAGATAAGACTGTTCATATGGTTGGGCAACCTTGCCCTTGCCCTCACACCGCAAATTAGTCTTCATCCTCCTTGCACTAGCTCTCTGAAATAGATAGGGGTGTGTGCTCCTCATCAAATGATGATGTCCTTCCTCCATACCTTCTCCTTTCATCAACATTATCTCACAATCATGTTGCTCATTGCTTTTAATTTTCCTCCCATATGTGAGATCCTAGGGAACTTCTTGCAAGGATACAAGAATCCCTCCTGTTGGAGCATGTTCCCCCCCTTCCTCTGCATGAGGTACTTGATGTGCTCTAGATATGACAGCATTGTTGCCCTCATCTTCATCAATGTGCATCGACAATCCTCTAATAATTGGATCCTCTTGTGAAAAGAGATCCCCATGTCCTCTTGTTTAGGCATAAGAGATAGGGGTTTCTGCAACAAATCACTAAGACTTTTCCTCTTAGGCATTCTCCCTCCTTTCATCCATCTCATGATATATCTAGGCATTTGACTGCTCTATGTATCATGGAGTGCAACTGCATGCTCACACTCACCATGTGTAAACCTATATCTAGTTCTAGATCGAAACTCTTCTAGAGATCTCATCTCCATCCTTATTCTTTTCAGATCTCCTGAAAAGTTCTGTATAGATCTTGGAAGTAGCTTTGTAAGCCTATCTTCCTTCTTTCCTCCACATAATGGAGTCCTTTCTTTTCTGTACATATCCCCCTCTGTTGATGGCATAATGGCTGAAATCCACAATTGTGCCAAGAAAGAAGCTTTGATACCACTGTAATATCCCAAAATAGGGAAAATCTACACTATTGGGAATATCCTAAGATATTCCAAATTTGGAGCTACAGAAATACATGAGCACAAATAAAGTATTGCAACAAATGATTTCATAAATTGTGTCTTTAAAAATCCTTTTATCATATTATGAACATATCAGAAAAAGTATGCCTTTATAAATTGTCTCCTAGTGGGGAAAAGCAGCAAATTAGACCCCCAAAAAATTATTCCTAGGTAACTGTGTTATAACCAGAGGAAATAACGGATTTATCCCTTAGCATATAGACTAAGGACCTTACATACAAAAGGGGATCATAAATAAATCCCTTTTGATATGTTAAACAGGTCTCCCGACCTTACAATGTCTTAGAAACACCCAAACCCCATGACCTTGGATTATGAAGAAAATAATGAAGTATGTACAACGTTAATCCATGAGGGTTTCTAAAAAATTACGATAGAAAAAACATATATCTGGATATTAATGGCACAATATGATAATAAAACAAAGATCTGGCCTCCTTATTGCATTATAGAGATAACCCAGCAAGGGTTTCTTGAGACACATGTACAAAAAGAGCAGATCAGATTTATTCAGCTCGGAAATAACGTAGTTTCACTGCAACATGATATGAATGTGGCTGAATATACAAATAGGGATAAATATCCCTTCCTCTAGTTTTCCAGGAGAAGGGTTGGCCCTTCCCCTGGGAAACTAGCTCCAAAACAAGGGTAAAAACCCTGCTGCAACAATCTCTGGAAAATGACATAGTTCCTACAATGGACTGTGCTGTAGGAGTGCAGAGGTGCTTTGGCCTGCTGCCAAGATGTGAAATGAGCTCAGAAATCCCATTTTCTGATATCTCAAGAGAAGGAAGGCACCTTCTACTGAGAAACAGACCCGGGAGTGGAATGATCAATCTTCCACTGCAACACCCTGCAACACAACATTACACTGTTATAGAAATAATGCTATGACTGAATATTTCTGCTTGGCCTCAAGCCTGGATGTGGAACAATTCAGTACAATACTCTCCCAAGAGGCCTCTCAAGGGAAGAGGTGGGATTCCCACTTGGGAACACCCTGTGCTAAACAGCAATGCAACCCTGTGAAACAACAAGAGGAAGCCAAAAGTCTAAACAGATGAAATAATAATATATCACAACATGAATAAAAAAGGCTTCCACCCTCTCCATATATAGCAAGTGAACCTCTCCTCATTGGGTTCCATCCACATTTGCCTCAAAGCTCATGCAAGTTGTCCTCCACCAAATCTGCGTTGTTCATCATGGAGATGCAATGTATCTAGACAACATGTGTTGATTTGGTCAAAGATGACTGAATCAACATGATATCCTCCCTGTTCACACCTAAATGTGCTCCTTTTAACTGCTTATTCTTCCCCTTTTCGCATGAGGAATGTTATTCTTCTTGTCAATGGGCCTCCCTACCCATTTATCATTTATCTAAAGATAGAATTAACTATAATATTCCATTTAGATGAGGTCTAAATTTTTGGAATATTATAGTCTTGGGGGCGCCCCTTCCCAGCTAGCCCTCAAAAGGTTGTGTCAATCTGTCTCGCCTGATATTATTTTCCTCCAGGAGACAAAGGTGTCTGGTCTACGAGCTCAAGAAATCCTTTCTAAATGGATTTGTAATTGGTTATTTTTCTCAGTGAACGCTTTGGGGTCAGTTAGAGGACTAATCACTACAATCAACCCTTCAATCACGATTACTTCATCTATTAGCTCCTCTTTGTTTATTAATATTTCCATTACGAATCCTTTATCTGGAGGGTCGTTTCCCTCTACAATATTTATGGGCCATGTAATGAAAAACGCTATTTTTGGGGGAATTTCTTTAATTCAGAACTAGTGACCTCTGACATCAAGATATTGGGAGGCGATCTCAATTTTACTCTGTCCTTGGATGAAGTTTGGGGGATGTATGCTAGACTCGATCCTCTCGCTCCTTTTTTAAATTCATGTTATGACAGATTCGGATTTGTTGATGTTTGACCTACTAAACTTGAACCAACTTGGCGCAATAATAGGAAATTTTAGGATGCCATTGCCAAAAGATTGGACCGCTTCATAGTTTCTAAATCTTTATTAAATTCTCATATTCGGATCCAGGCTCGTGTTGAAACAGGTGGCATCTTTGATCATAAGTCTATTGTATTATCTCTGGTTTATCCCGAATCAAAACCCCCTGCACCTTTAAAGTTCAATCCAACATGGTTATTGGAGGATGATTATAAAGCATTGGCGATATCCTCTTGGGTCCATCTGGTTCCTTCTCAGTCCCGTTCCTTTATGAAGATGTGGGCTGACAATATGAAAAAAATTAAAAAGGTAACTAAGGCTTGGGTAGGGGCTTTTCAGGAGAAACAACATGAACTTCTAAAATCAACTGAGGCCACTATCAGCTCGCTTTATAATCAAAACATTTTTGGAATTATGGATGAAACTGAGATGGAGACCCTGAAAAATCTAGAGCTAAAACATCACGAACTTCTAAAAAAGGAAGAACAGCTCTGGTGCCTAAAGAGTAGAGAAATTTGGATTAAAGAAGGGGATAATAACACAAATTTTTTTCACCATTATGCAACTCATAAAAGGAACCAAAATACCATTTTTGAAATAAAATAAGAGAGTGGTCAATTGGTTCGTTTGTTCGAATAAAAAGCCAAGGTTGGGGTCCAGCATTTAAAAAAAATATTCATTGCACCTTAGGGATGCCCCATCCATGAAATCCTTCAGGTGTTACAAATGTTCCCACGTTTTATCACTGATGAAATGAATTCTTCTCTCACCAAAGAAGTAAATGAATCAGAGCATGAAATCATTCTCAAAGGCTTCCAGAAAGGAAAAATTCCTAGCCTAGATGGTCTAACGATCGAATTCTTCCTGGGTTTCTATGAGCTACTAAAAGATGACTTGTTATTAGTAATTAAGGAGTCTCAAAGATCAGGCAAAGTGCTGGGCTCTTTCAACTCTACCTTCATCACACTTATTCCAAGAAATTCCGCTCCAAAGGATTTCAATGAGTTTAGACCTATTTCCTGTTGCAATTTGATCTACAAGATAATAGCCAAAATCATTGCTCAGCAGCTAAAACAAATCCTAAGTAGCATCATTTTTGAAGAACAGTTTGGTTTCTTACACAAAAGACAAATCCACGATGCTGTATCTTTGGCTCAGGAAGCTCTACATTCTGTCCATCTAAACAAAAAACCTTCCTTTGCTCTTAAACTAGACTTGTCAAAAGCATACGATAGAGTGAATTAGACTTTTCTCAGGCTATTACTTATACATATCGGTATGAATTTGGAAGTCGTAGAATGGATAATGGGATGTATCCAAAATGATTCATTTGCAGTAATGATAAATGGCTCCCCTTCTGCTTTTTTCCACTCCTCTAGGGGGCTTAGACAGGGGTGCCCTCCATCTCCCTTTCTTTTCTTGCTAATTGCTGATTCACTAAGCTGATTATGCAAAAACGCTATCTCCTCTGGCAGTCTTAAAGGAATTCATATTGCAGGCCTGAAGTCTCTCTCCCACATCCTTTTTGTGGATGATTTCCTTCTTTTTTGTAGCGCAACCAGTGAAAATGCTAAGGTGGTTCAGGATATCGTCAGGCTATTTCAGATATCTTCTCGGATGCAGATTAACATAAATAAGTCAGTTCTGGTTCATAATACCATGGACAACAATATTCTATCCCATATAAAGCTCTCTCTCCCCTTCCCAACTTGTGCTTGGGAGGCAGGTTTTAAATATTTGGGATTTATTCTAAAACCAAACTCATATTGTTTTAAGGACTGGTTATGGCTTTATCAGAAGGTTGAAAGCTGGATCCCTCATTGGACTAACCGCTTTCTCTCTCGGGGAGGTCATCTGCTTCTCCTCAAATCTGTGCTCCAAAGCATCCCTGTGTACTGGGCCGCCATTGCTTCTATCCCTAAAGGAATCATTCACAAAATAAGGAAGAAATGTTTTTCTTTCCTCTGGACTGCTAGCAAAAAAGCCGAAGGGATCCCTCTGGTAAAATGGTCTTCGTTGTCTAGGCCTAAAGATCTAGGGGGTGGGACATCAAGAACCTCCCTATTTTCTGTATGTCTCTTGCCGCAAAATCCCTTTGGAGGCTTTTGGAAAACAATGACTCTCTTTAATATAGAGTTATAAGTGCAAAATATTTTCCAGACCAATCTATTATCTCATGGTTTCGAAATCCAACCAAATCACATAAAAATGCATCAATTGGTTGGAAGGCAATAGTTTCAGCTTTTCCTTTCATTGGACAGTGGACTTCTTGGGTTATCGGAAATGGGAATTCGGTTCACATTGGGATTGATCCGTGGGTTGGAGTGGGTACAAATTACAAACTATCACATAGCTTGCGCTCAACCCTTTCTGAAAAAAGCATTCACACAATTCCAGACGCAGTAGAAGCCATGCCTCAAGCATGGGGTACCCCAGGCTGGAAAAACGCTAATTCCTTGGGTCTGCCACAACCTCTGGCAGATGAATGGACCTCTTTCATTTCCCTGCTCGTAAACAATTTCATTCACTTAGAACAAGAGGTTGAAGATTCGCTAGCCTGGGCAAAAAATGCCTCGAATGGCACATACACTGCTAAGCTCGGATATAAGGCAATGATGGAAGACTCATTTAACGAAGAATAGTCCTGATGATGAACCACACTGGTTGGTTCGAAACGCGTCGACCTCGTTCTTTTGCATGTGATTATTACCGAAAGAATTTCTACTAATTTATATTATGGATCACAGAAGCTTAGATTCCAAAAATGAAGAAATGTTGTTTTGGTATAAATCCCTACGGAAATCCCCAGGCCCAAAAAAAGGCAAATTAATCCTATGGCTCGTACTTAAAAATCAACTTCTATCTTGGGATAATTTACAGCGACGGGGCTAGGAAGGCCCAAGTCAGTGTTTCCTTTGTAGAATAACAGCTAAATCCATCTCTCACATATTCTTCTCTTGCTCTTATGCAGATTCAACTTGGAACAGTTCATCATCATCACTCGCTGCCCCTCTTATGTCGCTGTTTGACACTTTGGAAGCAAGAATAAAACAATGATGGAAGGAGCCTGGGGTAAATTCCTACTCAGCCTTTCCTGCTTTGTTCACTTACGGCATTTGGTGGGCTCGAAATTTGGCTATTTTCAGTGACAAAGTTATTCCTGAAGAGCTGACTGCAGCTCTTATTGTGTAGTGGGCATCAGAGAAAAAATGCTTTCCTAAATCTCCCAAAATTCATTCTGTGGTGCACCCAGAAATAAATCAGAATTATGATTGGCCTTTCTTTGATGGCGCCTGTCAAGGAACTCCTCCTTTGAAAAGAGCAGGGGCTGTCCTCCACGTCTCACCAGCCCTCAAATATCACATTCTATTTGCTCCTGGTCATGGATCTAATAGCAAGGCTGAGGTAGCTACTCTTTGGGCTGTCCTTCATGTAGCAAAGTCCAAAAATATTTCTTCTTTGCAATGTTTCGGAGACTCCAAAATGGTAATTGACTGGGCTACTCAAAGATCTCACATTCAGTCTCCTCATCTTCAAGCTATCCTCCGAAACATTCGGCGTTTATCTCAAGGCTATCAACTCCTCTCTTTCAAACATGTGTTCCGGGAATTAAATTCAGAAGCAGATGGCCTATCAAAATCGGCTCTCACCCTCCCTCCTGGCACACTAAAAATTATGGATACTTCTTCTAACATGGAAGAAATCAATCACGTTTAAAATGATCAGTGGAGTTCTTCTAGTCCTTAAGATATTGGAAATCTAGATAATCCCGGACATGTCATTGGAAGATGCAGTTCACACGAAAGGGACAATACAGTCCCTTACATACTTCAAGGTTTTAACACATTTTTGTTTTAAAGGGATCACCAGTTTTGAGTGCTACAATAGTAAGATGCCAATACAACGAAAATGGATGTCTTCTCACAAAATAGCGAGAGAAAAATGCTCGAAGGTAGAAGAGGATCAGTAATTTTTTTGGTTGTAATCCAGAAATGGTAATGTAAAAACTCTCAATTAGTACAAAACAGCTCAAGGAGCAATGTAATAACCCAAGTTTGGGCCAATCTGTTGATTTTTTTTCTTCGAAAAATAAAAATAAAAATAAAATAAAATAAGTAAATATTATATATATATATATATATATATATATATATATATATATATATATATATATATATATTAATTAATTAATTAATTTAATTAAATAAAATAAGAATATCTATATATAAAAAATCACTATTATTAAATAAATAATTAATTAAAACTAGTTGTTATTAATAAATAAATAGAAATAAAATATATATATAATCACTATTATTAAATAATTAAATAATTAATTCAAAATTAGTCGGTTTTTTAATTTATTTTAATTTTTAAAGTTAAGTTAGTTATTATTTTAATGGTTAGTTTATCTTAATTGATGAAGGTATTGGTCCTGATGATATGATTAATCTAAAAGAATTTTTATCTTTTTATTTTTATTTAAACTCAACTTTTTTATTTTATCTGATTTTATCTCTTAATTAATGGTGATGATGATCTCTCAATATTCATTTAAATGTGATTATTTCAGAAAAAAAAAATTATAATAAATTTATTTTATATGATAATGAATTAAAACTTTGCGTATGTATGATAATAAATTTTAAATATCCAAATAATAACACTATGCTGATAAATTATATAATTTTAGAAATATTGAACAATGTCTCTATTTTTAATTAAATTTATATTTATAAATTAGTAAAAAAACAGTATTATTACACAATGAGATTTTTTATTTTTGAATTTAAAATTTTGTCATATTTTAAAATTAATATTTTTGAGTCAACCGAATCTCAACTTATAGATCATTAGAAGTTTCTCCTTCTTCACGACGACTTATAAATGCATTACAATTTGAGTATTTTCCTTTGGACGGCGACTACTTTGTTTAGAAATTTCTATGATAAGAAAAGAGGCGCAGGGAGGTTACAGTGGCAGCTGTTGCGATCGATCTGTGTCACGCGATTAAGAGAGAGGCGAGTTGCTAATTGGGTTAAATAGTAATAATAAAAAAGCCATGAAGAAGTTGCGGGATAAGCTACCAGACGAATTGCAAGCTCAGATTATAATAAGGCTTTCTCCAGAGAGTATATGCAGATTGCAACTGACCTGCAAGTCTTTTTATTTCTTATTCTCAGATCCCTCGTTTGCCATTGAGTATGACCGCGCCGCTAACCCTAACTTTCTTGCTCAACGTTCCTTGCGGTGCCCGACAGGCAGTGGTCACTTTTTCAATCACGATACTGTTTTATGTTTACAACGGGAGGAGGATGCCTGCATTTCGACTGCACCCACGGTGCTGCAGAGATCATGTAACGTGTCGTCAACATCAGAGGTGACCAGTGTGGTGACCTGCGGTGATGGGTTCTTGTGTTATAAGACAAGTTCTGACTCTGATATGTGGTGGGTGGTGAACCCTCTATTTCCACGGAAACGTTTTTCAGTGAATATGTGCTATGCAGCTAAATCCGACAACTGGTTGCGAGGAATAGCATTCGATCCGAAACATGGCGTTTGCAAGCTCGTCCTGTTTTCTTCACCGTCATCTACATATGTTTACAACTTTAAGGAGAATATTTGGAAAATAATGGAAAGATTTCCAAACTGGGAGAGATTCTATCAAAAGAGTACGAAACTTCCCTATAATTTATTAGATATAAATCTTCTGGCAAATCACATGAGAAATTTAGGACCAACGCGTTTCGAACTACCAACTGTAGTTCATCATCAGGATAATGAAGATTGGCTGATCAGACAAACCTATTTATACCATGAGGAGAGAAGCAATAAACCTATTTATACCATGAGGAGAGAAGCAACAATCAAAACCCAAGAACAGAAAACATAACAAACCGAACCCTAAAAATGCTAGTCAAAACTAAAAATAATATAAAACCAAAACTAAAAACTAAAATGACACCCAATAAATAAATAAAAATCAAATAAACAAAAATCAAATAAAAGTCAAAGTCCAAATATACGAAATTAATCTATAAATAAATACATTAATGTTCAATAAAGATTAAAAAATAAATAAATAATTAATAATTAAAATAAATTAAATATAAAATAATAAATAAAAATATAAATAAATAAATTTTAAATAAAAATAAATAAATAATTTACAAATAAGTAAATTAATAAATAAAATAATTTTTTTTTTCTAAGTTAAACTGATCTATTAACAAAGGGATAATTTTACAATGGGACTGAAGTCCGAGTCTACTGCCTTAAAGGCAGCATTTACAAAAAGAGACTGAGATTCATGCCATAGCCCAGGCAGGGGAACATTGAGAAGCATTTCAAAGTTCACTTTGAACTAAAAAAGCACACAAAAACTCCAAAAGAGTTCCATAACCAGCAACATCAAGATAGGCCCAATAATTTGGGCTACAGACACAGAAGAACAGACATGTAACAAACCCATTAATTGTCTGGAGGCTCCTCCACAATCCTACACCAACCAATGGCTTGCAGGTCTCGGGCGAGCGCTTCTTCAGAGGCCGAGGGCCTGGTGCATCTGGGGCTCTAGCTTCAGCCGGAGCAGACCTGGCAAGTATGGTCGGAGGCGGCATCGAGGCTTGATCATTCGCCATCTTGACATTCGAGAACAGTCCAAAGTCTGCAGGAGGAGCCATAGTCTGCGTGCTGGGCTCCCCAAGCTGGTGTTCCTCGAGAAAGACCACCGATAGAATCGCAGTGATCCGAGGGCGCGTGAGGGAGCTGTTAAATATGAAACGCGCTGAGCCTGAATTGGGGACAGAGGATGCCGGAGGATGCGATGCGAGGGAGCTCCAGTTCTGATTGATACCATGAATGCGCCCCCTGCCACTCCGCGTCCGAGGGTAATGGCCAGTGCTTGGGCCACTGGACGTGGAAGGCGATATCGAGGATGGGCTGGCGCGAGCACTGGAGGGGCGCCCTCTGGAGCCACCCCTTTGGCTCCGCATGCGATGTCGCAGCCGTGGCATCGTGAAAAATAACAATGACTCTGCTCAGAACAGAATTCCAACGAACAGATCCTCTCCCAGCAAAGAAGAAACCAACGCCTCCAAAGCATACCTGGAGGAGGGCATCTGCCGGGTTACATATAGCCCGTCGCGTTAGGTACCAGTCTCTGGTGTGCCCTGCGCCCATTTGCCTCAAATCCATACCTCTCACGCTTAGAAGATCAAGCTTCATTATTGTTCCTTTGATGTAAGTCGAGCCGGAGCACTTGAAGGCCGGAGCCATCGCAGAAGAGATAAGTGAAGACTGAAGTGTTCAGAGCTCATGTCCTCGGTAGGAGTAATGTGTAAATGCTGCAAGCTTTCGTGCGGAGGGCCTAATAACTTCACGTTCAGGACAGGCAGGTGTCGGCATGGCGCGCCAAACCTCCGTCCCATCTCATCGATACTCCTTCTGTCATAAATAAGATATTAATAAATACATAAAATTAGAAATAAATTTTTTGAGTTTAATTGTCAATGAACGTTTTTTGTGTTGGCGGGTGAGCAGATTGATAGGCAGCATTATAGCATCCCTTCCCTCTCGATATCGATTCCCAGATCGATAGCCAACATCGTAGTTCCCAGATCAATACCCATAATCATAGTCTACAACAGCACAGTACAGTAAAGGCAGCTACTAACCTGTACAGGGCCAGAGGAGGCAGTGAGCATACCTAGCAGAGACGGGCAGACGCGGCATACCCAGATAGAGAATACACCAGGAAAAGGCAATGGTTAGGGCGTGGGCAGTTCCTCGAGCCCGCACATTCTTTTCACTTTTGAAATTACCATTTCAAGGCTTCCTTCTTTTCACTTTTAAAATTAGCATTTCAATGCTTCTTTTCCTCAACGCGGAAATAACTTTAAAGACAATACAATTACTGAAGTTTATATAGAGTTGTTGAATTCACTTAATCCATATCATATAGTTGCTGAAATCATTTTTTTTTGGTCTATACTCATAATCATGTATTCAATTATTTTGATATTAATTATTTAATTTCTTATAAAATAGATAGAATGTCTTTTGCTTTGAATTTGTTTTTTTCTGCAAATTCAATCCGCAACCTACAAAACATTTACTGAAATATCACTACTCTCAAAAAATTAAACACTGTACTTGTGATTAATTTTCCAACCAGTTTGAATCTGGTTGACAAAACCCAATTTCAAAATTTGGCAGACCTGTATCTGAGTTGAAGTGGCAAGATGTGCGAGAATGTTCAATTGCCACACTTCCATACACATTCTCTTCTTTGGATCTACCACCGTATTTTTTATGTTTCATCTTCCTGCCCGCCTTCATACAGAAACTTTAATTTTTCAACCAATATTGTCGTCACTAAGTTATTAATATTCTTGTATCTTCCTTTTTTTGGCACTCATGTTCATGGTCGCTGGGGCTGGAGTGGTTGTGAGTGTCTTCAAACACTCTAGGACAAGCTTGGAAATTCCTTACCCATCTTCGAAGGCTATGCAAGTTATTGGGAGTCTTTCAAATGGTGAAAATTTCAAGTATCCTAATGCATCTTTGGAATGAGCATCTTTGGAATGATGCATTAGTGTGCGCATTATTGGGAGTCTTTTTTTGGCACTCATGTTCATGGTCGCTCGAGTGGTGGTGAGAGTCTTCAAAAACTCTGGGACAAGCTTGGGAATTCCTTACCCATCTTCGAAGGCTATGCAAGTTATTGGGAGTCTTTGGAATGGTGAAAATTTGGCCACTGATGAAAGTCAAAGATAAACTGGAAGCTGTCCACATTAAGCAGCTGAGATGAAAGCCTCTGGAAGCAGAGTGCCAAATGTTTGCATACCCGAGTGCCTACTGTTTTCATAGTACACTTGACTCCCTGAAAATGCTTCACGAACTCTGCCTCTAGCTTTTAGAAGGTGTTGGCAATGATCCTCCACCTTTGCCTGTTGCCCTCTCTCTGCCCAATCCAAAACGGATGACTCGTGCTATTGGTAAATAACCGGACTTATGAGGTGTATCTAGAGGCTGGTACTCAATTTTACCTTCCATATAAACACGTAGATTGGAGATCCAAAACAAAGCTAGAAATATTTCAGTACCTAATTCTCAAATGGGTGTTGGCCATTTTCAATGGGCTCTTCCTTGGCCTCCTTGCAGCCTTTGTGAACCTGGTAACACAAAACATTGCAGGCTTAAAATTCCATATTTCGTCCCAATTGATATTGCAGAACAGGTACAGACTACAATATGAATTCTCTTTACAAACTACAATATGAATTCTCTTTACATTTATAGCATAAATTGTTTTCTCTATTTGTTGTGTGAAACTAGAGAATGTTTGTCCTCAATTCAGAGCATTGGGATTAGTTGTTAGTACAAAGAATGAGTATTCTGGGCTCCAGGGAATAAAGGGAATAAATGGGCAGTGTAAAGTCTAGACTTAAATCAGGAGATTGTGATGGTGGAACAACACTGTAATTTCGATTGTCTGGTATGAATTCTATAACACAAATAATTTTAAATGTTGTTGTCCGATCGAATCTCTGCTGTAAAATTTTGTATTAATTCCATATTTTACTGTGTAATCTTATTGTGGCAGGCATGTGATGTCAAAATCTATAACAAAATCTCTTTCTTTGTTGGTTCTCTGTGTACATCACCAAGGTTACATGCACTCACAACATTGAAGTGAAGTGAAGTATCGTTTTGTTCACGATCAAGTTGAAAAAGGCAATGCAGAGGCTCTGTGAGACAAGGAAAATGATCAAAGATGTAATGATGAACGTTTTAATTTTTCAAGAGCAGCTTCGACTTGGTATTAGTTGCAGTTTGAATCCACTTAACATTTTTAATAATTTGGCTAAGTGGGAATATTAGTAATATGTAGCCAAGTTGTTTACATTGGAAGAGGAGTAGGTGAACCGATTATTTGAATAGATTCCAGAAATGAAACAACTTGTAAAACCAAACATCGTGCCTATTTGTATGTAGTTTAGCAAGTATCTGACTGAGACATTGAAATAAAATTCTCCTTTTCCAGTTAAGTCTGTTGTGCATACTTTATTTTCCTTGGTATGTTCTGTTCAATTGTTCAGGCATTGTCTTTGAACTGCCTCACCTAAATATATTCTACTTTTCATATTTCAGGACTCTGAGATTATAGGTATTCGTGACCACCAATGACACATGGTTTTTACATTAAAGTCTATATTGGAATTGCACCAAGAGAAACGGGCTGCATTCTACAAACTCGGGTGGGGTTCAGTGCTCCATCAATTCTGTGTGGTATAACAAACTCATGAAACCCATTCTCTCTGTTAAATTATGTTAACTTCATCAGCAAACAATATGTTGAAGGTGTCAAATTTATGCCATAGCTTTAAATTTGTATCTGATAACATGAACCTTATTGGAGGTGTTTGACCAGTTACACACCAACCAATATTCCACAAAATTCATGAATGCCCTTTTTCAAATGAATCAATAGTGATGTTCATGTCAGATATCCGTAATCTGAAAACAAATGTACAGATTACAAGAGTTGTGTTATAAACATGGTACCTATATGAAAATGATTTTTCTTGTCATTGAATATGATATTGATGTAATTTTATGTATTATCAAAATGCTCTCTTAGAACTGATATCTTGTCCAGCGTATTAGACAAGTTAAACCTCTAAAATAATTAGTGTAGTTAGTGTAAGATAGGGAGTATTAAGTCTAATTTGAGACTTTCTTCAAGGTGCCCTTGCCACTCAAAGCATGATCATCAAGAAGTTTAGACTTTGTTAAGTAGCTTAGAGATCATCCATCTCCTTTAAGAACATGGTGGATATAATGGATCATGGTGGATATAAGGGCAAGTATTTGGAGTAATCGAAATCATCCTCTCGCCCGAAAGTGTTCTCTTCCATTTTGGGATAAGGTTGAATTCTCTACATTTCTATTGAATTTATTATTTCTATCATCTCTAGAAAAGTAGAACACTTGTATCTCCATTGAACAAGGATTTTGTATTCCATGTGGGGTATAAATTTATTACTGCCGGTCTAATGAAAATTTCTTTATCCAAATCCAGTGTAAGAGATAAAAAATTGCTTATTCTTGATTAATTTCTCATTAATCCTCTTTGGCTTTGTCCGTAAAATCGTCAATGACTTGAGGACCTTGTTCCTCCTCTGCTCATTGAATTTAGATAGTGGATTGTGTTTGAATATGGACACTAGCACAAACTCATCAAAACCTTCATCGAATGTTCACCTCGAGGTTGCATATCCAAACTTCATAGGTTTTTCTAGTGGCCAACATATCAAATACTAGAAGCAAAATATGCATCCTCCAACTTAGCAAACCTAGAGGTGCATGTGAGTACTAGGGTTAGATGGTATGTACTAATACTGTCATATATCCTTCATAATTCTTGAGCTACTAAGCACCAAGTGTAGGCTGACCAAAGAAACCCCAACAAAAACATAAATAATAAGAATCTCGTCAAACTTGAGCTTCATATATAAAAGAACATAAAGGACTCTTATAATTCATGAATAAGATTTTCTAGCCAAAATGATAAGGAAAAGGTTTCATTAAGGAGCGTATGTTTTCACACTCATTGTTTGAAAGGCCCCACTTTTCGGGTGAACACTTTACCCATCTTCAGGGGCATGAAGTTTTTGCAGATGATAGGAAGTATGTTGGACCAACCTATATAGGATGATAATGATGATAAATTGATTGAGTCAAAGAAATTATTAATGTTTATAAATTTAAATCAATTTCTTAGATAAATAAATTAAATTAAAAATATAAATTATTAGATAACTATTAACAACTAACCATTAGAGAATTAAGTGTACCATAATAAATTAATTAATTAAAGAGATAATTGATGAATTCGAATATAAAATTTTAAAAATTAGATTATTAAATAATTAAATAAATAAACAAAAAATTTAATTTAGAGTCTAGGAACAATGATAGGTCAAAGAGATGAAATATCTATTTAAATTTAAAGTCAAAATTAAAATAATTGAATTTTAAATTATAGGTGATAATAACTTGAAAAGATGAAGATTAAATATAGAGAATTTTTAAGAATTAAATTTATTGGGCTGAATTTCAAGAAAGTTTCATTACAGGTAATATGTCACGATTTTATTGTAGTAACACCCAAAAAAACCCACACAACTTACATGTTAGTTATAAAAAAATTATAATGCCTCGCCACTTCATTAGTGAGGTTGGTTGTCATATCCATTATTTTTCCAAATGCTAGATTAGAGAATTGAGATGTTAGATCTTCTTCATTTACTAGTATAATATCGTTTAGCTAAGCCCTAATGCCAAGCACGACAATGAAACCACATATGACATACAAATATAGAGTTGAATTCCCCATTTCCCTACTCTTTGAATGCAATGAATGTGAGGTTGCGCGACGATATAGATATTTCATTTGAAATCACAGATTTGATTTTTGTTATGCTCTAGGACAAATCATTTATATCTAGAGGCCTATACTATGTTCTATATTCACACTCACATAGCCATTTAAACTTGGTATCATATGTAACACAAAGTTATGAAGCTTCCTCTGGTTTAGATGGGTATGTGTTACCAATATACTTGATGGTGAGAATAACTTAGCTTGTGTGAAGAATCACTAAAAATATTGCTTATTGAAATCAACCATTAATTATCCAACTGCAAATACTGAATAAAAATAGGATTGAAATATTCACCAAAAACCAATCACAAAATGGACACAATATTTTTGGACAAAACTTCCCTGTAAAAACCATGAAGGTAAAACCAATTCTTTATATTTGAGTGTTTTATTAATCTTCATCAAATTCTGCAATTGATAATTATTACAATGTTGCTTTCCAAACTTGGGCAAAGCTCTAGAAAAATATTTCTTCACCTCCAAAAGTTGATATAACCCCTGGAAGGTTCACAACCTTCTCCTACAACCCAACATGGCCTCACACTAGAAAATACATCATATAGACCCCACATGTGTGGCTCCTCGTCCCTCTTATGCTCACCACTTTGAGAAGACACAACCCTCCTTGAATCCTCATTACCCCAATAACACAGCCTCCTTATCTGCAAAAAAAATTGTGGAAGAATTCCTCCTCCGGATCTTGGAAAACAAAAATATTAATTGAAGTTAGAGACAGAAGGGTTCTGTGAAATTTAGCAGTGTTCTATATTTTGTAGAATAATTCGCATGTGAAGCTAAGGCACAATCTACTTTTTCTTAGTGTTGAATTAGGAAAATTCTCTAATTTTCCTTAGTCAAAAATAGTGAATTGAACCCAACATGCATGTAGATTTTATCTCAGTTCAAATTAAGTCTAAGAGCCTACTTCGCTTGACTTCAAGAAGTTAGTTTGACTTGAGTTCAAGGCAGTTTCTCGACCTAATTTCAAGACATGCAATTTGAATTAAGTTCAAGGAAGACATAGACTTGAGTTCAAGGAAGCATTTCACTTCAGTTGTTGGTACTTTGGTTCTATATAGAGAAAATAATAGACTCGAGGGATGATTGGATTATGCACTAGCAATAATTTGTGTCTTTGTTGAGCTTAGAAAATTTGTTCCAAGTCACATCACTTAGAGAGGTTGAGCAGACTTTTGCAAGGAGGTAGGATTAGCTAGTACAGTTCGTACAATTGCACAAGAGAGAGCTTGAGTTGGTCTAGAGTGTTTAGGGTATTTTGTTGAGGAACGAATAATTGTAATGGAATTTTACCAAGTGCTTTGTATTTGAATTATTGGTATTTTTCTAAGTATATTAATAAAAATTCAAATTAGTAGGTTTTCACTAGTTGGGGTTTCGTGTGTGTTTTTGGGGCTTTCTTAAATATACACTTGTGTCTTTATGAATTTAATTTTTCTTGCAAATTCATTAGAATATTCAATTTATTTGATCAATGAATTTCACACTTCAGTTTTCTAGTTCTTATATCTCATAACAAGGCTACTCGGGAGCACCCCCCTCCCCCCCTTGAATCTACTCTTGAAGAGCGCTCCAAGCGGGAGCGCGTCAGGCCCGCGACCTAAGAGTGCACTCCTGCAGAAAAAAATTACTCCCAAGTGTTAGTGTAAATTCTTAACGCAAGTGTACGAAAAGAGATCACTTTAGCTGTGTGTGACAAACAACCCTAATAACAAATATGGCTACTTAACTTGCTTAGATCTGCAATAGATAGTCGAAACAAATGAAGCAAAAACCCATATCTATGCAGTAAAAGCAGTTAAACAGTAAAAAGAAATAAGAGTTGCTCCAAATATCCAATGGACAAGACAATATATATAAAGAGTTTTATATGTATTAACACCTCGGAAGGGAACAAAGAATGATGCTACCACTCCCCCTTAATGGGATAAGGTCTTGGCTGTCCTCAATGCTTCAGATCTAGAAGTTGCTCTCTCTCAATGGTGCAGAAAACCCAAGACGTGTTGAACTCTATGGGAGCTCAAGAAGCAAGAAAATAGTAGAAGTAATGAAAATGATCAAAGTGCGACAATGAAAGTCATCAAAGTGGATAATGAATGGAAACCCATACTATTTATAACAAAATATTGAGTTATCCTCGATAACGGCGAATAATAAAATATTATTAACAAAGATCTAGATCTAAGTGCTTGGAATATTTTATTATATTTTGTTGGAGGGAAAAGGAATTTAATTGGTTAAATACCTTTATTTAGGAACAATAAACAAATAGATGATTTATTTATCATTTCAAGAATGGGGTTAAGGAATAATTTAGCAAATAATGATTTGTTTAATTATTTCTAGTTGATTTAGTCTAATTTAACAAGGAATAATACTAAATAATGATTTAATTCATTATTCCTAGAGAAACATAAGATAAATAATGGTTTATCTAATTATTTCTCATAATTGGGTTAAATATGAAGAGGAATATTATTTACACAGTGGTTTAATTAATTATTCCTAGAGCAAAATCAAATAAATAAGGATTTATATAATTATTCCTCATGGGGTTTCATGTTTGAACCATAAATAACTTAATAAAATATGGTTTCTTAAATTATTTCTTATAGTGAAAGAAATTCTATTATGGTAAAATTGGTCTTACATGGTGTACTTCAATCCATCTAATTGTAAATGGCTATATAACCAAAAATTGGTGTAACATATTGACCCCCAATGTGCGAGCATTAGGAGCTAATCGTATGACTGAAGTACGTTGTAAGAACACAATCACTAGACACCGAAGGGGGGAGAGAGAGAGAGAGAGCGAGAGAGAGAGAGAGAGATACATAGATAGAGTGAAGCGAGAGAGAACAATAACTTGAGGGGATGAAACCTACAAATGATATAAGTCTCCTTTAATGTTTGGGTACCCATTCTCAGTGAGGCAGGGGAGGCATACCTATGCCCGCTAAGATGACAAAGTACAAAGAATAATGGTGTGCCTAGCAAAATGGGACTGAGACATAAAGTACATCATAAATGGTACATGACATGCTAGCATAAAATGTGCTAGAAAAAATGTAATGGATCCCACATAAATACTGTGCCTGGGACAACAACCAGGACTTAATACAATAATATATGAGTACATGAGACATAATAACAACCAAAGAAGCCTTGATAAACATGGAAGAAATATGAAAATATGAATGGATCATCTGAATGGTACATGCATGCTATAGGCGCTGCAAGTGGCTGGAACCAAACCCATCAAAGCTGCGGAGCTACATCTGAGGCTATAGCATAATATGAGCTCATCCAAGCATGTGGGGGGCTACCTGAAGGCCCACCCCATCATGAGGTCCGAAACATCTCACGCACACCCAGGAATCATTGGGACAATTTGCTAGATCATCGAACTATTAAGCATACAAATCTCAATCATGCAATAAGGAGATAGATGAGAAAAAATCAAGTCAAAAGGGAAATGAGGAATCCCTTTGCTTGATATGAGGCACTGAACAAGAATGGAAGCTAGAACCAGGATAAAGCGCCCTCTAGACCTGTCTTTTAGAATGAATGTGTTGATGTCGACAGAAGGAGGTCTGCCATAGGTGAGGCAATGAGGCATCCTCAACTAAGGCACGAGAGATCATAGTAAAGTGACTGATGGACTGACACCAGGGATGATTATGGAAGGGGGGATACTGTATAGAAAATGAAAGAGTTCCCTTGTCAAAGCATAAAAAGAATGGATGACTTGGCAGCGACTAACTAGACTCCTGAGGGGATGGGGGACATTATGACTGGAGGAAAAAATGGGCTACACGAGTGAGGTACAAGGCAAAAATGGGTGGAATATTGTAACTGGAGGCAAAGGGACTTGGGACAGACTCCATGAATGTGATGGTGACTCAACTCAAATGCTCTGATCAAGGGCGACTCAATGATGCTGCCAAAAAGAATAGGCCCGATGGGGGCCATAAAAACATGAGAAAAATATTCTTACTCATGACTAAAATTGACACATGCGTTGACAAGTATGAAGGAAAAGTGGTGCCCCAAGTACAAGCATCGCAAGTGAAGAAATACAATTTTGAGAGGCAGCTAAGTGACCCTTCTTGGAAAAATGACTTCCGGGTGACGTATCAAATCACCAAAAAAATTTGTGTGGGTTTATGACATCGCCAGTCGTTTGTGGCAGAAATTGATCAAATTTGAATATATTGAGGCTAAGATCATGTACAACAAACATAATGCAGTGTGGACTATGCAGTGTTTTTAGGGCAACCTTTTCAAATTGAGATAGAGCATCCTGGGTAAGGTATCGTTCTTTTCAACTTTAAAACTGTGTTTTTTTATTTATAAAAACTAGTTTAGTGTTGTATATCGTTGTCTGGCATTCCACAACATGTATATTTATGAGTGTTATCTGTGATACACTCATTTATTCAACATGATATTTTTTTTTGCATGTAAAATTGTGAGTGTGATCTATCATATGCATTCATTCATTTCACTGCGAGTGTTGTTCATGGTGTGTGACCTTGCATGAATCATCTAGTGAGGCGCATCATGACAAAGGCAACCAACGTAAGGAATTGGACCTTTTGCATTAAGCCTACATCTCTTAATCATTTGAGTTAACTAGCGAGCCATATTTATGTTTCACCTCTATTATTCCTTAGTTTTAAATTTTATAATTATACACTCTATCAAGAGGTGTTTGTTAAAGCCTTTCTTGGGTTTTGGGAGGTCTATTTTGGGTATTATCTCATTTGAGGTATCATTACTTTACATTCGCTGAGAACACATATTGCAGAAGGTGACAAACTACTTCCTTTATTAATCTTTACATTTTCTGAGAAGAATGTTACAAACACTTTTTTTATTAATCTCAATTATACAAAAATTATTTTAATGATTTTTTTTTTTTTTTTTCTTATTTTGATTATTTTTCTTCATTTTTCTGTCACAATTGTGTTTTTCTATACAAAAGTTCCTTTACTCTTGTTCTATGGCCAAAATGAAGGAAAAATGAAGGATTTGGACATTTATTTTTGGTAAACAACATTTGAACAATTTAGGTGGAAGTAGAATGATTAGTAGGGACATACATTACAACACATTAAACCGGTTTAAGACATTATTTTAAGGCAATATTAAATTTTAGTCTTCAAAAATATATTTATCATTTTAATTGTTTTAAATTCTTCCAAAAGAAAAAATAGCTAGGGCGAAATTAATTTTTCCTCTTAAAAATTATTTTGCGGTGAGATTTCTTGAACATTTTTTGGAGTTTCAAGTGGATTTATGGCCAAATCCAGTGAAAACAATTGTGGCCAAATCTTGGTTTGTGTTGTTTGTGTGTTGTATAGATTGTGCACCCTCAAAATGATTTGTGTTGTCTGAACTGGTTTTTTGATTGCATATATGGATTGGGCACCCTCAAAAACTCCTGGAACACTTCTATTGCAAAGAGCTAGTCTATCAAACATGTGGTTTCAATGAATCCTTGCTAGATTCTAGAAAAATTAGATTGGAAACTAAACTAGATTTTTTTCCAAAAAATCACACTTTAAACTCTGTATTATCTTTACTATTTTAATTCTCTTAATGAAGACAAAAGAAAAACTTAGATAAAGGGATTTTGAATTCTTGGACTCTATATTAGGTTGAAAATTGTTTTAATCAACACAAGAAAATGAATGGAGTTGTCTTTAATGGTACTTTTTGGAGTTTCCGGTGTCTGTCTAAAATTTTGAGGTGAAATCTTGATTTGTGTTATTTAAACTGGCTTTTCTGAATGTATATATGGATTCAGCAATGTGATAGCTCTAGAGCACTTCCATTGTACAAGGGTTAACATCAAATTTATATATTCTATGAATTCCTGTATGATTTTAGAGAAATTAAACAAAAAAATCAAGAAAAAAACTTAAAAAAATAGAGGGCAAGATGTTGAATTCTTAGACTTATAACATGTTAAAAATCCCAGGGCAAAAAGAGAATGTGCACTAGGCCTGATTTCCTTCTTTGGGGGAAGCCCTTGAAGATCGACAGCTCCATATTGTGGGCCATACCCAGCGGTATATCATCCCTTCCATCTCGAGATCGATTCACAGATTGATAGGAAACATTATAGCATCCCTTCCCTCTTGATATTGATTCCCAGATCGATAGCCATCATCATAGTTTCTAGATCAATAGGTAGAATCATAGTCTACAATAACACAGTATAGTAAATGTAACTACAAATTTTCACCAGTAGAGACAGGGCCAAAGGCAGCGAGCATACCTAGCAGAGACAGGGGAAGACGCGGCAAACATTCTCAGATAGAGAATACCCAGGGAAAAAGAAATGGTTAGGGCATGGGGAATTCCTAGAGCCCACACGTTATTTTCACTTTTTAAATTACCATTTCAAGGCTTCCTTCATCACTTTTGAAATTACCACTGTTACACAATATTTTTTCACCATCCCTGCAGTCCCCATCCCACACATTGAAGGGCCATTCTCATGACTTCTGTGTATTGTCATACCTTGCCAAAAGTGTAATTGCATCCCTTAGCATGAGAAGAACATTTTCTCTGTTGACTATTCCTGGAGAAGACTCTCAGAAACATATGATTTTGTGTCGGCGCTAGCAGGCAGTTATGGCCTCGCGCTCATGCAGAAATTAACACTAGGCCTCACCTCATTGGTGCTCTGTCTCAGTGGACTTCCCGCGCCGAGTTGTCTTTGGAAAGTTTTTTAAAATAGAAGCAAAGTTTCCATTTCCAACCACTTCATGAGCAGAGTCATCATGGGTTGTTCGACTGAATAACTTCGAACACCTTCCTTTGGCTTCTTGTTTCCTACATTTGAGCAACATCCCAAAGGATAAGGCCTCCCTTCCACCATATGAGGGATCCCAAACCACCTTCTCTTCTCCTATAAATGCATCTCTCTCACATAGATGTAGCTAGCTGAAATGGTTGAATAGTAGAACAGTATGAATTGTTGGTTTGAGATAGAGCAGAGAGATCCATTATCGAGAGAGAGCCTAGGCTTATTGCCTTGCCAAGTCAATTCCTCGACGAATGCTTGAGACACATTTTGATTGGACCACTGAAGGAAGTTGTGACGTCAAGGCTCATTTGGTTGTAATCTATTTCTATCTTCTTATTAATGCATGACTGATGTTTTGGTTCCCATATTGCGTTTGATATGATTAATCTTGTGCAATGCGTTTAATTCTCCTTGACCAATTAAATAGTTATGAATGCAAGTATTGTTTCATATACCACTATTGTTCTCTGATCCTTGTGTAGGCACCTGAGTACCACCGTTGAAGGACCACGACATATCGTGATGAAGATCAGGAGACTACTACCACAGCGATGACAACTACGTTGGAACAAAGGTAGGACATATATCTCGACTCAATTTCATTCATAAACTAGGAATCAAAGCATTAGCATGTCCTCTTGCTGCTAGACCCATCCTAGGGCTAGAGGGATCGCCTCTATCAGCAGAGGGTAATTACTTGCATAACAATTTTGTGACTTCATTCATACAATGTGCCGAATTGAGAGTATACAAGATCAAGGTACTGGATGTGAGAAATGGCTTGCTCCTCAGTAACATATGCCCCCATAGAAATTTCCTTAGTAATCGGAGCAACGAAGGAGGTAGTGAACCAATCAGTCAGAAGTTGATTAGGAATATAAAACTTGATGAAATGATGATGACGCCTCCATTCATGCATATGATCAGAGATATGATTAGCTCTATATTACTTCAAGGATGTGAGGAGGTGCATTCTGGTTTCATATCAAACCGGTAACTGAAAGTGTGTGAGAAATGCCATGGCTAAAGAGTTGAAATCTTGGAAGACACCAGGAGATAATTCAATGTACCACTTGGCAGTGGCACCAGTGAGAGTCCGTTGGAAAAGAAAGAGTCAAATGGAATCGTCAACCCAAGAGTTAGAGGAACACCAAATATGGTAAGTCATAACATGCACTTGGGGGTCTTCTCCGGACTTTACCTCAAACTTGGGACAATCGCCAGGAATTTTTGTTGGAACTGGAGGCCAATGCCGTCCAATCCAATCCGACGGATAAAAATTCCAAGGGTAAAAAGAAGGGTAAAGGTAAGGCCAAAGCCGATACCCCGAAATAGGATTCTCAGAAATCTCGTGTTGACGATGGTTCGCAACGTAAATCGAAGTACCCTTGTTTGATTTGTGATGAAGAGCACTACACCAAGGACTGTCCTCGATGGGCCGAAGTGAGTTGATTGCTCAAAGCCACCCAAGGCACTCTGGTTGTTTTCAAAGAACCGTTTCTGTCACAACAAACCCAATTGGTAGAGAACCCTAGTCCTCTGCCCCATTTGGCTCTCAGGTTTTCATGATGAACGGTCCTGCATCCGTCTCTATAGCCACTCGATCGAAATATTATGCCAAACTGTGTCAGGTAGCGGGGAAGGAAATTGCTAATGGTCCTCCTCCTCCGCCTACTTCTGGCCCTCTTCAGATTGAAAGTACCAGTACTGAGCCCGTTATACGACCATCTTCCAAAGGTGTACTCCGTAAGTCTTCCTACAATCCTAACGCTCGTGTTGCTTAACATTACAGTATTGTTAAGGATTTGGCTCAGGCGCCATCTGCTATGTCTGCATTGGAAGTCCTTTAGAGTTGTCAGTCTCAACGGAAGGCTTTATTATATACCATCGGTGGAGTTGATCCCGCTAATCCGAGCCTTATCACTTTCGACCTAGAGAATTTCATTCCACGTCTCACTCACCAGCTTGCACTCATCATCCAAGTTTGGATTAATGGAAAGAATATCCATCAAGCGGTCGTGGGTGAGGGTGCGTCTACAAGTGTCATGTCATTTTCCTGCTGGAAAGCCATCGGTTCTCCAGCTCTCAATTCATCTCCAAATTCTCTAGAAGCATTTGATGGAAGGGAATCTAAACCCTTACGTGTTCTCGCTAGTTTGTTGATTACGTTAGAAGGGAAAATAGTCAACGTCGAGGTTGAAGTAGTTGACGCCAAGCTCAATTACAATATTCTCCTTGGTTGCATTTGGACCCACGACATGTTGTGCATTCCATCCACTCTCTTTCATGTTTTGTGATTTTCACACGAAGGAAAGATCATCACTGTCGATCAGTTGTCTTTCTTCACTTCTTGATCTTTCGAGAGCAATGTTCCATACGTCGATAAAATTCCTATGCCTTATGAGAGCGTAGGGCCGGGTATTTTTAAAGATCTTGCCCTCATGGGTATCTTTCCTCTTCCTCCACCCAACATTATTCAAGTTAATATGATCTCTAGGTCTTATGATCTGTGGATCATCCCTTCGCCTGAGTAGATCAATTCATTTGGAGATTCGATGTCGTTCAGTTCAATCGAGATTGATTATTATGAACTTATTTCGGCTTCAGATCCTCCACCCTCTGATTGTGCTTCTTTGAGTATGTCTCTTGACACTTATTCTCAATCCCCTTGGCTCAATGATTTGGATTCGCCCGATCCCTTAAGTGATATATTTCCCTCTGATGAGGCCATCATAGAAAATATGTCTCTTAAGGATCCTCCTTTGGATGATAGTCATCATCGTTCCTCATTCATGCTTGGCCTTGGGGCCATGTCTATGTGTCTCAAGAAGTTTAATTCTCAAGTTCCTTCTCCTCTGCTTCAAACACCCATCCTGACACATGAAGTCTTTGCGGAAGGTAACTTGGGTAACATCACACAGACAATGCCTATCGACATCTACATCAAACGGGGGGTTCTCGAGAACATCTATATTGGGGTGAGTTGTTCTCCTGATGAGATCGAGGTCTACACTAGTCTCTTCTACAAGTTTCATGATGTTTTCATGTGGTATTATAAAGAAATTCCCAGACATCGACCCAAGTATAGTGGTGCATGAATTTCCTACCTATCCTGGTGCGAAGCCTGTTCGCTAGCGCCTTCGTCCGGTGCACCCTATAAAGGCAGCTGCTATTAAAGGAGAAGTTGAAAAATTTCTTAAAGATGGTTTTATCTATCCGATTCCCTTTATAGAATGGGTTTAGAATATTTTTCCTATGGATAATAAGCAGGGTACTATTCGTGCCCGTGTTGATTACCGTGATATCAACTGTGCTTTCCCTAAGGACAATTATCCCACACCTTTTATTGACTAGATCATTGATCAATGTGCTAGGAGTGAGATATTTTCCCTTCTGGATGGGTTTTTTGGGTATAATTAGATTAACATTCTTCTGGACGATCAGCACAAGACTGCCTTTATCTGTCCTTGGGGTACTTTCACCTATAAAAAGCTCCCTTTTGGTATTAAAAATGCTAGGGCTACATTTCAGCGGGCCATGTCATATGCTTTCCATGATATCAAGCTCATTTTTCAGCCTTACCTAGATGACCTTCTGGCTCATTCAGCTAAGTGCAAAGACCACCTTGATCATCTCCATCAAATCTTTCTTCGCTGTCGATGCTATAACATCTGGCTTAATCCGCATAAGTGCATCTTTTGCGTTGACTCTGGTAGAATGTTAGGATTTGTAATTTCCAAAGACGGGATTCGTCTTAATCCCCTCAAAGTTGAAACTATTGTTAATCTCCCCTCTCCTTCCTCATTACATCAGCTGCAGAGTCTGTAGGGAAAACCTAACTTCCTACGCCATTTTATACCTAAATATTCTGAAGTGGCCAAAGGATTTACACGATTACTTAAGCTTGGTCCCTTTGCGAAGTGGGGCATTGATTTTATGACGTGTAACCCTCACTCAGCCGGGGGAAATGCTTATATTATCATCGCCATTGATTACTTCAAGAAATGGGTTGAAGCAATGCCTACACTTACAACTCACGGTAAGAAAACTGCTCAATTTCTATTCAATCATGTCATTACTAGGTTTGGTGTCCCTCAAGCCATTGTTACTGATCATGGCTATCATTGTCATCATTACATGGTGGATGAGTTGACTTCTAATTTGGGTTTGTGTCACGACAGCTCAACGCCATACTACCCTCAGGCCAATGGCCAAGTTGAAGCCGTGAACAGAGTTCTTGTCACTATGCTTCAACATACGATCAGGATGCACAAGTAAAATTGGCATCTCATGTTGTTTTTAGCTCTCTCGGCTTACCGAACCTCAGTGAAGGATGCGACCAGATTCACTTCATTCCAACTTTTCTATGGTCTGGAGTCTACCCTTCTGATTGAATGTGAAATACCTTCTCTCTATTATTCATCAGTATTTTTCAGCTGTTTAGATGACTATATGCTTTATCCAGGTTTTCTAGAAACCAAATTCAAGCAATCATTTTGTTCTCTAGAAATCCCCTCAGATAAATTTTTTCACTTTTCCCCTCTCTTGTCTACTATGATTAGCTTGGTCATCCTGTCAAGACCCCATCCTGGACTAATAAGCCTTACTCTATCCATGATTTTTACTTCTATTTATAGCATTCTACATCTGATTCATAAGCCTTCTTACTTCACAAATTTTTCTGGCCAAGTTAAGCCAAGTTTTCCCTCTTACTCTCTTAACTGCCCAAGTCATTGTTGATATCAAAAGTCTGTATAGAAAACCCTTCACATTAATGACAAAGTGTCTAGGTTTATAGGTGATGGTGCTTAGGTAAAATATCTAAAAAGCCTTGTGTCTGGTTAAAAACTTTATTTTTAACCATTAGTCAAGAGCCCTTTCCTAAAAACCTTGCTAAAAAATCTATTAGTCTTCCTTAAGTCATGCACCATCATGTATCATGCATTTTTCTTTCAATAGAGCTCAAATGGTAAAATCAAGAAAAGCAAAGCTGACATGGTAATTTTTCGAAAAAGAAGGCGCTCAAACAATCTCCAAGGTGGCCCCTCCTGAACCAACAGTAAAATCTGCCAAGACTAAGTCACCCTATCAAATACATCTCTGTAGGGATGTCTTGATGTTTGGCCTAAATCAGAACAGGGAAAAAGAGAGGCACCAAAGAAAAGCTTCAGTCAAGATAGTTGGCATTTGCATAGAGGTACAGTGAGCTAAAAATACAGGAAAATCAAGTTTTTCACTACAAATCAGAGATACCTAGAAGATTTCAGAACATCTTCCATAAGGGTTAAAAGCACGGAAAAATGGAGGCTAATGCAAAGGTCTTAATGTCACTGTAAGAGGTAACATACTGCTCATTCAAGTCTTTGTGCAAAATCTTAGAAAAATCAGTGATATGTGAACAACATGGCACATTTTGGCAAAGATGCCCTTGAGATAGTTTATGTGCCTCAAAACATAAATGAGAGAGGGACAACGGCTCTTTCCATGCCCTTGCAAACAAGAAAAAAATCATCGGAGGCGCCATCAAAGGAAAATACTAAGACTACTACAAAAGGACATTCACACTAAAGAAGAAAGCAGCAGGTATGCTTTGTTCGAAAACACAAAATCTATTTGTTGGCCCCATAGTGGAAATTCTGCTCAGACATTTTCAAAAAACTAGAGAGATAATTAAATAGGCATAAACACCTCCTTCATCAACAACAGAAGGTGTAAAAGTTTTCCTGGTGTTATCATTATGAAGATAAGGAAAAAAGATACAAAACTCCATTAAAAAAATAAGTGTTTTTGAAGTTCAAAAGGTGAAGAAATTTGATGTTTCAAGGCTTTAGGTGCCTTTTGTGTTAAAGGAGTAACCATCAACGTTTGATTGGTTAAGCTGTCACATAAAGGATAGTCACAGGTTTGTTTCTAAGCATGGAGACATTATAGTTTTTAATTCACCCTGAAATGACAAACAAATGTCATCACAAACAAATCAATTGCTCAGAAAAATAATCCGTGGTTTAGAAGCAAAAAGAGGATTGGCTCCAAAAGGCTATCACATTGAAAAAACAATCAAAAGAAAAACTATGGAAGGTGAAATTTAGACTATAAGAAAAGGCGGTTTTCATCCTTCATCATTTCAAAAGGAGATATAAATAAGCCCCAACGGCCTCTTTCGTTCATTTTCCACCTTTGGAAAAGAAGGAAGTGCTTTGAAATCCACATAGAACAATCTCAGGTAGAAAACCAGAGACGTTGCACACCTGTAGAATGGTGCTGTGCACCTGTAGACACGGTCAGTGCATTTTTGCATTGGACGTTGCGCGCCTGAAAGTCAGTGCTGCGTGTTCTGTTGACCGCCCAGCGTGCAGAGCCTGCCACCTGACAGCACCCAGGCCACCGCCCATCTCCTCGTGCAGGGGCTGCTCGGGCCTGAAGACGCTGCGCGCCCAGCGTTGCAGCCATCGCACACGCTACGTGCAGAGGCTGCCCGAGCCCGAGGGTGCTGCGTGCCTAGCGTTTCAGTTTTCGCATACTCTGTGTGCAAAGGCCACCTGGGCTGAGGGTGTTGCACGCCCACCACGGTGCCCGTCGCACACGCCACGTGCAGAGGCCACCCGAGCAGACGTTGCACGCCTGAAGGAAAAGCGTAGCACCGCCTAGGAATTCACAAAAAGGGCCAAAATTGCCTGTTTTCAGCAAAAATTGTTTCCCATCATGGGGAAGAGTTTATAAAGGTATTTTCCATCAATTTATATCTCCTCAATCATTTTTTAAGCTGTAAAAGTGCCAATTAAGGTCAGGGTTGAAGTCTAAGCTAGTGTGAGATAAAAAAATATGAATGACAGTGTGGCCTATTCTCTGTTAAGAATACGGCTTTGTTTAGAGGTCTTAAACCTCCTTAAAATCCTCTCTCCTCTTCACTTCATTAGCAAAAAGGCCTTTGTTTAAAATATTGAAAGAAAGGGAAAAGTAATCATTATGTCTCAAGAAGAAAGTGATGAGCCTCAAAGACCAAGAATACAAGCCAAAAAAGGAGGCAATCCCAACATATTCGAACCTACAGACACCAAAGAGCTGATTTCCTCACCTTCTATCTTGTCTTATTTCCAATAACTAGGATGTTTTGAGTTCTGCAACAAGGTACAAGAAATCAAAAGCCATCCTAAATTGACTTAATTATTTTCCTTAAGACTTCACGGGCATAAGGTTCATCTGGCAGGGTTAAATTTTGAGTTGACCCCTAAAGCTGTCTCTAAAGCCACTAGGATCCCTTGCATAGGAGAGAGATGGTTTAAAAAAACACATCTTGACTTGATCCATTATCATCCTTTTCTAAAGCCTAGTTGTCAAGTTGCATGTAAAGCCATTTTTCCTTTTTCCCATCTACTGGACAGGTATGCCCTCCTTATGAATATTTTCATGAAATACTTTAGTTGTGAGGGTCGTTTCTCCCAAATCTACTCCTCTCATATTAGAATCCTCATGCACTTCACCAGGACCAAGATTTTGAACTTGCCTTATTTCCTATGCTAAAAGCATTGAAAAAATGTCCACCATCGTGAAAAAGAAGCCTCTAGCTCAGCAGATGGCAAGCCTATTCCATCACTCTCTTGTCAAAATCATTATAACTCACCAACTGGAGCAACAAGGCATTCCTTGGGAAGCCTTTATCACCCATGATGAATTTACCTCTTCATCCTCCATCCCATTGCAAAATGTGCCATCCTCTTCTCAAAATATCCCTCATACTCCTTCATCGCCCTTCACTGACTATGTTTCACTTTCCTCCCATGAATCACTCTCCCAAGCAAACAGTCTTCAAACACCTTCTCCAAACAAAATTGATCCTAAAGAAAGCAGTAGTGACCTTAAAGAAAGTAATGCTAATCCTGAAGAAAACACAGAGGAAAATGATGAAGACAACAAAGAGGAAACTGATGAAGACAGTGAAAAGGAAACTGATGAAAATAAGGGACAATCTGAAGATACAGAGGAAATTAATGAAGATGAGGAAAACAATGAAGAAGATGAAAGCAGTCAAGAGGAGGGCAATGAAAATAGCAGCATCTCTAAAAACACTGATCAGGAAGAAAGAAGAAATGATCAAAATGAGGAAAAGTGTGATGAAGATGAGAGTAAGGAAGAGGATAATCAAAGTACCCATGGTGAGGAAGAAGGACAAGGTGCTGAGACTCCTAGTGAAGAAAAATATACTAACAAAATCATAGCAGACAGTGAAAAGCAAGAGGAAAACAACAAGGATGAAGGAAGCCAAGGGGAAGATGACAAAAACAGTAGAGAAAATGAAGAACAGTCAAGACAGCAGAAAAAAGTGTAAAGACATGGACAGTCTTGAAGATGAAAATTATCAGACTTGGGTACCTCCCACCACATAGAAATAGAGCATGACCTTTTTAGAGATCCTCCTGGTGGTAAGATCATTACAAATTTTGAAATTGATAATCAAAGGGACTGCCCACAGCAAAGTGACAAAGAATACACATAGAAAACATTCTTGAAGGAAAAGATAGTCCTAGGGCTATAAGTGACGAAATTGAACAAGCCCAGTTTGTGACACCTCTCATCATCCCTCAATAGAAAGGTGGGAAGCATGTGTTTGCTGCCTCCCAAAGGCAAGGGGCCATGCACTCCCCCTCAAAAGAAGTGAAAGGTAAAATCTCCAAAATAGTGAGAGGTAAAGTCACTCAAGCAGTGAAAAGCAATGTCACCAGGGCATTAAGGAGCAGCGGTAAATTGCCAAAGAAAGGCAAGGTGTATTGCCAAAGAAAGACAAGGGTAAGAAGCCCATGAAAGACAAAGGCAAGAAGGTAATGGAAGAACAAGAAAGCAGCCATGAAAAAGAGAGGGAATATGAACTTATCCACATTGATAGTGATGAGGACAATGAAACAAGGATTCTTAATTCCCTCTTGCAAGACCGAGATGCACAAGTTAGAGATTTTGTGACTGATTTGGAAATATAAAAACATATCATTCATTTCCTACAAACAAAAAACGCGCAAATGAGTGGCCAACTTGCCATTTATGAAGCCCAGACACTCAAGTACAAAAGGGAGGCTTAGAAATCACAAGTGAAGCTATAAGAGTACATGGGTGACTATGAAGAAGATGATGAAGAAGAAGGGCCAGCTAGGAAGAGGCCTAAGACCATAGGTCTTACGAGAGCATTAGAAAAATAGAGAGGGGAAGAATCCGCTCGAGCATAACAATTCCCTCTCACTAAGCTCATTGCCTTAGAAATTGAAAATGACAAAGAATCTTGGCTAGAAAGGTAAAACCTGCATTTAGAGGCCAAATTGGAGAAAGCAAACAAGGATTTAGTCTTACAAAGAAAGATGACTCAACATTACAAAAGGCTAAATCAGTTTGTTAGATAAAAGCTCAAAGCTGCCCAAAGGAGGTGCTCGGTGCTAAAAGATGGAAAAGAACAATATAGGCTTGGAATCTTGGCTCAAGCTTCATTATAGGTCTCTAGGGACCCTTGAGGGATTCACTCACCAATTTTGAGCAAAATTGGACACTTTTTGGTTTTTTGTGAATTTTTTAGCCTAGGAGCGCAGCTTCCTGGACGCTGGGCTTTTTCTCAGAGCATTTTAAGCAGGGAAATTTTACTTTTTTGGATTCCTTGGCACTAGGGGAGTATGCTCATAAATTTTTAGCTCATTTGGAGCTATTTTGGTCCCTCAAAAGGTACCAAAACGACCATTTTTTCACCTTTCTGCCACAGTTTCTGAGCAGGTGCTGCGCCCCTAGGTTTCTGTACCTTTTCCACTTTTTGAGTAACTTTTAGAGATAATATTGGACAAAATAAAGTATATTTGGAAAGCATACATCCATATCTTTCCAACGGGCCATCACGGAGCCTTTTTCGAGATCGGGAAGGCCTCAAAAACATTGCTGCAAAAAGGCCTATTTTGGTGTTGCGTGCCTGGAAATTCTGCTAAAAAAGAGACAGTTTTCAGCATTCCTATGTGAAAACAAAGAAAATTGTTGAATATTTAATTAAACTGAGAGGGGGGGGGTGAATTAGTTTAATACATACATAAGTCTTTTAAAATTTTTCACCAAACTTATTTACAGCTTAATATGTGACCAGTTTTAAAATGTTGCAGCCAGTATTAAATTAATGTGACACTATACTTATGTTGAGAGCAACAAACAATTAAGCAGATTGAAAGAATCACATCAACACATAAGAAACACACATATAGATAGCAGATGTAAGTGGAAAACCATAAAGGGAGAAAACCACATCTTATTATTGTTGTGATGCAAAGGCAAGCTCCAACTCCCTCTCACCATTGTTTTTCTGCAGGCACCAACCTACAGGAGGCTCCAACCTCAATTCTGCAAGCTAAAACTTGCAAGGAAGCACCAACTCCCTTCAATTTTCTGTATGCGCCAACCTACAGGAGGCTCCAACCTCAGTCAGCTACAACTGACAACTATCAAGCTGCAACTTGATAGGGAAGCTCCAACTTCCTCAATTTATCAAACTGAATGGTTGTTGATTTACCTCAGATATCAGCTCTGTTCTGTAGCATCTCTTTCTGCTCTTCTTTTCTTAATATTCTCTGCCTCACTCTTCTATACTCTGCATTCTCTATATTTTCTCTCTCTAACCTCCTTATGCATATCCAGTTGATATTATTTATAGAGTTCCTCACATGACTGTTTGTATTTCACAAAGAATTTGGAGTGAACAGTCATGACTCTTTGGCTTTTGTCTTCTCATTCCTTTTATTTGCTCATTCAATAAATATAACTGTAGGTATCAATTTAACATTACAGTGGGATATTTGTTCTCTTCCGGAGACTTGCCAATGCATCACAACAATATAAATCAATTAAAACATTTACATTCAAATTACAATGAGAACTCCAGCTCAATTCATTTAGTCTTTTGGCTCGCTGCACGCTTGTATTTTCTTTGACTGTGTCTATCTTTTCCATGACTGTGTTTTATCTCTTTTCATCTCTATTTGCTCTTCTGTCCTCTGCTGTGGTGTAACTGCTGCATACGTGTAACTGTGCTTTTTATATCAGTGCATTTTATATATAAGTGTAACTGCTGACTTTAAATCTAGGCATATTCCAACCCTTTACACACAGCAAGTGTCTTGTTGATGTGGTGAGTTCCGCAAGCGGAACAGACATACATCGCAATCGTTTTGTATTAATAATCGCCCTCCACCTTAAGCCGAGGCTCGTGGGTCCACAGAACACGCAGCACATTTCAATACAATCGCAACAATCGCTTTATTAACAATCACAACAACGTTATATATATAACAACGCCTTTTATGTATATATTACCCACTTTCATTCTTCAGCATAATTATACAGACTGCCTTTTAATCAACTCTTGGCACAAATAATAAAACCTGTTTCAACATATAAAAACCCCTTTAAAACCTGTCTGACACGTTTTCCGATGCGATATACTAATCCTCTAGCGATTTCCAATTCCGATTGATCTGATGCGATGCGATTAATCACAATCGCAAACTTCTATTTGCATGTTCTGCTGCTTTGTTTAAATGCGATGCGATCGACCTGATGCGATGCGATTAATCATAATCGCAAACTTCTATTTGCATGTTCCGCTGCTTTGTTTAACTCCGATGCGATTGACCTGATGCGATGCGATTAATCGCAATCGCAAATTCTATTTGCATGTGCCGACGCCCTATATTAACTCCGATTGCGATTAATCGCAATCGCAACTTTTAGTTGCAAGTGATCCGCTGCCAGTTTTTCTCCGATGTGATTAGGAAAGGGTCCCACCTTTTGGTACTTTGGTTCTTTCGCTTATAAAGCGCTTCATACTAATATATATGCTTTGAACCTTTGTGTATTAGGCACAATATATGTAACGCGCTGGATATATATATATAAGCTTCTGGAATTCAAACATATATCAATTATGGTTCATTGATCCATCGGGTCCGGATTTACATCGCAATCACAACTTTCTGTTGTTTACATATTCCGCTTCACAGTTTTTCTCCGATACGATTGGGAAAGGGTCCACCATATAAGGCTTTGATACCTTTGGCTCTTTGTCCATTAAAGCGCTCCATTACAAATATATATATATATGTATACTTTGCCAATGGTTTAAGACTAGTATTGCTCGTCGAGCCCATGATGCATTGTACCCTGCCTTTATATATTGCGCAACATACAAATATATATGGTTTGGAACTTTGGGTCACGATTCTCGAAATTATATATATATCCTTCGGCTTGGGTGATTCTCGGAATTAAGGGTCATATATATATACCCGCTGGCTTGGGAAATTCTCGGAATTTTATATATATGCATACATTGCCGCTTGGGTTATGATTCCCGGAATAATATTTTATATTATATGAAACGCCCGGCTGGGTAATGATTCTCGGAATAAGGTTTGTATATATATATATATATATATATATATATATATATATATATATATATATATAGATATACTTCCCGCTTGGGTTATACGATTCCCGGAATTGAAAAATGGCTCTGCCTCTGCTGTGATAACGGCTCTACCTCTGCCTCTGCTGTGATAACAGTTCTGCCTCTTCTGATGCTCTGTCTCCTTTCTCTGCCTTTGATATAACGGCTCTGCCTCTATATGCGCTGCCTCTGCCTCTACCTTAGCTGCTTCTGTTGCTGGACCTCTGCCTCTGCCTTCGTTGTACATATTACATGTTGTTGTTCTTTGCCTTCTTTGCCGTCAATGACAATATTTCCAACAGTCTCCCCCTTTGGCATTGATGGCAATACACTTTCTCTGTGGCAATACACTTTCTCTGTTTGCCTGCTCTTCCTCCTATTGCTTGTTCTTCCTATTTGTCTGTTCTTCCTCTTGTTGCTTGCTCTTCCTCCCCCTTTGACATCAATGGCAAGGGGTTTGAATTCTTAGTGTAGTTTCTATTCTTTGATCCTGTGATTTCGTGCATTTTCTCTCTCTAGAATTTTCTGACTTTGTACGTTGTCGCTTCAACCTTTGGATTAGATTTACGTCAGGTTCACCACTCTTCCGTGTTCAGTTCATGTCGGGTTCACCATTCTTCCGCTGCGCCACTGATCCTTTTGCCTTTTTTATTGATTATTTTAAGATGAATGTATTCTTTCCATAATCCTTTTGATCTTGAGGACCTGTTTTCATGCTTCCCTTGCTGGTTGATCTCCCCTTGGGAATGATATTTTCGTTTCTGTTCTCCCCCTGAAACTGTGATTTCTCTTCATATTAGAGAATAGCATCTACAGATACTACCCCTAATCTATCTCTTAAATTTTCAAATGGTTCTCTGGCAAACGGTTTAGTAAATATATCTGCTATCTGTTATTTTGTTGGTACATCTGTTTGTTCATCTTCCGTGTTTCATCATTTTAAGAAAATGATAATGGATTGGGATATAAATAGCGCATAAATACAGATTTTAGATATTTATAAAAGAATTTGAAGGATCAATGAATGAGACAGGTTCATCAATGCTACTTCTACACTTTGAGGGTTTGCTTCATCCACATGACTTGTGTACAACATGCTGCTGCTGCTATATATTCTGCTTCTGCTATAGACAAAGAGATATATGTTTGTTTCTTGCTTAACAATGCCACCAGACTTTCTCCTAGATAGAAAGCACCTCCACTTGTGCTTTTCCTGTCATCCACACAGCTGGCCCAATCTACATCTGTGTATGCTGCCAAGGTGAAGCTTTTGCCTTTAGGTTACCAAAGTCCATACCGTGTTGTTCCTTGTAGATATCTAAATATTCTTTTGACTACCAGAAGATGGTTTTGTTTAGGTGCTGCTTGATATCTAGCTACTAGTCCTACTGCTAGCATGATGTTTGGTCTTGATGCTGTCAGATACAACAGACTTCCTATCATGGATCTGTAGAGTTTTTTATCTATATCTGCAGACCCATCTTCAACACACAGCTTGCATCCCGTGATCATGGGAGTTGACACAGGTTTTCAGTCGTCCATTTTAAACTTTTCAACATTTCTTTTAAGTATTTTTCCTATGAGATGAATGTACTTGTGTTCTTTTGCTGAATTTGAAGTCCTAAGTAGAAACTGAGCTCTCCAATCATAGACATCTCAAACTCTATTTTCATCTCATCAGCAAACCCTTTTGCTAGTTCTTCTCTATTGCTTCCAAACATAATGTCATCAACATATACTACAACAATCAGGAGTTCACTTTCATGGGCTTTTATGTATAGATTGTTGTCTACTCCACCTCTCTTAAAGCCTTGTTTTTGCAAATATTTATCCAATCTTGAGTACCAAGCACGAGGATCCTGCTTCAGTCCATATAGAGCCTTTTTCAGCCTGCACACATAGTCTTCTTTGTCTGTTAAAGATAAACCTTCTGGTTGTTCCATGTAGACGTCTTCTTCTAGATCTCCATTAAGAAAAGCAGATTTTACATCCATTTGATATACCTTGAAGTCTTGGTAGCATGCAAATGCCAGGAACATTCTGATAGCTTCCATTCTGGCTACAGGGGCAAATGTTTCATCGTAATCAAGTCCTTCAATTTGTGAGTATCCTTTGCAGACCAGTCTGGCTTTATTCCTGATTACTTGTCCTTGCTCATTCATTTTATTTTGAAATACCCATTTTGAGCCTATGACATTCTTCTCAGTGGGTCTAGGAACTAATTCCCAGGTATTGTTTTTCTCAATTTGGTCCAATTCTTCATTCATAGCATTTACCCAAGACTTGTCCTTGCTGGCTTCTTCAAATTTCTTTGGCTCTATTTGTGACAACATGGCTATGTATACCTCTTCAGTTTGTTCTTTTAGCACTTGTTTGGACCCCTACTCTCTTGTCTCCAATGATATGATCTTCAGGATGGTTCTTCTGAGTATATCTTGAGGGAGCTTTAGAACTCAGCTCTGTATCTTCTGTTGTCTTGCTTGTTTCCTCATCATCTTGGTTTTCTTCTTCATGGTTGTCTGATGGACTGCATCAATCTGTATCTCTTGTATTGTTTGGAAGTTCTTCATCAAATCTCACATCAATGCTTTCTACTATTTTCCGAAGAGTCTTGTTGTAGCACCTGTACCCTTTACTTTTGGATGCATATCCTAGAAATATCCCTTCATCTGCTCTCGCATCAAATTTCCCAAGATTTTCATCATTATTCTTTATGTAACACTTGCTTCCAAAGATTCTGAAATGTTTGATTGAAGCTTGCTTTCCATGCCATAGTTCATAGGGAGTCTTGTCACTGCTTGGCCTTAAGTGAGCTTTATTAAGGATATGTACTGCTGTGTGTACCGCTTCTGCCCAGAAGGTTTGAGGAATATTATTCTCTTGCATCATGGCTCTGGTAATTTGTTGAACAGATCTGTTTTGTCTCTCTGCTACTCCATTCTGCTGAGGTGTCCTTGCAATAGTAAATTGTTTTTTTATGCCATGTTCATTGCATAGGTCTGCAAAGTCATAATCAGTGAATTCACCTCCTCTATCTGATATGATGCATTTCAGCTTGCATCATGTCTGATTTTCTACTAATGATTTGAATATTTTGAATTTGTCCAGAGCTTCCGATTTATTCTTGAGAAAAGAAACCCATGTCATTCTGGAGAAATCATCTATTATCAGCATGAAGTAGGGTTCTCCACTTGGTGTTTTAGTTCTTGCAGGTCCACACAGATCCATGTGCACAAGCTGGAGTGGTCTTCTTGTTGATAACTCCTCTTTGGCCTTAAAGGATGTGCGGGTCTATTTACCCAATTGACAAGATTTGCATATGGTATTAGAAGGCCTCTTAATTTCTGGCATGTCTCTGACAGCTTTCTTCTTACTTAGTTTGATGATGTGATCGAAGCTTAGATGTCCCAACCTTTTATGCCATAACCATGACTCTTCTAGCTTGCTAATATGACATGCTTCATCTCCCTCTTTCACAATTTAAACATTACTCTCTGTTCGAACACCTTTGAGCAGAGTCTTACCTGTGGTGCTGGATCTAACTTCACAATCTTGTGCTCTAAAAAGAACTTCACAACCTTTGTCACACATCTGACTGACACTTAGTAAATTTTCTTTCAGCCCATCTACAAATAGTACATCTTGGGCCTTTCCTCTGCCATTGTCTATGCTGACTGAGCCTTTTCCCTTGATCTTACCTGATTTATCATTGCCAAAAGTAACATTGTCAGATTTCTTTTCATCAAGAGTTATAAACTTGATTATGTCTCTAGTCATGTGTTTTGAGCAGCCACTATCCAAATACCACTGACTTTTCAGGTCTTGAGCAATTAGATCCATGTCACATTTATTCACCTTCTTTATCCACTGAAGGCACCCTTTTTTTTGATATCTTTTGTGAGGTGATGAACTACATCTTCTGAGAGGACATTTGGAAGGAATATGTCCAACTTGATTGCACACACAACATTTGATCATAATTTTTGTAGAATTATGAGTATGAACAGAATTTATTTGATTCATAAACCTCCTTGAGGTGTTAAACATCAATCTTTGTCCATACTTTCTACACTCAATGATTTTATGGCCAAATTCCTTACAATAAAAATAGTAACCATAGAAACTGTTTGCATACCTGATGTAAGGTTGTATTTTCCATTTGTTTGCTTGAGGCAGTCTCTTCACTGTTTGCATCTTTTGCTGGTTTGAATTACTCCTCCTTGTATGACAATATGCAGCAATGTGTCCTAGCTTGTGGCAGACATAGCAGGTGGCATTCTTCATAGGAGGGAAGACTCTCCTTTGATGGTTTCCAAATTTGAAAAACTCAGGGGTTTTAGTGTTTATCACATGCTTAGCTACTAGTGGTTTCTTCTGATCTCTGTCTTCCTTATTACAGGTTTCTTCTTTTGTAGGAATTGTTTGAGCTGCTTCATCATTCTTCTTTGCTTTTACAAAAATAATCTCTCTGTCAACCTTTTCTTTGTTTTTACTTGATTCTCCTTCATAGCCTATTCCAATCTTTATCATAGGGGATCTTTGAGCAACCAGAATTTCATTCAACTTACTAGAACTTGTTGTTAGAGAAGAGTTTATAACCACTTTCCTTTGAGCATTTTCTAGTTTCTTCCTGAGACATACTACTTCTTTTTCCAGCTTCTCTTGTTTTCGGGTTTTATCCTTGATTTTCTGAAGTAACATGTCTTCTATCTTCTTGGCTTCTTCAATCTCTACCTTCAGCTGTATGAGGACTTCTGAGTTTTGTTCTTCTCTTACGTACTTGAGAAGAATGTCCTTTTGTTTTCTACACTTCAGTTTGAGTCTGTCAATCTCCTCTAGAGCACTTCTTAGCTCCCCCTCAAGGTCGACTTCCCCTTCTTCTTCTTCATCTTCTAGCAGGAGTCCTTCCAGTTCTTCTACGGCCATCAATAAGAATTCAGAGGTTCCTTCTTCACTTGAGGGTTCATCTGAATCTTCAAATGTACTACTGTCTTGTTGAGCATAGAAGGATTTTCTGCTGAACTTCTTTCCTTTTTTCCAGTTCTTTGATTGAATTTTCTCTGACTCTTGAGCCTGATTCCTTACTTTCTTGTGAGGACACTTAGCAGCATAGTGTCCAACTCTTCCACAGTTAAAGCACTTGAAAGGAAGTTTACCTTTGTATTTACCTGAGCCTCTATCCAATTTCTTGACAAATTTTGCCTCTTCTTCATCCGAGCAAGAGAATATGTCTCCATCTTCTTCTTTCTTCTTTTTTGTTTTAAAGGCTGCCTCCCTCGTACTTGGCTTCTTCTGTGGGAGTCTCATCTCATAAGCTGTTAGATTTCCAAGTAGCGGGTTCATGGTCAAGGTCTCCCAATCAGCTGTTTCTTCTATTGCAGACACCTTGGGATTAAATCTGGATGGAAGAGATCTTAGAATCTTCTGCACAATTATACTTTCTGGCATGGTTTCTCCAAGAGCTTTCATATTGTTAACAATTTCTGCAACTTTTAGGAAGAAGCTATCAATGCCTTCATCATCATTCATTTTTAAGTTCTCAAACTGGGCTCTATAGACTTGAAGTTTGGCAGTCTTTACCTTCTTGTCTCCCTCATGGATATTCTCTAGGTATCCCACATCTCTTTGGACGTGTTTTTGTGCATTAATTTGATAAACTCTGCCTCACACAATCCATTAAAGATGGCATTCATGGCTTTTGCGTTGGCTAAAAAATCTTGTTTGGTTTCTTTCTCTGTGTCAGTATCCTTTGGGGCATATCCTAATTCCACAGTAGCTCAGAATTCTATTCCTAGAGACATTATGTATGTCCTCATTCTGATTTTCCAGAAAGCATAATTTGCACTAGTGAAAAAAGGGGCTTTATTGGTTGAGCGTCCTTCTTTACTAGCCATCTAGGGAACCTAGGATCTCCTTTCAGTTGTAAGACTGGTACAAAGGAACCTGCTCTGATACCAATTGTTGAATATTTAATTAAACTGAGAGGGGGGGGGGGTGAATTAGTTTAATACATACATAAGTCTTTTAAAAATTTTCACCAAACTTATTTACATCTTAATATGTGAACAATTTTAAAATGTTGCAGCCAATATTAAATTAATGTGACACCATACTTATGTTGAGAGCAGCAAACAATTAAGTAGATTGAAAGAATCACATCAACACATAAGAAACACACATAGAGACAACAGATGTAAGTGGAAACCCAAAAAGGGAGAAAACCACATCTTATTATTGTTGTGATGCAAAGGCAAGCTCCAACTCCCTCTCACCACTGTTTTCCGCAGGCACCAACCTACAGGAGGCTCTAGCCTCAATTCTGCAAGCTACAACTTGCAAGGAAGCACCAACTCCCTTCAATTTTCTGCAGGCACCAACCTACAGGAGGCTCCAACCTCGGTCAGCTACAACTGACAGCTATCAAGCTGCAACTTGATAGGGAAGCTCCAACTTCCTCAATTTATCAAACTGAATGTTTGCTGATTTACCTCAGATATCAGCTCTGTTCTGTAGCTTCTCTTTCTGCTTTTCTTTTCTTAATCTTCTCTGCCTCACTCTTCTATACTCTGCCTTCTCTATATTTACTCTCTCTAACATCTCTTATGCATATCCAGTTGATATTATATATAGAGTTCCTCACATGAATGTTTGTATTTCACAAAGAATTTGGAGTGAACAGTCATGACTCTTTGGCTTCTGTCTTCTCATTCCTTTTATCTGCTCATTCAATAAATATAACTGTAGGTATCAATTTAACATTACAGTGGGATATTTGTTCTCTTCTGGAGACTTGCCAATGCATCACAACAATATAAATCAATTAAAACATTTACATTCAAATTACAATGAGAACTCCAGCTCAACTCATTTAGTCTTTTGGCTCGTTGCGCGTTTGTCTTTTCTTTGACTGTGTCTGTCTTTTCCGTGACTGTGTTTTATCTCTTTTCATCTCTGTTTTCTCTTCTGTCCTCTGCTGTGGTGTAACTACTGCATACGTGTAACTGTGATTTTTATATCAGTGCATTTTATATATAAGTGTAACTGCTGACTTTAAATCTAGGCATATTCCAACCCTTTACACACAGCAAGTGTCTTGTTGATGTGGTGAGTTCCGCAAGTGGAACAGACATACATCGCAATCGTTTTGTATTAATAATCACCATCCACCTTAAGCCGAGGCCCGTGGGTCCACAGACCACGCGACACATTTCAATACAATCGCAACAATCGCTTTATTAACAATTACAACAACGTTATATATATAAAATCGCCTTTTATATATAGATAACCCACTTTCATTCTTCAGCATAATTATACAGACTGCCTTTTAATCAACTCTCGGCGCAAATAATAAAACCTGTTTCAACATATAAAAACCCCTTTTGGGCCCGCCTAACATGTTTTCCGATGCGAGATACTAATCCTCCAGCGATTTCCGATTCTGATTGATCTGATGCGATGCGATTAATCGCAATCGCAAACTTCTATTTGCATGTTCCGCTACTTTGTTTAACTCCGATGCGATTGACGTAATGCGATGCGATTAATCGCAATCATAAACTTCTATTTGCATGTTCCACTGCTTTGTTTAACTCCAATGCGATTGACCTGATGCGATGCAATTAATCGCAATCGCAAATTCTATTTGCATGTGCTGACGCCCTGTATTAACTCCGATTGCGATTAATCGCAATCGCAACTTTTAGTTGCAAGTGATCCGCTGTCATTTTTTCTCCAATGCGATTGGGAAAGGGTACCACCTTTTGATACTTTGGTTCTTTCGCTTATAAAGCGCTTCATATTAATATATATGGTTTGAACCTTTGTGTATTAGGCACAATACATGTAACACGCTGCATATATATATAAGCTTCCGGAATTCAAACATATATCAATTATGGTTCATTGATCCATCGGGTCTGGACTTACATCGCAATCGCAACTTTCTGTTGTTTACATATTCCGCTTCACAGTTTTTCTCCGATGCGATTGGGAAAGGGTCCCACCATATAAGGCTTTGATACCTTTGGTTCTTTGTCCATTAATGCACTCAATTATATATATATATATATATATATATATATATATATATATATATATATATATATATATACTTTGCCAATGATTTAGGACTAGTATTGCTCGTCGGGCCCATGATGCATTGTACCCTGCCTTTATATATTCCGTAACATACAAATATATATGGTTTGGACCTTTGGGATACGATTCTCAAAATTATATATATATCCTCCGGCTTGGGCGATTCTCAGAATTAAGGGTCATATATATATATATATATCCGTCGGCTTGGGCAATTCTCGAAATTTTATATATATGCATACATTGCCGCTTGGGTTATGATTCCCGGAATAAGATTTTATATTATATGGAACGCCTGGCTGGGTAATGATTCTCGGAATAAGGTTTGTATATATATATATATACTTGTCGCTTGGGTTATACGATTCCCGGAATTGAAAAATGGCTCTGCCTCTGCTGTGATAACAGCTCTGCCTCTGCCTCTGCTGTGATAACAGTTCTGCCTCTTCTGATGCTATGTCTCCTTTCTCTGCCTTTGATATAACGGCTCTTCCTCTATATGCGCTGCCTCTGCCTCTGCCTTAGCTGCTTCTACTGCTGGACCTCTGCCTCTACCTTCGTTGTACATATTACCTGTTGTTGTTCTTTGCCTTCTTTGCCATCAATGACAATATTTCCAAAAAAAATGTGCATTAGGCAATTTCTATCATGTATGTTAGAGCCTAAAAGTCAATATTTTTTCCATTTTGGTCCGAAAAGGATATTTTGAAGAGATATTTTGTGCCTTGGACCTTATAAGGCGTCAAGGGCAGTTTTAGATATTTTTCTTTAGCCAATGGCCTTCTAGCTGCTCTAGTGAGCTCTTTCTCCTCTTGGCTTATATAAACCATGAGGATTTATTGTAAAAACAGGGAGAACTTGATATGTTAAGAGAAATACATAGTTTTATGAGCTTGGTGAAAATATTGGTTTTATGAAGTGGATGAATGTCTTGCGATGGTGGAGGAGCATTATGTGCAGAATTCCATAGCTTGGTGAATGGTGATGTTTCCCTAATTTTTTTATGTCTTCTTGTTTCTAGTAATGTTTCATACTTCTTATTTGTTGTAGATCAGAAACGTATATGTTGAGATATGCTCATGGAAGCACCTCAAACCTCCTGTTTATTACATCTTTGATGTTTTCTTCTTCTTTGTCATTATAATGAATTCTTAACTGCTCCTTAGGCCCACCAAGAAATTTTCATTTGTTTCATTAATGGTCAGTATGTTAGCTATCAAATCTGATTCAAGGTATGCCCTGCTTATTTGAAGTTCTAAAAACTCTATTTCTGAAACCTTTCTATGAAATATCGATTGCTTAGGTTAATTCAAAGAGGTCTCGTTCAATCTTGCCCTTTTTCCATGCTTACCAACTTGTTCACAACTCCCAATAGTTTGATATATGTTGGCAAGACTCCTATCTTATAAAAGGAAGAGGAGGGCATCAAGGAGTTATTGAAGATTATTATTTCTGAAGGTATTGTCTACTCAGACAACCCTTGTTGGGTATTCCTGTTCAGGAATATCACCTCCTTCCTTGAGCAGCTCTTGGAGGAGAAATTGTTCTAACTTGTCCATTATTAGGCTTGGGCCAAGCTTCACCTTACACCTACCGCACTGCTCCTGTTTAGGGTTGAGTTGTCATTATGAGTTGCAGCAAGTTGAAGAACTAGATCTGCTCAAATCTAGATGATAGCAGTGGCTCTTCTCAGTGAGTGTGTCATTTAACCTCCTGGAAGAGTTCATTAGTTGATTGTGCTTCAGATATACATCTTGGAATCAGGCCAAATCATTCTTAGAGGCTACAATGCTGTTTCTCTTCCTAGACATCGTTATGTGCAGATCTACAACTGCAGGGTGTTTTGTCTACATTTTGGAGGAGAGATCTCCGGTGTTGGGATTCTTCCTCTCACTATGGTGATCCATGGATTGGCCATCCAATCCATGTTAGTTTCAGATCTGATCTGTTGTACCATTGTATTATTCAAAAATTTCTGAATCATTCTGCAGATATGCAAGCTTAGATCTCAGATCCACTCTTTGTGCTTCATGTTTTGTGCAAAACCCTAAGGGAAATGTATAGATCAACATTTCTTGTACATAGATTTGTATTAGATCTAAATTTTTATGTAAAGATCTCATCTAGATCTGAAGAATTAATAAACTATTGCTTTAGCCCTAAAAATAACGCTGTCATGGTTATACAGTCTTTTCTCATGGTTGTAGCACCTCATTTTTTAGGGTTTTTCCTGTATTGTCTCATTCTTTCTCTTGTATACTATATGGGCTGTAAATAACATTTTATTTGCTGTTATATATCTGATTTATGAACCTTCATATCATCCTCCTAATGTGCTTCAGTGGATCTGCGTTATTTCTAAAGCAATCCTTTGCATAGAGCTGCAACCTCTCTCTTTGGGTGGTTTTCAGCTAGTCTAGTTTGTGGGAGATCTGTTTAACCCACCTATTCTGATTTGTTTTTTCTCTCCTATTGAATGTAGATCTTAGATGAGCTGATCTAAGGGATCCAGGAGCTTCAAACTCATTTCGATGCACAGTATTCTCAAAATTGCGTTATTTCAGCAGGCTTGCTGAGCTGTTCCAATTTTGGAATATTACAGCAGGTCGGGTTTGGGTATTGTAAGAAGGAATTGACGGGTTGATGAATGAGAAAGGTTGTTTGAGTAACTGAATCTATGTGTATTGCTTATGCGAATCTGTGATAACTACTGTGTTATGCATATTCTGTGTTAAGTTGCGAAAGTACTGTGTAAGTGTTTTTACTGCATCTGGATCTATTCTGTTATGTTTTATGCAATGCCGCACTACTGTCTTAGAAGTATATAATTTGTTGAGCACCGTAAGTATAGTTGACCTTGCGCACATGGATACGAGAGAGACCTATAGATCTGACTCTGAGATAGGCGATCTGGTCATTATAAAGACAGACGCAGCTCTGCTTGCCTTACCTATCCTCTCTCAGGGTGCAGAAACCTGGTTCCACCACCCACCCATACTACTTTGGGTGAGACTTTGACCTGCGCAAGTGGGTCACTATCGAAAGGGCCAGTAGTATAGGGGTTTGTTGGCAAACCTTAACCTCTAAACCTGGGTCAGGACCCCTCGAGCCAACAAATGGTTTCGTTGCTGGGACTGGGAGCATTTTGACAGAGGGATCGGGTAATGACAAGAGAGTACTGGAAGCCTGAAAGGAAGGAAATTGAAGTGTGGTTTGAAAAGCAGATTCAGGAATTTGTGATAAAAGAGAATCGCGGCACAAGGTTAATGATGGAAAATTGGAAAAAAAAAAGTACATTCTCATAGAATGCTATGAAATTTTCTTTGTGACATTTGCAATCGAGCTTCAAGACTGGCTGGCTAGGCTCGTAGAGTTCCAGAAGTGTTGGAAGGACGAACGAGTCACTCAGTGGACTCCAAGGCTGATCCAGCAGCTGGAAAGGACTGATAATACCATCACTCGCACGGTGGATCACTAGGTGGACAGTGTGCTAGGAGGGTTTGTGACAGAATTTTCCATTGATTAGTTCGTCTCCCACTCTGAAGCAGAGCAGAGATTCTTTAAAGTGTTCTGGGGCAAGTTTCTGAAGACATTACCTTTGTTGATTAAGATATTACTGTGCGAGAAGAGTATTTTGTGTAGTCATACTGAGTGAATGACCTCGAATCCAGATGAGAGCATGACGCACAGTGGTAAATACTATCGAACCAACCTTAAAGGGGGAAGATATGTCTACAACCCTCTATGAGAGACAGCTGTGTAAAGCCCCCCAGCTACACCACTATCCATGCTGTGCAAAGGTAAGAGTTCTCCCATACCACCACCTCTGCCGGACAGTGATATGGCTGCGCACCTGAAACTACCTACCTTCAAGGGGGTAGGAGATGAGGATATGGACTGATTTTGGTTTGTTGCAGATTTCGTATGGACTACGCAAAATGTGACAAACGCTACGGTGAAGAGGGCGCAACTGCCCCTGGAATTCGAAGAAAGAGTGTTGGACTAGTATATGCAATACATATCTCAGAACGAGAATGCATCTATTCAAGATATTAAGGACGCTCTGAAGCAATAGTTCTGAAAGAAAAATCTTACTCTCACTTAGTAGTAGAGGTTAAGGGCTTCAAGCAAGGAGTGTCTAAATCTATATGGGAGGCTGATCAGTGACTAAAGAGAGAAATCAGGGAAGGAGGATTTGAGTATGACGATAGACAACACACGGAATGGTTCATCACTATGTTGTTTCCCCACCTGCGCATGCCAATGAGTCACCAAAACTTCGATTCGTAGGAAAAAACTGTGGAAGTCGCTATGAAACTAGAAGCTGCACCCAGAGAAGATACTTCGTTAGGAGTACAACAAATTCAGGAGCAGCTCGAAGGTATGCACATGGAAATTCAGAACTTGCAAAAGGAATGAGGAAAAGGAGCCAGCACAGATCTATGGTGCATATGATGTTGGGTATCTGGTGATACGAAGGATCAGTGCCCTCTATTGATAGATTACATGCAGGAAGGAGGACCTAGTCCAGTTTGTCCAGGAGAAAATGGAGAACCCAACCTAGTGCGTCCAGGCTCAAGTGGGTCTGTGTTATGGTGTGATGACTGTCGTATCATGACGTTGCACGATACGAACCATTTCCCCTAGCTAGGAGCATATGTCCCAGAACTGAAGCAACAGTGGTGTAGGTTCTGCCGAACAGTAGGAAATGACGAGCAGAACTGTTGAAATTACGACCTGATGATAGATCGAGGAAACTTGTATAGGGTACAGTTAGACCCTATGTCACCTAGATCTTCCACGAGCTTTGGTGGCTCTCCAGCAAGGGGCAGGGGAGGTCGGGGAGGAAGCGCAGGTCGAGGACGTGGGCAGCTAATCTGTTATAACTGCGGGGAAGTAGGACACTTTACAAGGGACTACCTAAATCCTACAAGGCAATCTTGCAAATATTGTAGACAACTGGACCATGTGATCGAAGTTTTCCCAATTTTAATAGCAAAAATGCAGGAAAAGCAACCCAACCCCACGCAGAATGTGCAGAGAGTTAAAGCCAAGCTAAGGAACATAGAACCAAGTGTGAAAGTCATAACACGCAGTGGTATGGTCACTCGAGGACCAAAGGTTGCCAGGGATCCTCTAACCTGTCAAGAAGGATTGAACATGAAAAAGGGACAAGAAACAATGGCCATAGCTGACCAGGACCTCGCTCAGGAAGAAGCAGCTACTGCGCAGGCACCGACACACGCCAAGATAGATGAGGAGGTTGAGCCCTTTCTGTAGGCATGTATGAAGCTGCTACATAACCCAAAGGTTGTAGAAAACCTTCAGGCGTTAATGAATAGTTGCACAGTGTGGCCCAATCTGACCCCAGGGACCAAGGATGTACACAAACTATACATGTATAAAAAACACACTGGAAGAGAAATGCGGTTGACTGGGAAGATTGGTGACTACGAGATGGATCAGGTTATTTTGGACCTTGGATCAGATGCGAATGTGTTACCTAACAAACATGGCAATGAATGGGAGAACCTAAGTTGGAATGGTCCACCGTCTAGCTACACATGGCGAATCAACAGAAGATCATCCCTCTGGGAAGACTACCAAAAATCATGGTAGATATTGCAGGAGTAAAGGCCCAAGCTGACTTTGAGGTAATAGAAATCGTAGAAGATGCGGACCCCTACCCTGCGCTCCTAGGACTGGACTGGGCTATAGATATGGGGGGTCTTATCAAACTCAAAAAGTGCAACATGGTATTTGAAAATAATGGCACAAGAGTAATAGTACCGTTGGATCTCGTGAAAGGCACGTGGTATGCAGAGCCAGCACAAGATGAGGAGGAAGTGGAACACATTTACAAGTTCACTACGTAGGACGAATATTGGATTAACCCCATGGCTGAAGGAGTACTCTGCTGGGAAAAGGACAGTGAATGCTTTTTCGACTTCAATGGGGAACTAGAGAATTGGCAAGGCCGGTTGCATGAGGTTTCAGCGCTGCGATGTCTTCAGGTCACAAGGAACTTCCGCTGCATCTCCTCCGAGGTAAGAGACCTGCCCTACTTTAAGGATTCGAGTAACATTAATGAATTTTTATCTGCATTCGAAGTAGAAGTGCCCAAGGGATGCAAGCTATGGACCCTTAAGCTAGCCCTGTGCGGAACACCTATGCACTAGTGGGATACACATTGGAATTTATTCCGCGATTAGGAGGAATGTCGGGATAAGATGATCCTGCGATTTGAAGCTCCAGCTTGGAGATAGATCCAAAAGTTCCTTGGGTCAGAAGACCCACGCAGATATTTGCTCGCATGGGAAACACAATAGTGCGACAAAACCCTAAAAGAACAGGTCCACCTATTTATTCATGCTCTGGGACTACGTCCATTTGCATGGTATTTAGATGAGGAGCTACATCAGTGCACTCACCATTGGGAGACTTTGCGGGATGAGATTCTGTGAACATTTAGGGTGGTAGATGGCACAATAGCGCTTGACGCAGCTCTACAAAACACTGATGCCTTGACTCAGGGTAGACCACACCTGTACATCACATCCGAATCATGGGGAACACAGGTACCACACATGGTTGAATATTGCAGCCTCAGCCCAACAGAATGAAAGGATGCTCCTCGAACTATCCCAACCACGACACTAGACGGGATGCGCACGGTTGCCAAGTTGTTTAGGCTACACCTGAATCGCATTACAACACACCCTACTTTGGCTATAATTCGGGATGCGCAAGCAACATGGATGCTTCATCCAAGGTCAGTAGATCTGTGGGAAAGACATAGTGTGTGAACGATGATAGTCAGAACACTGAACTCTGGTAAAAAAGGAATATTACCGTTACGGGAAACAAGTGGCTGGGAATTAATGTGGCAAGTTATTGTGAGTTTTTACTGTTTTCTTGATGGTAAGTTCCAAGTTAGATTCACTCTACCGTTGGATAGCCACGAGCACTATAAGGGAGAAAGGATAGGTTCCATATCATCTTTGTAATTTGCATGTATTATTCTGTTGCTTGATTTTTTGGACCTTTAGCATTCTGTTCATGCCCAATCAACTCACTTTTGTTGCCTGTGAGTCTCCAAATCCAGGATCCCCTTCTTATGTTAATATGGCATCCCCTAACCCTGTGGATGCTTCAGCACTTACTAGTCTAAAGCCTGCGGACATTACGTTGAGGGGGTCTGGGGATGCCAAAATTGATAAGCTAATTGCCCTCTGGCTCCCTGAAGGGAAAATTGACTTCGAACCCTGTGCAGATTGGCATCAAAGCTATATGACAGAAGTTAATGCCCCTTCCAAACCTGGGATGATCTCAGGCTCCAGTCGGACGGGCTCAAAAGCAGCCATGAAAGATGGTATGCAACTACCACAGATCACTGTGAGAGATGACATAGTCGAGTCGCAGCTAGGTTTGTGAACAACAGGGCTGACTAACAAGGATACTACATCCCCTTGAGGTACGAAGCAGCATAGGGAGCTTACAAAGGGGCCCTGGAAAAATAAGCACACCCAACACCTGGACTATGACACAATGGTCACGCTAACTGATGGTGATCTCGAGAAAATCATAGATGCACTTACTCTGGCTACAGAGGATCAATGGGCGGCCATAGAAGCATGAAAAAAGGTTGCAATCGATGCCATGCGGGTTGAGTTTCGAGACCTCTGACCAAAGATGGATATGCTGCGCCCTACCAGCAATACCGAGCTCACTGCAAACGAAAGCCATGCTTATTTATTGCCTGGCACTGTCCTGGTCGGCGCCCACCTTCCAGTGGCTACGGGACTATAATTGGACTTGGCGCAGCTGCCCCGCTAGGTGTTACAGGTTTTACACACCACCATGCTTCAAGAGATCCATCATCGCGATCGAACCGTGCAACAACAACTTGATGTGGCCACGCCGATCATCGCACGACATATCGAAGATGTCTCCCTTGCTATCTCGCAGACGGTGCAGCTCGAAACAGTGGTCCACCAGCTCGGCGCAGAGGTCCTAGATGAGCTCCCAACTTTAGCTCCACTTCGGGCTACCGTAGAAGGCTTGGTTGCAGCACTAAAAGCATTCTAAATCGAAATACAGACCCTCAAGACCCAAATGGACCGAAAAATCACAGTATTATAGGCCCAAGTATAGCCTACCTCACATCCGGAGGTACAAGCATAGCGTGCTGCGGCGGTAACAGAAGCTATGGACATCATTACAAGACAGCTTACTCTAGGTGCTCATTTGCTCGAGGTGGCCATGCAGCTCTAGACAACGGTCCATTTCAACCCGGTTCTTCAGAACGTCAAGCAGGACTTACCACAGAAAGAAGCCCCTTTCGATCATATCGAAGCTACCTTGCCCTCCCTAGTCCCTGTGCAGTGTTTGGCACTCTTGAAGACTAGCAACGAACTCTAAGACATGATTACGGATCTCCGACGAATGAAGCATTCCATCACAAAGTGCTTGAAGCCATGGGGCGAAGCCGCCCTCCAGCTATCACATGATGCTCATGGCGCAATCGAGCGACTGAACCAAATATTAGAGCAGGTTACCATGGCTACTGAAGGACCGACCTCCCAGAAGCTTGTAGACATTGCATAGAGTGCTACTGCCCAGAGTCAAGAATTGTTACCTCCAGGGAAAATTTTAGGGGCGAATTTTAGCCCAGGGGCGAATTTTAGCCCAAGGGCGAAATTTAAGGGATTTAGATTTTAGAGGGGAAATTTTTTTATATAAAAGCTATTTTTTATAGTTTTATATAATTAGCCCCAAAATTATTTAAAAAATAATTAATTATTATGATTTAGTCAAAAAAAATAAAAGCGCATAAAACCTGAAAAGTTGGATTCGCCTCAGCGTTCACTACTCTGGACGGGCTTGGGTTGTATTCGCCCTCGATTTACTACATCGGAGGGTTTTGGAACTACATTCACCCCCAATATCCAGAATGGCTGTAGGTAAAGCTTGCCCCCAATATCTAGTATGGTAGGGTAAAGCTTGCCTGTGTTGGTTGGGCTGCACATGTCGACATAATGGTGGCAAAGGCCTGCACAAACCCCAAATATCCGAGCAATGGGTTTAAACTGCGTTCGCTTGACTTGGTCCCTCTTCATGTCACAGATTCTTCCCTTGGCGCCATGACAGTTAGGAAATTTTCGAGAAAATCGAACCTCTGGGATGCCGAGGTAGGGGTTGTTACAAATAACCTGGATCTTCTTGATTTGCCTGTCATTGAAGTATATAAAAGAGTAGTTTCAAGCTTAGGTGCCAGTGGGGTTATGGCTATCCTTGATAATCATATCAGCAAGCTAGGCTGGTGCTGCAGCAATACAGATGTCAATGGGTTCTTTGGAGATAGGGATTTTGATCCAGATACCTGGATTAAACCCCTAATTTCAGTAGATTCAATGTTTAATGGAATTGATAATGTTGTGGGGATGAGCCTGAGAAACGAATTTTGAGGTTCAAAGCAAAACCAGAACGATTGGTACACATTCATGCAGAAAGGAGCCGAGGCAGTACACAGAACAAACCCTAAAGTGCTCGTTATAGTCTCAGGCTTTAGCATGACAGTATAAGATCAAGCGTCGACCAGGTAATGATCCCCTGTGTTGCACTACCTATGTACTGTGTGCGGCTGCTCAAGGTAGTGGGTTCGAGGATTCAAGTCAGACCTGTAGATGTTTAAATTCGTACAACTGGGGCATCTAAGGAGTGTTTCCTTCTTAATCATAGTGTTTTGAGTGGAAGTTTTAAAAGCTTGTTGGTATTTTGGGCGTTTCAAGTAAAGACTGGTACCGTAGCTCTTCTACATGTCTCAAACATCTTAACCTTTGAGATATTTAAATGTAATGTCTCAACATCCGTCTGGATTTTCTTTTGATTTCATGAGTTGTGGTCTCTAGCAGAGAGATGAAAGATGAAAGCGAAAGTAATGTTTTGGAGAACATTTTGTTTGGTTATGGTATCAAGCGTAAAGATTGAATTGAGAAAGCTTGAAGTTGGTTGTAGTCTAGAATATAGTTTAGCTGATTGTATATTGAATATCCTAGTGTAAACCAAAGGCAAGGTTCTCTGAACTGTTGAATTTGGACAAAAATAAATCTAGCTAATTTCGATCTCTAGTTCATGTTAAAGGGGTCATTTTTGTAGTCTGCAAACCTCAGGTGGGGATTTAGCTAGTTTCCTTTCAGGAAAATTGAAGTGAAAAATGTTGCAGTACGGAGGCCTATATTTATGAAGTTTTAAAGAAAAACTGAGTGCTTCTCTTTTATTATGGTACAGAGAATGACAGAACAATTCCAAATATATTTATTTATAAAGTTTCTTTACCGAATTATTTATTATTTCTAGTGATCGACATTTTCATGGTGTCAACCTTATCTGAATTGGATCACTTTTTCTTTTTGGCACAGGGTTTTATTTGAATTCGAGAAAAGGTTTTGTTCTTTGTAGAAAAATCCCCAGAATTGATTTTTACAATAGAAGTCGAAGTGTAAATTTGTAAGGTTTGTACTGCCCCATCTTGTACATGCTTTATATATCTATTATTTTCATAATAGTAGAGTAGATCGGTCACTTGGTAAATATTATGCTATCATCTGGATTTTGTAAACTGTGTGGGGATTTGTATAAAAATGCTCCATCAGGGGTGGAATAATGATTGAAATTATAAATATCTTGGATAGTTTTGTGTTTCTTGTTGGCATATGAGTCTTGAATGTGCAATGTACGTAAGACTTGAAAGTCTTGAATGTGCATCTATGTAAGATTTGGAAGTCTTGAGTCTTGACTTAAAGATAGGTGGCTGGATTGATTTTAAGCAGTGAAGGATTGGATATGAAGATGTACCAACCACGAGTGTGTGAGGACGGCCAGTTTGGGTCATGTGAGTGATACTTTATTTGGGTGAATAAACTTTCTCAAATCCACATGAAATTGATGGGCAGGTAGTTAAGTGAAAACATATCTTACTATGTTCCAAGGGGTAACTCTGTCGGTTGAACTATTTGCGTAAGATATGTTGCTTACACGGAGGCCGTAGGTTACCGGTTCAAATCTGGTTGAGTCCATTGTGGTTGCTAGTGGGTATTGTGGTTGGTGGTTGAATTTCCCTCCATGCAGATATTCCAGGGAAGAGGGGGAATCTTGTAAGGTTTTCCTTGGAATAAAAAAACATATCTTACTATGATCTTTACCAAGGAGAGAATAACCACCTTTTAATGCCTCAACAAACTAGACTAAAAGGTAATGGGTGGTATTAACTTTTTCATCTACCTCCTTAACAATTTTTCGGTTTATCTTGCTATAATTGAAAATGTAAGATTCTTTTAGGTAACACCTTCTATCTCTAGAAAGTGGGTTGTTGGCATGTTGTGTACAGTCTGTGTTTACTGTCTGTGAAGTTTGTATCATGAAAATCTGGAATCAGCTATATTGTTGAAAGTTTCTTCTGCTATTATTAGTAGTGGGCTTAATGGTTAAGATCATGTGTTTCCTCCTAAGAGGTTACAGGTTCAAAACCAGAGGGGTAGAGTATGTATGCCTTCGTAGACTTAGCAGTCAAATCGTTGCGCGGAGGTGAGTCCCTTGTCCCATAAAAAAGAGGGTCTCATACACCAATTTAGTGTCTGGCTTGGCCGTGACTTTAAAATTGGATTATTATTATTATTATTGAGAATGTTTCTAGCTTTGACTGGTTGATGTTTCCTACTAAAAGATTGAGTTGCTATGTTTGTTCTTTTTCTAGTTGATGAGTTAGGTAGGAGGCCATGTAGATGCTCAGTAGATGGCCAAGCATAAGTAGATGTAATAAATTGTGGCAGAGAAGGAACCAACTCTTCCCTTGATTGGTTGATGCTCTGTAGCAAGTTCTGAAGCTGTAGCAGAAAGTGCCCTTGTCATGGTTGATTGTCTACGTTTTCCTAAATTTTTAGCTATACCCAAGAAGTGTGTGTGTTGATTCGTATTGTCAATGTCACCACATCGCTTGGGTTTTGGTTTCTGTGTTTTATGGGTTCTATCATAACCTCATGCTCATGTCCAATCCTCAGCCTGGAGGATCTTCCTTGGGTGGAGTCTATGAACTGTCCAGTCCCCATTTCATGGACAAAGATAAGCTTTGATTGTATCTTCTTTTCAGAGTCTATTTGGCCTTTTCTGTTTTCTAGGATGGAGCCTGAGTTGAAACTTCCTCGAAATCATTAAATTTATGCTAGTGACTTAACTGTCCTGGCCATGAACACGGTCTTATGTAGAAATTCTTATAACTCCTAACGTTTTCCAGGAAAAATGAAATCTAGAATAGTGCCAGGTTTTAAATAGCCTTCTAGCTAGTTTATAGGAAAGATAGTCGACTTGAAACTCTTTGTAATTCTTCATACTTTTGCATGTGATTTGGCTCATTCTGAATTTATTGAGCAAAGGATTTTGTTTTGGGATGAAATTGACTGAGACTCAAAATCCTTAATTTCCTTTTGCATATTTGAAGTGATTTTCATTTTCTTTTTGTTCTTAATTTTCATATAGATTGCTCAAACATCAGTTTTCTTACACAGGTAGATTTCTTTCAATTTGATAGCACCATTTTCGTTGCCTCCTGGCTTTGGTTTACACCCAATAGATGAAGAAATTTTTGCTTATTACTTGAAGAGGAAAGTACATGGCCATAAGATTGAGCTTGACATTATTCCTGAGGTGGACCTTTACAAGATTGAACCGTGGGATTTGCCTGGTAGGTTGTATTTTGTTTCTATTTCTTTTGTTTTCTGTTATGTTTTAGGTCTTTTATCTTCAAGTTAGTTTAAGATTTTTATATACTTTATCCTTAAGGCAAGGCTGCCTTAAATTAAGTTTGAGCAGTCTAGTGATTTTGTTTTTTAAGCTCCGTGTGTGCATGCATCACATATTGGTAGACAATTAAAACAAGTGTACATTTCTTCAGTAGCTTGACTATTCAATAATTGAACTTTATCTTCTCTATTCAGGTTTCTGGTTGCTAAGTAACATGTTATTCTGAATTTGATTGTCCTGCTGTTTTGGATAACTATGCTCTGTAGTCACTGGAACACCAATAATTTTGCTGGTTACTGGGCTGACTTAAATATATTGTTCTTTGATAGATAAAATTTGCCTCCCAAGCAAAGATCTATAGTGGCATTTCTTTAGTCCACGCGATAGGAAGTATCCAAATGGCTCACGTACTAATAGGGCCACTAAAGCTGGTTACTGGAAAGCAACTGGCAAGGACCGGAAAGTTACATCCCAGCGGAGTACAATTGGATCAAAAAAGACACTAGTATTCTACAGGGGTCATGCTCCATTTGGAGAAAGGACAGATTGGGTTATGCATGAGTATTGGCTTGATGAGAAGCAGTGCCAAGCAGCAGGTTTACATGTTTCTTGTCTGTCTCTTCTTCTTTGGATGTTGATATTTTTCATTTGTAGCCATTAAACCTGTGGGAAGTATATGATAATGTTGAGTCTCTCTGCACCATTAAAGTTGTTGGTATTATGAGATACTGTCTCTTGGGGAGTTTCTTCAATTATAACTTATTTCAGATCTCTTTAAATGTTATTAAGAACTGTTTCAATAGGAAGTATTGATGGAATTACTTTTGCAGGATTCCTTTGTCTTATGTCGCGTCATCAAGAAAAATGGATTAGTAACAAAAAGTGGTGACCAGTCTGTTGCCCCAAGTGAGAAAAATGATTCAGATGGTACAAATAACAGCACCTTACCTGGAAATCTAGCTCAAACATTCTATAGTGAGCATCAATCACCAGTTTTGCAAGAAGGTGAAAATAACACAAACTTAAAACTGCCATCTGAAACATCATCTGAGAATTTCAATGACATGACTGAAGACAATATTGAGAGATGGTTAGATGTGCTTCTAGATGATCCAGATCAAAATTGCAGCATGGCATCTCCAGTTGAGTTGACAAATAACGCAAAGTTATGTGGCTTACTTCTTTTTGTTACAATAATATTGCAAAGCTCTCAATTCCTAGTAGATGTCACAACTAACTTTCATATAATATATAATTAGAAAGTCTAACTCTCGTGAAATAATCTATTTATTGCAATTCATGAAAAATTTTACTGCGTGTTTATGTTCTGCATTTAAATCTACACTTACAGAAGGTTTAACATTCCAGAATATTGCTTTTATCTTTCTACTATAACATATATACAGACATTATTTTATAAATAACATACATTGATACTTTAATTCCATCCATGAGTATTGCAGGTCTCTTTTTCTGACCCTTCGTGGAAGAGACATTATTTGAAAGATGGACTGGAGTGATGTTAAATTCTGATAGAAGAAACTAACTTATGTGCCTTTGCTAGGATGGTTGCCAAAAAAATGAACCTCAGTGGACAAAATACTGCATCTATGACACTAAAATTTATACCAGTGTATTTCAACTGGGTTACTCAATTGGCATTGAAAGCAACCTTAGTTGAGCCATATTTTTTTCCTCCATAAATTTCAATGAGCAACTATTTTACTATTTAGTATAATGGACAATTCAAATATATAATGGAATTCTACCTGTCCTAAGTAGTAATTTCACATTTGGTAAAAATGTTCCTTGCAGATCCAAGATGAGTGTGTCAATTTTAGTGAGTGCTTTGACCTCTTTTCTTGGTTCTTCAAAAGGATTCATATCTGCCACTTGGATAAGAACATGGAGTTACATTATCCATTTCTCTAAGGAATTTATAACATTTATTGCGGGTTCACAGTATTTCCTTGATATTCGTTTGTGTTTTTTCGTGAAATTGCATCTCATATTTCGTTTATGAATGATAGAAGAGTACATAAAGTAGTATGTATCATTGGGCCAAGCTGTGGTTATAGTCTACCTCTCCCTACATATGCAAGGAATGCAAGTATATCTTCTTTGGCCCATATTCTGAAGAGAGGTTCTACACTCTTTTTAAAACTCCAATTCTGGCTGAAATCTACGCTGCTAACATTGATCTAGCATTTGCAATATTTCTCACATGAAGGGGGAGGAATTCCCATTAGGTAGCACAACATCTATTTTTGCTCAAAAGAGATGCTTAGGTGTTCTATATACCTCTACTAGACTACCTGATCATCCATCCATCACCAAACTGACTCCCTCCCAAAGAAGATGACTGACAAAGAGATTGTTATACTCAACGGTAACCCATTCCCAAAATGCTCTAGAAACTCTACATTCCCACAACACATGTTACTTTGTGAAACCAGAAAACAACCATTTGTTAGGCCTGAGGGGTGGAGCATATCTTTGACCGCTGGGATCTAGTTAAGAACCAACTATCCAAGTAGTCTAGTTGTAAGGTCATTTGTTGAACATTATTTTGAAGATTTCCTCTTTGCTTTGCTACTTGTTGCTATGCTTCTGTTTGTTATCTGATTTTCTTTGAGAAAATTCTTGACTCTTTAATCCGTTCTCTTTGTTTTAGCTATCCTGATCAAGCTAATACTATCATCTTTGCTTTAGTTTTTATGTCTTATGCAGATTACTGTAGTTGGTTCTTACCTATTTTCCATGGTCTTACTGCCATTGTGGAATGGTTATCAGAAATTAAGAAGAAATAATATCCCTCCATCCTAAGTAGTAAACTCAAGGCTTCAACATCAAGATAGCAACTTGTTAATTATTAGGTTTTTAGGCAGCAGAACCAAATCAACTCGCACTGTATTCTCAAGAATATATAAAATTTCCAATGAGTAGTCAACTACTTCTCTGGAGTCTGAATGCATTTAGGATGATTTTGTGCCTAGTTTTTTATATTACTCTCCTTTATAGAGAAGTAATTTGGGACTGGATACATGTTTTTAGGATGGCTGAATCAAGCACCATAAAAATGCAAGTTGCCTCCATTTGTTTTCTATTTATTTTAAATTGTAAATAGTTTTTCTATTAACCTAACATGGTGAAATTGTAACAAGCTTCGTGAGGTAGAGAAATTCAAATCTCCTTAGCTGAATTGAGTAGCTGGTTTAGGTTAGGGATATAAAAGCCTTAATAAGAAGGTTAGATGAGATCATTTTGACAGTAAGACTCTCTAAAAACATCCAAACCTTGGCTTGTTGTCTAGCATTATTATGAAATTGTTCATTCTTTTGAACTCAAATTAAAATTCATCACTTTTTCTAGTTTACATACCACAATTATGTCACTAAGCCTGCTTTCTTTTCCACCTCGATTTGTATAAAATTGTAATTCATATGGATGCTACATGATACAACCTGGATGTAACTTGAATATGGCTTAAATACAATCTATCTCATATCCAGTAAAAGTTTAAAATAAGAAGAAAAAACCCTAATAATAAAAATGACACTAGCCTTTCAAGTATAATTAAGAGAAAGCCTGTTAAAAAGGTATAGAGATCTTTCATAGTATTTGTTTATGTTAGTTCTCTTGATGATATCTACACAATCCTGAATAGTTAATGGTTTAATAACATAAAGAGAACACCAACTCACTCAATGGTTAACTGGTAAATGATTTGTTCAATTCACTTTTCATATCAGTGTAAAGATGTTTGTAGGCTTAAAATTGAAATGCTTATGTTCTTATATAGGTTTTATTTGAAAGTGCTTCCTTTAAACTTAATAGAAGCATTATAGTTGGCCCAAAGAGGCGAGGCACCATAATTGGTTCACTTGTGCATGTGAAAGTTGAAACAACCCCCAAGGGCCTTAACACAAGCACTTTCATGTGGCTAAGTTGTTATGACAAGGGGTTATTATTTTGTCAAAGTCACCTTGGGTTTGTATTTAGTCCCATCTGCACATTTCATGTAATGGGGGAATTGTAGTTTTTTGGGTTGCATGACATGCCACCAGCTGAAATCTACTGAACTGAGATCCTGATGATTGTTCTTATGTAGTTTTAGTAAAAGTATTGTGTAATGAAACAATGTTATGGATTTTGTAGTTATCTCTCCTTTAGAGGGCTTAGTAATTGAATGTGTCCCCCAGAAAAACATAAAAATAACTTGCAACAAAACTATAGAAACAATGAGAGCGATAATTAACCACGAGGCAACTGTTTCATAGGTATAGAGAAAGACAAACAACCATGGTATTTTCTGACCTCAATTGCATTCATGACTTTTTAATTGATGCAAAACAAGTTTATGCTTATACGAGACGACACTGCCTTTTCAAATACAACTAGGAGTAAACATGTTAAAATCTGAAACCTCCAAAAAGTAGCAAAGATCCCAAATAAATTATTTAGGTTATAATTGTTATAACAATCTTGGATATGTTATATTTCATGGTATTTATTTTGGTAACATATATATTTATATAAGCCCCACACAGAAATGTATTGTAACCAAATACTTATAATAATCTGCTGTATAAATATTCATATCCATCTTTGGATCACTTGGTACTTCAATTGTCTCCCAAAATGGTTGGGATGAGACCATAGCTACCCAAAAATCAATATTAACAGAATTAATCTCAACGAAAGAGATGTCACTGAAAAAACATGGGCTTGATTTCTCATTAAAATTTTTCATTTAAAGACAATCTTGCCTTATAACCGTCCGGATAAGTTGGAACTTTGCACACGAAGAAAACTGTATGCCAAAAAACCCCTTTGTTATGAGTTTATATTATAACAAGACCTCCATGGCACAACATGCTTGTAACAGCCATTGAATAAAAGCAATATTAAGGGTTACAAAAGAAGATCCTTGAGAACCCTAATTTTCTTTATCACATAGATGGCACCAAGAAATCAAATTGCAATTTTTTTCACCCAAGTTTGAAGAGGTGAAATTAGATGCTACTCTAGGTTGGAAAGGAGTAACTTAATTAGTGGATGAAGTAAATTTTTTTTAATGAAACTCTTCCCTTAATTGGGTAAATTTTTTATTGGAAGTTATAGTTCCACTTAATTGATGGAAATTTTGGCTTTGGAAATTTTCTTTTAAAGGTTTTGACCTATTTTAAGACTATCCACATCATCCAAATTTTGAAAAATGAATAGACCAAAGAGAAAATTTGCTTTGCTGAATAAATAAACTAGAAAAATAAACTTACCAAAAATGCTGAATTTGTCCACTTATTGACTCTCTCTATTAAGAAAAACACCTATTAATTCCCTCGATATCTCAATGGATTCCCATTGATCTTTAACTAGGGTGTACATGCAAAATGTACAAAGGCTATTGGTTCACTTTGTGACTATTCAACTACCTCTAAATAGGTTCTTGAGCCATCCTTAAAGAAGGACGTGTTGTGGATATCAATGTCAACCTTGTAGGTATAGACATTTTGCACGTTGTCATGTTCCTTGTCTCCAAATACCGGGCCTAATGGTTAAGAACATGTGGTTCCACATAAGACGTCACAAGTTTAAATGCAAAGGGGGTAATGTCACAAGTTCAAATCCAAAGGGGTAGAGTATGCACACTTTTGTAGACTTTAGCAGTGAAATTTCTATGCAGAGGCAGGTCCCTTGTCCCATAAACAAACGACTCTTATACACCAATTTAGCACATGGTTGGTTGTCACCTTAAAATTAGATTATTATTAACATTACTAATAATTTAGTAAAATTTATCAACTTATGGGTAGAAATTTTGTCTTGTGAAAGTCTTAAACAACTATCTTCTCTTGCAAGATGCCTCTTTATCATTTTTTTAATGTTAGCAGACTCTTTATCATTTTTTTAAGGTTAGCAGACTCTTTATCATTTTTTATTTAAGTGCTCTCAATCAAGGAAAATAAGTTGCTAAAGGAAGTCTAGATGACAAAAAGAAGGAAGTAGGTGTGTATGGATATGTTTGATAAGTTAGGTCATGTCATCATATAGTTGCAGATAATTGGGATAGATACTCTACCTCATGAATTTTATCAAAGGAAAGGGTTCTCTTTTGTTGGAAAGATGCATGAAGGGGCATGGTTCACATATTGACTAGAAGAAATCAACATAATATGTCCTCATATGAAATAGAGGTGGTTGACAAAGATGGAGGAAATATGATTAGAAGTTCCTGGGAAGTGATATGTGAATAGAGAAAATAAGGGATCATGAAAGATGCAACTATGGTCGCATGGAAAAGGAAATCAACATTTGATGACTAGTAGAATTGCCCATGATATCTCCATGGGAAAGATATGTAAACCTTGGGAAAGTCTGAAAAGAAAGAAGATCCTTAACAATTGAATATCTTGGAGATGTGTCAATATGTATGCAAAATGTTGATATTACAATAAGCAAATGTCATGATGAAGGACCATCACAAAAGTTAAATTTTGTTTGTTGTTCATTTTTTATTTTTGAACATGTTTGGATGGGCTAATACAGGGCTACCGAAAGGGAGTTGTGGATGTCACCTACAACTAGTACTCATGTGGTGGATGAAAGATCCTGAAGGACGCATGATGTGGAAAAGGTAGATGTATGAAGATAAGCCATATATGGACTAGCATATCACTTTCTGATGAAAGGAAGAATGACATGACTAACATGGTTCGTGAATGAAATTTGTGGATGGTCAATGCCCTATGAAGAAGTCCCAAAAGATGAAAGCTACATAATGTTAAAGATGAAATTCATGACATGGAATGTAGGATCTCTTCAAGCAGCTGAAAGTACCATAATCTCCACCAAAGAGCTGCTATTGGAAATCAAGTCCCTGGTTTGGATGGAGCTTGGGTATATTCGTTTATAGGAATGGGTACATTCCTTCATATGAATGGCTATACCCTCCCTAGTTAAGAGGGAGAGATAGACACATCATTCTTGTCTTCACTTTGGAAGAAAGAATGGAGGATTGGGTAAGCATCTGGCATCCGATACTCTTCAAGGATGTGGTAGGAAATACACAACAAGATTAGTGGTAAAGGACTGATATTATTTGAGGACTGGGAATCCAGGATAAGAATAGTCCTGGGAGGACATACCCTGTGAACACCCGGGTGGGGTATGTGCCTTGAGAGACAATGATGATGGTGTCTATAAATCATTGGTCTCGCCAACATTGTGCTCTATTCTTATGGAGAGATGGAGCTATTAGTCAAAGACTTGTTATGTGACAATGATGGTTGATATGATGCTAAATATATGGGTTACCAATTTGACTCTTCTTATGAGAATTATTTATGAATGCCTCCCTAGTTAAGAGGGAGTGTTGAAATATGTAACTAGGTTCGGTCTTCATAATGACATATGTAATCATGATTTTATGTATTTGATGTAATGAGAAAAATAAATTTATTATTGTTGTTGAGGCATGGGTTTCATGCTCAAGGAAATTTAATTTTTAGCTCTAGCTCCCATTGTGAGCTCCTAGGGCTTGTTAGCGAGTTTACAAGTCAAGAAAGTCATTTTCATGTATGAATGACCCATTTGGGCATATTACATATTGTAAAAGAGCTTATTTGAGTCATAGTTGAGTCAAAAGACCCTCCAAGACCTCGTCAAATGTGCAAGCTACAAGTCGGCCTTCCCAAAGACAAGTTGGCCTAGAGACAGTTACAAGTAGACTTGCTTTCATGGACAAGAAAGCCTATGAAAGGAAGACTTTGACCACACTTGAGAGACACACGTCACTCATTCCTAGTTCGATCATAAGGAGGAAAAGGTGTGTAAAAGAAAGAGAACGAAGGAAGAAAAGAAGGACGTGATTTCTGAATTCTTTTGGGCCACTTCTCTCGACATGTGCGAAGAAATTAGGGCTTCAATTTGTTGTAAGGAAGCCGAGTTACAGATCCAACGAAGTGCTAAGGATTGGGGAAAGTAAGCACTGTTTTAAGGACCAAGTTCTTTAAGAACAAGAAGGATGCCTAGCGAAGGAAAAAGAGGAAAAAAATATCCATTTTCCTCTCACACGTGCGGCCTAGTGTTTCTGAAATAAGGGCCAAAAAGTGCAGAAGTTGCAGGAAGACTGAAATTGCAGAAGGGAAGGACGAAGTTGCAATCAAGGTGGTGTCAAGCCAAAACTGAAGACAAGGAAGAAGTAGCTCGTTTGATTTGGAAAAAGAGGCAAAGTTGACTTGGTCTTGGAGGAGTTTTTGGTCAAGGGTCTAGGTCTTGGAATTCATCAATTGAAGATTCTATAAGAAGAGGAATTCGTGTGGGTTTTCCTCTCAAGATTGGAGAGGTTTTGGCCCTGGATGATCGCCTATATCTTGTGTCCTTTTACTTATTGTTATTTATGGTTTGGTAGCTATTTGATGATGGAAAAACACTAATAATAATAACTAAAGGAAGAAGCTAACTAAAAGAAGTAAAAACACATCACAAACAGTTATCAAAGAGAAGAGAAATCACTTACCTTTCTGCCCCCATATTTCTCAACAATTTATGTCAAACCTTCGAACTCAAGAAGTAATGCATCATGCCAATGTTCTTATCTCAAACTTAGTTGCTATTTATGCTTTCTATTTCTGCTTTCCACCTTCTAATAAGTTTCTATGAACCTGTAAGAAACACGCCACTATATACAACACTAATAAAAACATATCACATATGACAAATATATAATATAAGTTAGGATCTGCCTCTCTTTTGGTGAAACCCATGCTTTGCAAATGTCCATATATCCTAGAATATTGCGCACTCGGTGCCTATGTGAGTCCATACAAGGCCTTTTTAAGCTTGCAAACATGGGACTCTTTCCCATTTACATCAAATCCTTGAGGTGGGACTCTTTCCTATTTACACCTCAAAACCTTGAGGCTACTCTATGTACACTTCCTCCTCAATGTTCCTATTAATGGAAGTTGTCCTCACATCCATCTAATGTATCCTGCATATGATAAATGAAACCAAGGACATAACTACTCTAATGGAAGTCTACCTAGTGACTAGAGCAAATGCCTTCTCATAGTTCACCCCCATTTTCTGAAAGAATCCTTGTTGGGTTGTTTAACAAGTAAACAAACACAAGTATTTATTATCAATCTGGGCTAGTAGGACTTAGAAGCATCCCCAAGGTATATGGGTTTCAACTATGATCAAGTTAGAAGATGATTTATCAATGATTAAAGAAATACATATTACAAATATAAATCTAAACTAAATTATTTCTAAATTCAAGTATGCAATCAGCAGCAGAAGAATCTCCTAACTTAAGAGATTTGTTTGTCCTTCTCTCACAAGATTACTTCATGAATTAGAAATAAAAAACCACTAATTGAGCAATAGATTAAGATGCATGAAACAATAATTGAAGAGGCTCTTAACTATAGAGATCTTGGTTTCCCTTCATCATAGTTTCATTCATCAATAATACTATTGTTAGAAAACAGGAATTCGGAAAATCATTAAAAAGCATGAAAAGAAGAATTCTAGATTAAGATCTTAATTATATAGAAAGAATGTTTAACTTAAACATTTGATTGTCCTTTCATATGCAGAATAAGAATGATAATTAGATTCATCAGCACCCATAAAACATCAGCATATATCTAATCAACAAGTTAAGCATAAAACAAACTAGTTTAGAAACTGCAACTACAAATAACTAGAAAGTGCACTTAGCTCAGTGTGGGGGCCCTCCACTCTTGACTCGCACACTGAAAGTGCTTTCAGATACGAAAAATTCAGTCAAGCAATCAGCATATAACAACAGAAAATGGAATAGAACAGGTCTTCAATTAACTCTCCAAAGTCTAAAAAATAATAATGTTAAGTCATACAATTTCTACATCAATGCCTTCAAAGTCTGAGGCTTAAATAGATAAAATATGCAAAAAATTCATCTAAAATTCCTCCTATAGCCATGGTTATACTTATCCTATCCTATCAGGTCGAATTCATCCATCATATCCATCAAAATCTGGAAAATCCCATAAAATAAGAAATTTGACCTAGTTCCTAAGGATCCTCCATAAAAACAGGTCCTGTTTGACCGCCTTTGACCAGGCCTATTAAAGCTCGGTTTGACTGAAACAACATGTGTAAATTTAATATTAGTTCCCAAGCTTCTAGAAATATATCCAGCTCGAGTCCAAGTGTCCTGCAAATATGCAAACCATGAGGCCATTACGGGAATTTCTGATCTGGTCCAAAAATGCACTTAAAATTCATTTTTTATAAAAACTTCTAAGAATTGAAAAAATGAATTTAAATACTTGTATATGCATTTATTAGGCAAAATGGGGTGAATATGATGGTGTATAGATGGTTAGTATGGCAAACAAAGTGTATTTTCATAAACAAAAAGAGATAAAAAACAAGGGCTAACAATCCTCTCACTATGAACTTTGCATTGAACTTCTCAATGTTGCCAACTGTTGCATGCTTGATCTTGTAGAGCCATTTGGAACTCACTATTGAATTCCCCTTTAGTCTTGACACTATGTCCCAAACAACATTCTTCATGATGGAGGTGTATTTATAAAACTATACAAAACAGGTTTTATATAAAAAATTCGCCCCTCTAAAATCTAAAATCCCTTAAATTTTGCCCTTGGGCTAAAATTCGCCCCTAAAATTTTCCCTGATGCTTGGTTTCAATGGTTCACTTCCTTCAACTCCCGGTTCAACTACCATATCTTCATTGGAACCAACACCTCGAACTCCACTAGACAACGATTCGCTATTTTATACTAGTGATTCGCCATTTGTACTGGTGATTTGCAATGATTTTATAAGATAATATAATCTCGTGAGAGATTCACCAAAAAATTATATATACATATTATATTATTAATAAAATCACCTTCCATTTTTCCTATGTATCATGGAGATTCACCCATTTATTATACATATAAATTTAGGGGGGTTCTTAAATTTTTCCCTGGTTACCTCCGCTGATCGCAGCCATGAATACCTTACGTGCGCAGATAGAGACTGCACCACCACAGTGACTCGGGACGAGTCACAAGATTGTGTTGGGGGACTGTTGGAACAGGGTCCCCTACAAGTTGCAAAACTGGTCCGATTTTGTATATTTTTTATTATATTTATTCTAGTGCAGGGGTTTTGGGGTGGGACAAAGCCCTGAAAGCATTTTAATGGGTTAAAGGGTAGACCCGGAGTCCGCAAACCATGGTTTGCAGACCATAGGAAAGATTAGGCTAGATTATTATAAACAGAGGGACATTTTGAATTGTAAAGAAGAAGATGATGAGATCTTGATGCGAATTGTGGCTTAGAAGATCTGTTTGGGTTTTTGGGGAAATGACTCCTGTTGGCTGTGTGCACGAAGATCCCAAGTCCTGCTATGTGCGGACCCTGCTGCTGTGTGTGCAGCTCGGGTTTGGGTATTGTAGGAAGGAATTGATAGGTTGATGAATGAGAAAGTTTGTTTGAGTAACTGAATCTATGTGTACTGTTTATGCGAATCTGTGATAGCTGCCGTGTTATGCATATTCTGTGTTAAGCTGCGAAAGTACTGTGTAAGTGTTTTTACTGCATCTGGATTTGTTCTATTATGTTTTATGCAATGCTACACTACTGTCTTAGAATTATATAATTTGTTGAGCACCGTAATTATAGTTGACCTTGTGCACGTGGATGCGAGGGAGAACTATAGATCTGACTCTCAGATAGGCGATCTGGTCATTATAAATACAGACGCAGCTCTGCTTGCCTTACCTATCCTCTCTTAGGGTGCGGAAACCTAGTTCTAGCACCCACCCATACTACTTCAGGTGAGACTTTGACCTACGCAAGTAGATCACTGCTGAAAGGGCCAGTAGTATAGGGGTTTGTTGGCAAACCTTAACCTCTGAACCTGGGTTAGGACCCCTCAAGCCAACAAGCATATTTGGGGAGGCAGAAGTTTGGGGTATAATGGTGCATACCCAACAGCACCCTGTGAATGTGCCTACTAATGCTGTTCAGTTCGCAGACTTTAATAAAAATAATAACAAGGGTAAGATATTGATTTTGGATGGTATCAAAGACCATTGCATTCCTCATATAAGAGGAAAGAGATATGCTCATGAGATGTGGACAACATTGACCAATCTCTACCAGAGTACCAATGAGAACAGTAAAATGGTCCTAAGGGAGAAGCTGAATACCATTAAGATGGCTAAGACTGATAGTGCAATTGGATATCTCACAAAGATCACTAATGTGAGAGATGCATTGGCAGCTGTTGGAGAGGTCATTCCACCCACTGTGCGGATTGCAGTGAATGGCCTACCCAGTTCATGGCTGAACTTTTCTGATGGGTTTTGTGCACGTGAGACCTTCCCACTTGGGAGAGGTTCTGGGATGATTGCATACAGACAGAAATCAGAAAGAACCAGCTTGGGGTAGCCAAACCAGTTGAGCAAGATGAGGATGTAGCATTGTTAGCAAGACGCAAGAAAGGCAAGGGAAAGAAGCAATCTTCCACAAGTGTTGGTGGGGGCAAAGACAAAGGTAAAGGCAAACAAGGGAACACACATGTTATCACAAAATCTGACCCTGATAGGCTTCTGATCAAGTGGAATATGAGTAACTATTTCAAACCATAATTTTAGTTGAGGCTTAGCCTCCTCAACCTGAGAGGGCTCTCTCACTAGGTTTAAGATTTTGAATTTAAGGATTAGATGGCTAACTCTAGGAATAAATTGGATAAAAGTGTATAACTGGTTTAATTACTGGTCAAAAAACATCCATTGAGCTATGGAGTCAAGGTATGTTTCAACAAAACATCAAAATTAGCTTAACATGGAAGTCAGGGCATTTCAGAGTTTTAGATGTATCAGCAAAACAATAACAAAGTGAAGAAAACACAATTTACAAACATATGAATGAAGTTAGAGAATTTTCCAATGAGTTATAAGTAACACATGTTCATACCACTAAAAATAGGTAGATGAGGAAGGCCATAAGAAAATCAAACACCAAAAACTCTTTCTGAATCCTGAGTAGTAAAGCCAATATCTGTATTAAGATGAAAACACACAGTCTGCTATAGTAACATAGTTTGCTTGTCAATGAAAATTGCCAACCTTTAGCAATTCGACCTCATGTCTCTTATAGAATCATCATTACAATCTTGGATTCTCTTATCCATCTTGAATAGGATTCGAATTTCTTTGACTGACACCTATCTGCTCCTAAAACAGACTCTTAATTACATCTGACAATTAATTGTCTACTTCTAGAAGTCCTAATACAAATAGGAGTAAAAATCCTTATTATGTCTAAACAAACTTATCTAAGTCTTAAATAATATCTCTGATAGTTGTTCCTCCATATCTTCGACCTTGATGATGCCTCTAATATTGTTATGCAATCATGTTGGTTCATGTCATATTTGCCCTACAAAACAGGGAAAATGTTTCCTATAATTTAGCTTTTACCTTTGTTGGTGATCTTTGAACCATTTTTCTGGCAATGTTGAATTTTTAAGACAAGTGACATGTGTTATCATTTCCATGGAACCGTGCCTTTCCACCTATACAAAAACTAAGCCGTTGAAAAAGTATAAAGGGAGATTATATGGTTGCACTACGAAAATAGCAGTTGTTTTTGCAGCGCAGAATTTGTATATTTGTAAACATCCCTCAACCATCCATTTCCTTTTTCCTTGACACCTGAAATTTCATCTGTGAGCCCTTTCCATCCACCACCAGCAACAAAATTCAGAAAACAAATGCTTTTACCTCTCAAAATATTTATAAAAATATTCAAAATGCACCTACAACAGTTTCGTAGCGCGCTACGAAACTGCTGTGTATGTCCTTTTTACATAGTTTTTTCACAATTCTCAGATTTTAAGAGTATTTACACCTTTTAATGATTTACTTGATGTCAATAAACCTTAACAATCAAAATAAGTCAACTTTGAAATGTCCTCAAAAAGTGATGTCCTTCCCAAAAACAAACTGTATTAAGGATTTGTCACTTACTGCTCTTGTTCTATCTCTGATGTAGCTGACCTTCAGACTTTGTCAATTGAATTTCAAGATATTCAATCTTCCTCTTCAGTCTCCTATTGGTAGCCCTCAATTTAACATTTATCATTCTCATAAATCTTGCCTCTTTGATTGCAGGGACAGTCCAGGTAAAGTACTGAGCTTCAATGCTGACTGTTTCAGTTTTGGAAATTCTTTCAACCGCCCACAGAGCCCTTATTCTGTTGAAGTTTGTCTTCTCAACAACATGTGTTAATTCTTTCTTCTTCAGCTTAGCAATTTCAAGATTAGCTAATCTCAACTTTTCTTTAATTTCTTCATAACTGCTCTTTTCTCTTTGAGTGTTGAAAACTATGTTTCTATCACCTTCAGGCATTGGTGATGAGAGGTCTATGGGCTCCTCATAAACATTTGAAACTTCCCCTGCTTTATATAAGTCCATATCCAGCTCTTGCAACCTTTTTGATTTCCTAGTTAAAGGCCCTCTGGGCTTGAACACAAACTCTAAAATTTCATCATCAAAATCCAGATTTTTGGAAGATTTCATCTTCTTATATTTCCCTTCATCCAATTTTATAAAGTCTGCCTGAACTAGAGGAGATTATTCAATATCAATAGCCTGTAAAATATCATTCAAATTACCCTTTAAAACTGGAATTTCTTCTAAAACAACTGTTTTGCCCCTTTCCTTTGCTATTTGACTTCTAGTAAATCTTTTCTGGGTTGATTTGCTCATTGACTTTTCTTGTACTATTTCTTTAACTTTAGTTGTCTTCTTCTGTGCAGGTTGAGGAGTCTCTTGAATGATCACTGATGTTTTGATCTCTGGCTCCTTCACTTGCTTTCTAGGTCTCAACTTGACAAATCTTTTTGATCTTATCTCTGCAGGGTCATTGGTTTCTGAGGGTGACTTTTCTTTAGTTTTAGGGCTAACACCTGTTCCTTGTGTTTCCACCCCAAATCCACACAATAACAAAAATGTAAACCATTCTATATTTATCCTCTGAATTTCATGTAAAACTATCAATTTAACTAGACCATGATGGAAAAGTGAAGTTTCACAGTATTGAGCTTTCATTTGCACTTTATCTGCCATCTTAGCTAAACTTTGAAACAAGAAGAAAGGCAAATCCAAATAAATCATTCCATTAAAATGCAACAAGACTTTGAATTGATAAGAATACACTTTATGGTATCGTCCCTCACAGGCGAAGTACCTTTGAATGTTGTAGAGCAGGTTGGCATAGGTGTTCTTGATGTAGCTTCTCGGCACTGCTTTAGTTAAAGCTGTCTCTTCAAACCCTGGCTTCATAAATATTTTACAAGGTTCCATCTCAAACCTAAAATTTTTGAACCATATTTCTTCTCCCCTTGGAATCTATGTCACTAATGATATGATCTCAGGGGAAATTGTCAAGTTTAAGAGTCCAACTTTTGTATTTGGACCTGTGAAATGAAGAGAAAACTCTTTTGTCACTTGATTATGAACCTCCCTGCAATTTTTCACAGAATTTCCAACATCCTGTCTTCTTGAAGGCCTCCTCAACTGATTTGTCTTTGGTTAGAGCTTTTATGCTTTCAGGCTCCATCCTTAAACAGTGGTCTGACCTGTGATTCTTTCTTTCCTCTATCATCCTTTCCTTGAAATTCCTGTGTGCTTCTTGAAAACCTGTAACCAACAGTCTCGCTTGATTAGAGAGACTGCCTCACTTGAAAGTAATATCAACCTCGCTTCATGAATGGGAAGCTTTGGTTTCTGCTTACCATGAGTTTACCATTCGGAAAAGGGTATGCATCATATGTTTCTTGCATGAGACAATAAAACCAAAAACCAGCCCTTTCCAAATTTGAAAATTACTAAGACAACTAACCTCTAACGAATGTCATGATGGCTATGAATGGTTGCATGTGTAAGAAAAGACTTGTGGCTGACACCTAATCATGAAGGATTAATGAAATTTTGGTGGATTTGATAATTGACAAGACATACTATGAATCCCCTATTTTTTAGCGCACTTAATGTAATTTCAGGGTTTTGTGCCACGAAATGAGCAGCGTTTTCATACTGCAAAAGAAATTTTTAACACTGTCTGCGCTACGAAAACGTGGTTTCGTGGCTTAATCAATTTTTTTTTTTAAATGGTTAAAAATTTAACTCTCTAAACATGGTATGAAACTGTCAAGGTATGAAATAAGGTTGTTAGACTTTATTATGTGAATGAAAATGAGACTCTAACCCTATCACTTAACCCCTAAAAACTTAACATGACTTCACACCTATCTAAAAACCATGACTAGGAACAAAGCAAACTATTCAAGTTTGGAAATTTTTTTATAGTGATAGCAATGGCTCCACTTGGGATAGTGTGCCCCTGTGGTACACTAAGAACCCGCAGCTCCAGTGCTATCCATTTTTGATAAAAACATAAATTTGTGTTGACAAGAATCTTCTTCAAACTGTTTGGGCCTTCACCTCAGGCTTAAGATTTCTGTTTCAGCTTGTCAATATTAGCAATAAAACTGAAAAAGATGGAATATGTACAATGTCATGAGTGATTGATAAAACTTTGGCAAGCATAATGCTTTAGGAACCTGCCATTAATAGGCCCTCTAGCATATGATCCTCCATCAATTTCCTGCAGTATATAAGTGTTGTTCCCATGAAAACTAGCAATCTTAAAAGGACCCTTCCATAAATTTTCAAACTTACCGTGCTTGCCCTTTTCCTCAATTTTGGCCTCCCATTTCAGCGCTTTGTATTGTAGCTCGAAACTGTCTTCTTTGATCTTTTTATCAAATGTTTTCTTGATTCTGTTTTGAACTTGCTGATGGCTATCATAGACTTCATTTATCTTTTCTTGTAAGGCTATCAGCTGGTTGATCCTCCTCTGAATGGAATTTGGTTCCTCTTCAAGTCCTTGAATTAACTTCATGACTGGTACCCCAAGTGATGTCGGAAAAACAGCTTCAGCACCATAGAAAAGTTCATATGGCGAAGTCCCAATTGACCTCTTTGTACAAATCCTATCAGCCCAAAAGGCATACTTCAGCTTTAGATGCTAAGCTTTTTTGTTCTCCTGCAATACCTTTTTGATGATTCTTACAATGCTCTTATTTGATGATTCGACAAGACCATTCCCTTACGGATAGTATGCAGTAGAGTGTCTAGGAGTGATGTGGTATTGATGGCAGAAATTTATCATTTTCTTGGACTTAAATGCTTGAGCATTATATGTTATAATCTTCATGTGACAGCTAGATCTAGACAATATATCATTCTCTAGAAAAGAAATAATTACAAAGTCATTAGCTTGCCTTGTTGGTATTGCCTCTATCCATTTGGTGAAGTAGTTTGTTGCTGTGAGAATCCAGCGATGCTGCCCTGATGATGGTGGATGTATCTCTTCAATAAGTTTAACCCCCACTGTTGAAAAGGAGCTTCCACATAGATAGGAACCAAAGGTAGAGGTACAAGCTTTCTTCTTCCTTCAAAAATTTGGCATACATGACATGAAGAAATTCTTTTATAAATGTCTTTAAACATTGTTGGCCAAAAATATCCCACTCTTAGAATATTATTTGTTGTAGCCTTCCAATAATGATGTCCTCCGCAATCACCTTTATAAAATTCTTCAATGACTTTATCAACCTCTTCTTCAAGTAAACAGTTTAGCAAAATTCCTCCTGTATCTTTCCAAAACAGATTTCTGTCATATACAAAATATTTTAAAGATTTTAGCTTCACAAACCTTGCTTTGGACTTTGTTAGATTAGAAGGAGCTTTTTGATGTTGTAGAACAAAAACCACATCCTTATACCACTCTGAAGTGATGTATTTCTCTTCAATCTGAACCAATTATTCCTCATCATCATAAATTTCTAATATTTCTACATTCAGATTTATGTCAAGACAGTCCAAATTTGACTAAGTCATTAGTTTCGTCAAGCCTTGTCCCTTCAACAACTTGGTTGGTTTGATGTCTATATCATATTACAGCAATTTGGCGATACATTTTCCCCTCTTACCATCGGGATCTGCCTGAGTTAGAATGTCTTTTATCACATCACTTGGAACATATGCCACAATGTGAGAATGCAGAATATAAATTCTGAAATCTTTTATAGCTTTCACCAAAGCATAGGTCTATTTTTCTAGAATATTATACTTCAGCTCAACATTTGCTAATGTTTTATGAAAGAAAGAAATAGGTTGTTCAGTACCTTGCTTTCCTTTTTGTAGCAAAACTCCAACAATTGTGTTTTCGGAAGCAAATGTAAAAACCATAAATTTTTTGGAAAAATCTGGGCTGATGAGTATCGGTGCTTGTGTGAGTGCCTTCTTGATTTTTTCAAAAGATATTTTAGCTTCATCTGTCCATTTGATATCAAATCCTTTCTTTAACATCCTTGTTATTTCTTTGACAATCTCAGAAAATTTAGGAATGAAGCATCTAACAAAATTCACTTTTCCAAGAAATGATTGAATCTATTTCCTACTTCTTGGAAAATCTACCTTTTGAATTGCATTAACTCTATTAGGATCAATCCTAATTCCATCTTCAGAAATAATGTGACCAAGTAATTTTACTGTAGTTAAAGCAAAGATGCTTTTAGCAGGATTAAGAGAAATACCAAACCTTCTACATTTCAGCAGAACCCTTTCCAAGTGTTTCAAATGATCTTCTTCTTTCTTTAAAAAGCCTGTTATATCATCAAGATAAACAACCACTATCTTATCCTTTTCTTCAGAAAAAGCACTATCCATTGCTCTTTGGAAAGTGGCTCCCGCATTCATGAGACCAAAAGGCATCTTGGCGTACATGAATGTGCCCCATGGCGTTGTGAAGGCTGTTTTTTCCTGATCATCCGGATGCACAAGAATCTGATTGTAACCTGAAAAACCATCAAGCATAGAAATTCTTTGAGAACCAACAATATTTTGCAGAATTGAATCCATCTTGGGAAGAGGATAGTTGTCATTTAGTGATGCTTTGTTCAAATTTCTGAAGTCAATACATATTCTGATTTCTCCATTCTTTTTTCTAACCGGTACCAAATTTTCAAGCCAATTGGAAAATCTGATTGGGACAATGATTTTTGATTAAAAGAGTTTATTAATCTCCCTTTCAATCAATGGCATGAGAAGGGGGTTAATTCTTCTCAACTTCTGTTTGAATGGTTTCTCATTTTCTTTGATAGGAATAGTATGCTGAATAATGGAAGGATCATATTTCTTTAAATCAGCATAACTCCAAGCAAAAACATCAATAAACCTCTTCATCATCTCAATATATTTGAATTTCATATCAGTTGAAAGAAACTTTGAAATTTTGATCATTTTAGGCAAAGCTAATGTACCAAGATTACAACTCTCTACTTCTTCTTCATCAGCTTGTATCTTTGGGGATTTAGAAACATCATTCTGATAAAAAAGCTTCTCAAGAGGAATAAGACCCTTTGGTATTGAATTACTCTTTAGCTGTAGAACTTCAGAATTTCCTTTTGATTCAACAAACATGTTTTCTTGATCTATCTGGGTACTTTCAAATTCTTCTTTCAACTCAATAAAATTCTTTACCTATTAATCATCTTCAAAAACTTTCCATATGGAGACATTATCTGGTATAGCTGGTCTATGGCGAACTTCAATCTCATATTTTTTTAGAATAATTAATAGAAATGATGAAAAGACTTGCAGATACAACAAGAGAATCAACAATGGAATTTTGATCTCTAGATTTGACTATGAAGGAAAAAACTTGAAAATTCTCCAACATGTCTAAAATTAAAACTAAATTTTTATAAGCTCTCATTCTTACATTCTTTGTTTGATAAACACCCTCAACTTGTCTAATAACCAATTTGGAATCTCCAAAAATAGAAATTTTTCGGGCCTTTTTTTTTTTAAAGAAGATCTAGACCCAAAATCAAAGATTCATATTCAGCCATGTTGTTTATGCAATCAAAATTCAGTTTGTAAGAGTAAAAATTACTCTCATTAGTTGGACTTGTAATCCAAATCCCTGCTCCTGCCCTCTTTTCCTGCTGATCCATCAAAGTACAGTGACTACCATTATTCCATCTCTTCGTCATTTACTTGCCGATTTTCTGTTTGCTGATTTTCTGAATGTTGATTTTCTGCTCTCATTTCTTCCTCGACACTATTAGCTGACTCATTTAAAAGAATGGCAGATCCAAGTTCAGTATCAAAGGCATAAATAGGAAATTTTTTAGGTTTATCTTTGCTAATTACCATGTAAGCCATCCTAGTCTCTCGATACAATCTCCTTTGTTCACCGAAAACAGGTATAGTGGCATAGGTAAGGTCCATTTGCATTGTGCCTTTGATTTTTGCTGCCCATGATCTTGAAAATAACATTCCAAACTTTGGCGGAACATTAGCCACAACAATGTCCATAACAATTGTCTTTGCTGGGATTTGTGTTAGACCAACAACCACATCCTTGATCAAACCAATACATTGAACTCTTTTTGAATCAAAAGAAAATAAATCCTTATATAGTCTTGTTATTTGTAATCCCATCCTTTCCATGATTACTTTGGGCATAAGGTTATGCGAAGCCCCTGAATCTAACATAGCATTATGTAAATTCATATCATGAATGCTAATGCTTACATAAAAAGGAGGAAACTCTTCATTTTGTTCATCTTCTAACCTTAGACCCAAATATATAGTAGGATTATCTTCTTGGACATTCAAAATATCAGCAGCTCCTGGTTGTGAGTTTAACAACTTAACAATCTTGCTTCTATATTCATTTACATTGAGAATCTCGCTAAACGGGACTGATATTTTAATTTTTGAAATTTCATTCTCAAGGTTGAAAACAGAAACATATTTTTCAGCTTCTTTGATAGGAGGAGGAAGTTGAGTGTCTTTCTTACCAAGTGGAGTGTCCTTTCTACCTTCAGCTATATTTGGGTATCATTTTTAGCTTCAATAGCCTTTGGTTCATATTTCTTTCGCTGCGCTTTGTTTGCAATGATAGGCACATTTCTATTTCTGAGATTATATTGTTTTTGCATCTCGAAAATAGCATGTTGATACCATTTAAAATAATCTGATGGTTCTTCTCCTTGATTAGCCAAATCTGACTCATCATGCTCTTCTTTAGTCAAGACGATTCTTGAAATCTCTTCGTCAAGGCAATGGATAGATTCCTCGGGAATTTTAGGCTCATCTTCTTCATCTACCAAATTCTACTGAAAAGGAGGTCTCACTAGAGGATCAGGCTGCTGATTCTATTTTCTCTTGGCCTTTGTTGGTTTTGAGGTCTCCTGAATTGAGGATTTCTAAATTGAGGTTCATGTTGCACAAGAGGAGCCGAAGTGTTTCCAAGAGCCAACCAATCCATCAACTTCTCCATGGTTTTCATAATTGAATCAAATTTATCTTCAGAAGTTGAAGTGGAAGGTTTATCTTCTTCTTTCAATTTAGTTTTTCCCATTTTTGACTTTTTAGCAGCTATCATGTTTACCTCCACCTTAACTGCATCACTTTGCATTTCAGAAAGAGTAGGTGACTCTCTTTCTCTCAACAAGATAGAAAATTCATAATAAAATGCTTCAGCATATCTCATTTGTGCTAAGGCTTCTGGAGGTTTCAAATGAGCTGGAATTGAGTCAAAAACTTTATTAAATCTCTTTGAAAAGTTTTGGATAGATTCATCAACTTCCCTTCTAAGGTTGTTATATTCAGCAAGTGCTTGAACTGGATTGGTTTTGTTTCCCCATTTTCTCAAAAATTTATCTTCAAACTCATCCCAAGTTCGAATACTTCCTGGTGTGAGAGCTTTAAACCATTTTATAACTTCACCAGTAAAACTTTGTGCAAACAGTCTTAACTTCACATCTTCATCATCAACTTCTTCTATATTTGTAAAATCATTAAATCTATCTACATGTTCTTCTGCTGTGATTTCTTCATCACTACCCCAAGTAGGAATCCTAGTAGCATATTTACTAGGAAGGTCATGCAAAACAGCAGGGAGTACAAGTGGTGCATACCTGGCAGGAGCAACCATGCTTAAAGGATGAACAGTGGTTTTAGGAATGGCAAAAAAAGAAGATGAAGGACTGATATGAGGAGGACTACTTGGTTTCTGCAAGCCACTAACAATTGAGCTCCAATTTGGAAGGGGAAAACCAACTTTGGATTTCAGCAAGACTTCGAAAGGGTCAAGTTCCTTTAGTTTATCTAGAGACTCTTTTTATAACAACAGCTCAGAGGTAACAGCTTCCCAAAATTCTTCTTTGTCTTCTTGGGTTACAAGGGCTGAAGTGTCAATTCCTCTCTTTTGCAAGTCTAAGATAATATCAATGAATTCCTTTTCACTTTATGATCTAAACAACACTTCATGAATTTTATCATCAACTCTTTTGTCTTCAGAACTTCTTAATATTTTAGAGGAGAAATATTTCGAATGAGATGGAGTACCTAATATTTCTGAAATTCTTTGACTGCCTCTTGAAATAGTGCTTGGATTGTTCATAGCGGTAGGTGGATTAGGATCAGGATTGCTCTGTGTATATATCCTTCTCGAAGCCACCTTTAAAATTTTTAAAATGTATGGAGTCACTAAGGTAGATTGCAGCCTCGAAAAACTTTCTAAGCTCCTGCTACCTTCAGAAGTTCAGTTTATTGATCTAGGGAATGAATAATCTTCAGGCTCCTAACAGATGCACCAAAACGTTATCACAAAATCTGACCCTAATAGGCCGCTGATCAAGTAAAATCTGAGTAACTATTTCAAACCAAACTTTTAGTTGAGGCTTAGCCTCCTCAACCTGAGAGGGCTCTCTCACTATGTTTAAGATTTTGAACTTAAGGATTAGATGGCTAACTCTAGGAATAAATTGGATAAAAGTGTATAACTGGTTGAATTACTTGTCAAAAAACATCCATTGAGCTATGGAGTCAAGGTATGTTTCAAAAAAACATCAAAATTAGCTTAACATGGAAGTGAGGGCATTTCAGAGTTTTAGATGTATCAGAAAAACAGTAACAAAGTGAAGAAAACACAGTTTACAAACATATGAAGGAAGTTAGAGCATTTTCCAATGAGTTCTAAGTAGCACATCTTCATACCACTGAAAATAGGTAGATGAGGAAGGCCATAAGAAAATCAAACACCAAAAACTCTTTCTGAATCCTGAGTAGTAAAGCCAACATCTGTATTAAGATGAAAACACACAGTCTGCTATAGTAACATAGTTTGCTTGTCAATGAAAATTGCCAACCTTTAGAAATTTGACCTCATGTCTCTTATAGAATCATCATTACAATCTTGGATTCCCTTATCCATCTTGAAGAGGATTCGAAATTCTTTGACTGACACCTAAGTGCTCCTAAAACAGACTCTTAATTACATCTGACAGTTAATTGTCTCTTCTAGAAGTCCTAATACAAATAGGAGTAAAACTCCTTATTATGTCTAAAAAACCTTATCTAAGACTTAAATAATATCTCTGACAGTTGTTCCTCCATATCTTTGACCTTGATGATGCCTTTAATCTTGTTATGCAATCATGTTGGTTCATGTCATATTTGCCCTACAAAACAAGGAACATGTTTCCTATAATTTAGCTTTTACCTTCGTTGATGATCTTCGAACCCTTTTGCTGGAAATGTTGAATTTTTAAGATAAGTGACATGTGTTATCATTTCCATGGAACCATTCCTTTCCACCTATACAAAAACTAAGCTGTTGAAAAAGTATAAAGGGAAATGATATGGCTGTGCTACGAAAATAGCAGCTGTTTTTGTGCCGCAGAATTTGTATCTTTGTAAATATCCCTCAACCATCCATTTCCTTATTCCTTGACAACTGAACTTTCATCTGTGAGCCCTTTCCATCCACCATCAACAACAAAATTCAGAAACAAAATGCTTTTACCTCTCAAAATATTTATAAAAATATTCAAAAATACACCCACAGCAGTTTCATAACGCGCTACGAAACTGCTGTGTATGTCATTTTTACACAATTTTTTCACAATTCTCATATTTTAAGAGTATTTACACCTTTTAATGATTTCCTTGATTTCAATAAACCTTAACAATCAAAACAAGTCAACTTTGAAATTTCCTCAAAAAGTGATGTCCTTCCCAAAAACAAAACTATATTAAGGATTTGTCACTTACTGCTCTTGTTCTATCTCTGTTGTAGCTGACCTTCAGACTTTGTCAATTGAATTTGAAGATCTTCAATCTGCCTCTTCAGTCTCCTATTGGTAGCCCTCAATTTAACATTTATCATTCTCATAAATCTTGTCTCTTTGATTGCAAGGACAGTCTAGGTAAAGTACTGAGCTTCACTGCTGACTGTTTTAGTTTTGGAAATTCTTTCAACCTCCCACAGAGCCATTATTCTATTGAATTTTTTCTTCTCAACAGCATGTGTTCTTGCTTTCTTCTTTAGCTTAGCAATTTCAAGATTAGCTAATCTCAACTTTTCTTTAATTTCTTCATAACTGCTCTTTTCTCTTTGAGTGTTGAAAACTCTGTTTCTATCACCTTCAGGCATTGGTGATGAGAGGTCTATGGGCTCCTCATAAAAAATTGAAACTTCCCCTGCTTTATCTAAGTCCATATCCAGCTCTTGCAACCTTTTTTATTTCTTAGTTAAAGGCCTTCTGGGCTTGAACACAAACTCTGAAATTTCATCATCAAAATCTAGCTTTTTGGAGGATTTCATCTTCTTAGATTTCCTTTCATCCAATTTTATAAAGTCTACCTGAACTAGAGGAGATTATTCAATATCAATAGCTTGTAAAATATCATTCAAATTTCCCTTTAAAACTATACTTTCTTGTGAAACAACTGTTTTTCCCCTTTCCTTTGCTATTTGACTTCTAGGTAATCTTTTCTGGGTTGATTTGTTGATTGAATTTTCCTGTACTGTTTCTTTAACTTTAGTTGTCTTCTTCTGTGCAGGTTGAGGAGTCTCTTGAATGATCACTGATGTTTTGATCTCTAGCTCCTTCACTTTATTTCTAGGTTTCAACTTGAAAAATATTTTTGATCTTGTCTCTGCAGGGTCATTGGTTTATGAGGGTGACTTTTCTTTAGTTTTAGGGCTAACACTTATTCCTTGTGTTTCCACCCCAAATCCACACAAGAAACAAAATGTAGACCATTCTCTATTTATCCTCTGAAACTCATGTAAAACTATCAATTTAACTAGACCATGATGGAAAAGTGAAGTTTCACAGTATTGAGCTTTCATTTGCACTTTATCTGCCATCTTAGCTAAACTTCGAAACAAGAAGAAAGGCAAATCCAAAGAAATCATTCCAGTAAAATGCAACAAGAGTTTGAAATGATAAGAATACACTTTATGGTATCTTTCCTCACAGGTGAAGTACCTTTGAATGTTGTAGAGCAGGTTGGCATAGGTGTTCTTGATGTAGCTTCTTGGCACTACTTTAGTTAAATCTGTCTCTTCAAACCCTGGCTTCATAAATATTTTACAAGGTTCCATCTCAAACCTGAAATTTTTGAACCATATTTCTTCTCCCCTTGGAATCTCTGTCACTAATGATATGATCTCAGTGGAAATTTTCAAGTTTAGGAGTCCAAATTTTGTATTTGAACTTGTGAAATGAAGAGAAAACTCTTTTGTCACTTGACTATGACCTCCCTGCAATTTTTCATAGAATTTCCAACATCTTGTCTTCTTGAAGGCCTACTCAACTGATTTGCCTTTGGTTAGAGCTTCTATGCTTTCAGGCTCTGTCCTTAAACAGTGGCCTGACCTGTGATTCTTTCTTTCCTCTGTCATCCTTTCCTTGAAATTTCTATGTGCTTCTTGAAATCCTGTAACCAATAGCCTCGCTTGATTAGAGACACTGCCTCGCTTGAAAGTAATAATCAACCTCGCTTCATGAATGGGAAGCTTTGGTTTTTTCTTACCATGAGTTTACCATTCGGAAAAGGGTATGCATCATATGTTTCTTGCATGAGACAATAAAACCAAAAACCAGCCCTTTCCAAATTTCAAAATGAGTAAGACAACTGACCTCTAATGAATGTCATGATGGCTATGAATGGTTGCATGTGTAAGAAAAGACTCATGGCTAACACCTAATCATGAAGGATTAACAGAATTTTGGTGGATTTGATAACTGACAAGACATGCTATGAATCCCCGATTTCGTAGAGCGCTTAATGTAATTTCAAGGTTTTGTGCTACGAAATGAGCAGCATTTTCGTAGCGCAAAAGCAGTTTTTAACACTGTCTGCGCTACGAAAACGTGGTTTCGTGGCTTAATCAATTTTTTTTTTAAATGGTTAAAAATTTGACTCTCTAAACATGGTATGAAACTGTCAAGGAATGAAATAAGGTTGTTAGAATTTATTATGTGAATGAAAATGAGACTCTAACCCTATCACTTAACCCCTAAAAACTTAACATGACTTCACACCTATCTAAGAACCATGACTAGGAACAAAGCAAACTATCCAAGTTTGGAAATTTTTTTATAGTGATAACAACGCAGAAGGACTATTCCAAGGTGAGGTGTTGGAATTGTCAGATGATGGGACACTATGCAGTTGTTTGTCCGAAGAAGAAGAAGAAGGGGAATAACAAGACCATGGACACATCAGCAGAAAAAGAGGACTTTTCTGATAACTTTGACCGGGAGTTTGGGTTCTGTTCTAGCCGCTACAACCGCACCCAAAATTTTGGGTATATTCAAAATTTCGGGTCCCCCTCTACTCGCTTAGCCATTAGGGTTTTTGACCCGGCCTGTAGTCAGTGACATCCCCATGACCTATTCCCAGCCCCTCATAAACCTTCTCACCATCATGAAGAGATATTTTTTCCGCAGCCGCACCATTTATGGGGGGGGGGTCATCATGCATACACTCGAATGGAAAATTTTCTGTGTATTAAGTATATCCATTAGAAGCCCTTTCACCATGGATCATTTAGGCATTCTATTTGGGTACATCACCAAGCTCATGTAAACTAGTTGGGGGCATCATTCTCTAAAGGGTAACTGTGAACTAATGGATATCATAATGTTTCATACAGGTCAATCCCACGGATGATGTACCCAACAATGCCATCACCACACCGAGGGAAAGAAACTGAAACTAAAACAACAAGGGCGTAGTTGCGGAACATGACACTTTCGTACCTTGTCCATATGGGGATGAGAAATAAGGCTATAGTTGAAGACCTCGTCAAGGCAGATGATAAGGGTAAGAGTAGTTCGAGCTGAAATATGGAAAGTGGAAGATATGTATCGCCTGTAAGCAGGGAACAAAGAGTGCACTAGTTGGGGGAGCTTTTCGGTCACGGTTAAGCCACATCTTTCGGAGCGTATAGTTCATTCCTAAAGAGAGATGGTTACCTGATTCAAATGGTTATATATTTATCTAAACAAATGGTGGCTTGAATCAGCAACATCAACTTGCAATGCGGTAGCTGTGGCAGGGCTTTTGAAAGCAATCCTTGTCATTCCAAATTTCCATATATGACAAAGATTACTCTATCGATTTTCTTAGAAATGGTATGAGGACTGTTATAAAGTTTCTCGAATGCATGATGAAAAGTTTGACAACAAAATGAGCAATATTTTCAACTTCACGATTAAAGCTTGGTCTCCTGTCAGTTAATGTAAAGAAAATCTCTCCCTAAAACTGCTTCAGGCTGATGTGATACGGATTTATCCATTTGCCAATCGATTGTCACAAGAGATTCCATCCCCCAATTCAGAACCCTAGATTTTTGGCTAATTATGGAGTGCTACGATTTGTTGATTCCATTGCTAAAATTACAGGGAAGTTAGTAGGACGCATGATTAAGCACAGCTCCACCATTGGTAGAAAATACAGTATGGTTCATCTTCACTTGTAAGAGGGCATAGTAGCTTTTCTTGCTGCATATTTCATGATGGTGATTATGGTGATGCTGATTACAACTGTCTTATTAGCACTAGTGATGATCGTTGTTTGGGAAGTTCCTTTACCATCTGGGCTTATGTTCTTCACTTGTTCTTCTATTATGGAAAGCATATATCTCTCGTCTATGCTTGTTAAAGTTCCACGTGGCGGGTGGTTTCCTTTTTGCTGTTTCCATTGTGCTTACTGTTATAATGTTTAGTTGGAATCATGGAAGATATAAGAAAATTCAGTATGAAGTGGCCCACAACATAGACTTTGGCAGCATGGGTACTTTTATCTCTGGCAATGAAATTCAACGGGTGCCACGATTATGTTTCTTCTATACCCACATCAACCATGGTGCTCCTCCTATTTTTGGTCATTATTTGGAAAATACAGGTTCCTTACATGAGGTAGTTGTATCAAAAACTATCAGGTACGCCCCTGCTAAAACTATATTACCACATGAACGGTTTCTTGTAGAAAGATTGGGATATCCAAGAGTTTACGGGTACATTGCTCATATGAATACAGTGAGTCCTTCAGTGTTAGGGGTGATGAAGTCGTGCATCCAGTTATTTATAGCATGGAAATGTATATCAAGTTCAGGGCGGATGAGCAAACAGTTAAACCTATCAACCTCTCATATTTCCCTTTGGAAGACTGCATATCATATTTTCCATCCGTGACCTCACAAATGCGAAAGAGCTTGGGTAGTTCATGTCCTGGGAAAAGCAAAGTTTCAGATGCGAATAAGGCATTGGATGATTCAATAGGATTTTATTGGGAAGGATATATCAATTTTTTACAAACAAACTGCAGAGTTTCTATGGTTGTTTTGAACATACCACAAATAATCTATTCAAAGATTGGTTGGGTTTATGAAATTTGACCATGACCACATCATTAGAATACTCTACAAAGATGAAAACTCCAATAGTCCATCACATTAAAAAACCATAGAGTTCGCATGGGAACCATTGTGAAAGGCCAGCGCACTTCAAAGAAATGTGTGGAGAAGTGAATGAAGAAGAAGTTTGACATCAAAAGTGCACGTCTTAGAGAATGTTCAAAGATAGAAAAAGGCATTGAGAAACCTCTCATTGAGATAGTGTTGGCCCGCTAATCCGTATCTCTCAGGGCAAAGAAATCATTTTGTTTTTGTAAGGCCACCGAAATAATTAAAATCCTCTGCAATGTGCTGCTTTAAGCTCAGTCTCCACATCTCATAAATCCAAAGCGTTTCGATATATGACTCCAATGCATCGGAGGAATTACGAATTAAACTCATTGTTAGGTCCCTATATCACTAGTATAGTCCCTTATTATTGTTAGTGTAACCCCCTTATTGTTATTATTGTACCCTTGTAACCCCCATTTTGTTATTATTGTGCCCTTAAATTATTATTGTTAGGTCGGCTAGGATTACATTGTGGCCCACTAGGATTACATTATGGCCCCATGGACTCCTATGTATAGAAAGGAGGTTTTGTAAATTGTATCATCCAAGAATTGTTCATTTATGTAATGTATTGGAGGTTTCCCCCTCGAAGTGGCTCATTTCTAAGGCGTTGACATCTCTTTTCTTCTCTTTTTGGAGCTGGTTACACAACATTTGGTATCAGAGCTTTGGATTCTAGGGTTTCGCTGCTCCAAACAGGTCATCGTGGCATTTTCGCTATAAATTTTTTTCTACGAAGTTTCAGAAGCTGAAAGTTTTAGGGTGCGAAGAAAAAATCCCGAGGAAGCTTGTATAAAAATTTCAGAGTTTGGTTCGCAATAATTTCGGAGATATGATCTGTGGAAGTCAGGTATTTTTTCAGGCTCCTAAACAGGTCATCGTGGCATTTGCGCTATAAATTTTTGTCTACGAAGGTTCAGAATCTGAAATTCATATGGTGCGAAGCTGAAATCCTGAGGAAACTCATCAAAAAATTTCAGAGCTTGGTTCGCAATATTTTTGGAGATATGATCTGTGGAAGGTAGTGCTTTTTCAGGCTCCTGAATTTCATCTCAAAGGGGTGATCGTGGGAAAACTTCAATAACTCTCTCTCTGGGCATTGGATTGAAGTGCCGTAAAAATTGGTCGCAAGTACACAGACTGAAGTTTCTTCGCTATCAATTTCAGAGACAAAGGACAAAACAGTGACACGTGGAAATTCGTACAAGTTCGCTCTACTGAACCAGTCCAGAATTAGGTCATTGTGGGAGATTGGACACAACTTTGTCTTGGAGAATCCAAATCAGGTCAGACCTGTGGAATTTGAAAGAAGCTTCAGAGGGCTACTGCAAGGCTGAATTTTAGATATCGAAGATTTTCAATTACAGAGATAATTCAATTTCAATATCGAGCTCCTTAAAGCAAGTAAAAGGTGTGTAATTTTTTTCCGAATTGCATAAGTCTTGTTTGAAGAATCAAGTTGAATTGATTGCAAGGGAATATTGTAGAATAAATATCAGTATTGGATTATAAAATGGCCCCTAAAAAGAATTCAACACCCATTAAGCCTTTGGAAATCTCTACTATGACTCATGAAGACGAAGAATGGCAACATGACATATCAAAATTACAAGAGCAAGTGCAACAAATTTCGCTCTCACAAAGAGCAAAAAAAAATGACATGGAAGTTTTGAAGAAAGGCGTGGAAACTAAGATGGATGGTTTGAAGAAAGGCGTGGAATCTAATATAGATGGCATGGAGGCTGGCATGGAATCTAAGATGGATGACATGGAAGCTAAGATCAATGAGAAAATGGAAAACATGAAGGATGTTCTAAAAGCAGACATGGAAGGTTTGACAAAGTTGATACAAGAAATGTTTCCTAATGGTGAAAATATAGTAGAAGAACCTCATGATGAGAACAAAATAAATATTAATCGTGATTTCATAAACTCTAATGTTGGCGGGAAGAACCACCATATTCCAAAAATGGATATGAGGAAGTTTGATGGAAAGGATCCTGTAACATGGATACTACAGATGGAGCAATATTTTGATCTCCATAACATACAAAACACACAAAAGGTACGCATTGCAACTTTACATTTAGAACAAAATACATTTGTATGGTATCAATGGCTTTGCTCCCGTAAAAAAATTGTCACTTAGTCAATTTTTATGGAGGAAATGATAGCACATTATGAGGATACAAAGAGCAACACCTTCTTTAGCCAATTGATAAATCTCAAACAAAAGGGTTTAGTGGGGGAGCACATTGAGGACTTCCAAAAATTGAATATAAGGGTAACTGATATTCCAGAGGAACAGAGGATTGATCTCTTCATAGGTACTTTAAAGGATAACATCCAACATGAAGTTCGCGTTTTGGAACCTGATTCATTGGAGAAGGCATTCAGGTTGGCAAGAAAGATTGAATGTAAAATTATGGCGACAAGGAAGCCTACCACTCACTTCTATAAAGAGGGAAGTGTTGCTACTCCTAGATTTCCACAACCTACAAGGTTGACACGACAACAATTGGAAGAAAAAAGAGCAAAAGGGCTTTGCTACAGTTGTGATAGAAAATACACTAAAGGTCATAAGTGTGCTGAGAAGAAATTATTTTACATAGATTGTGAAGAGGAAGAAGAAAATGAACAAGAAGAGGATATACACCAGGAACCAGCCCTAGAAGAGGAAGAAATGAATCCGAACATATCGTGTAATGCATTGGCAGGAATTACCACTCCTCAAACTCTCAAGATAGAAGGACATATCAAGAAGAAAAAGGTAATAGTGTTGATTGATTGAGGTAGCACCCATAATTTTATTCATTGTAAGGTAGCCAAGGAATTGAATTGTTTCCTATACCCAGCACCAGAATGTCAAGTGATGGTTGCAAATGGAGGAACTATAAATTTCTCTGGAAAATACCATAATATCAAGCTAACCATGGGGGAATATGTATTGACTAGTCCAATGCTTGCCATTCCTATGGGAGGTGCTGATGTTGTACTAGGAGTACAATGGTTACAATCTTTGGGGACGGTAGCTTTTAATTTTCAAGAACTTTTCTTGAATTTTTTTTCAGAAGGAAAGGAAGTCGAATTACGAGGTATTGCGGGGAAGCCGGGAAAGATAATAAGCTCTAATGTCATGAAAAAGCTTCTAAAGAAAGAACAATGAGGCGTAATTTCACAATTATGCTCACTATAAGTTCCAACATCAAAATCATCTATTTCTGCAGATCTCCAACAAGTCTTGGACAATCATTCCAAGGTGTTTGAAACTCCCAAAGGACTCCCACCTATTCGTGATCATGATCATGCTATTCATTCGATTCCAGGAAGTGTTCCTCCAAACATCAGGCCTTATAGATATCCTTACTTCCAAAAGAGCGAAATTGAACGTATGATTGCAGAAATGTTAGAGGCGGGTATAATTCAACCTAGTCAAAGTTCTTTCTCTGCTCCTGTAGTATTGGTACACAATAAGGATGGATCATGGCGAATGTGTCCGGATTATAGGGAGCTCAATAAGCTCACCATTAAAAATAAATTTCCCATTCCTGTGATTGATGAATTATTGGATGAATTACATGGAGCAATTTATTTTACCAAGTTGGATCTTCGTTCAGGATATCATCAAATTAGAATGAAGACTGAAGATATTCCAAAAACAGCATTTAGAACTCATGAGGGTCATTATGAATTTTTGGTCATGCCTTTTGGCCTTACCAATGCACCTTCTACATTTCAAGGGTTGATGAATTCCATTTTCAAACCCTTCCTTAGAAAATTTGTGCTAGTATTTTGATGATATACTAATCTACAACAAGTCTTGGAAGGATCATGTTGAACATGTTGACAGGGTGCTCAAACTATTGCAGGAGAAACAATTATATGCAAAAAAATCCAAATGTTTCTTTTGAGTACAAGAGGTGGAATATCTGGGTCATATTGTATCTCACGAGGGTGTTAAAGTAGACCCTAACAAAATTAAAGCCATTAAGGAATGGAAAGTTCCCACAACCATAAAGCAGTTGCGAGGATTTCTCGGGTTAACAGGGTATTATCGCAAGTTTGTTAAGAATTATGGGAGAATAGCAGCACCTCTAACAACATTATTGAAAAAATATGCATTTTCATGGACTCCTGAAGCAACTAAGGCCTTTGAACATCTTAAAGAGGCAATGTGCCTAGCACCGGTCTTAGCTACGCCAGACTTCACAAAAACCTTTATTGTGGAATGTGATGCCTCGGGAAATGGAATTAGTGCAGTTTTAATGCAGGAAGGAAGACCCATTGCTTTTGAAAGTCGTCCAATCAAAGGAAAGTATTTACAGAAACCTATTTATGAGAAGGAAATGTTAGCAATACTACATGCACTAAAGAAATGGCGAACTTACCTAATGGGAATACACTTCAAGGTAGAAATTGATCATGATAGTCTTAATTTTTTTTTGGAAAAAAGACTATCTCCAGAAGAGCAGAAAAAATGGTCACAAAGATGTTGGGTTATGAATTTGAAATAATCTACAAAAAATGAAAGCTTAATGTTGTTGCAGATGCACTCTCAAGAAAGAATGAAGAGGTGGAAGCATTGCTTTGTACCATTTCTATTATCCAACCAGATTGGATAACTGAAGCAAGAGATGAATGGAAGAAGGACAAAGATGTATGGACACTCATTCAAAAGTTGCAGCAAGATCCTAGTACATCCGATACATTTAGTTGGAAAAATGATTCCTTATGGTACAAAGATCGCTTATATCTTTGTAAGAATTCCCAACTAAAACAAAAGATTCTTTTGGAACTACACACTTCTCCTTTAGGAGGACACTCAGGATTTTTAAAAACTTACCACAGGGTGAAGAAAGAATTTTTTTGGGATGGCCTTAAATCTGATATTCAAAAGTTTGTGGCGGAATGTTTGGTTTGCCAGCAGAATAAAGTTGAGACAATTAAGACCCCGGGACTTCTACAACCTTTATCCATTCCAAGTCAACGTTGGAGGAGATTTCAATGGATTTTATCACAGGTTTACCTAAGTCCGAAGGAAAGAGTGTCATCATGGTGGTAGTTGATAGACTTACCAAGTATGCACACTTTTTTTCATTATCTCATCCATTTAAAGCAAGTACAGTTGCTACTACATTTATGGACAGAATTCAAAAGCTACATGGAAGCCCAAGGGTTATTGTGAGCGACGGAGATCCCATTTTTACTGGAAATTTTTGGACGGAGTTATTTTCTTGTTTGGGTACTCAATTAGCTCATAGCTCATCTTATCATCCTCAATCTGATGGTCAAACTGAGATAGTAAATAAATGTTTGGAAGGATATCTTCGTTGTTTTGTATCTGATAAAAAAACACAATGGGTCAAGTGGTTACCTCTCGCTGAATGGTGTTATAACACTTCCTTCCATACTGCAGCAAAAATGACCCCATTTATGGCACTTTATGGATATCATCCACCATCCATCACATCATCTTTAAGAGAAAGTTCAAAGGTTCAAGCAGTGGAAGATCACATCGAGCATCAACAAGAAGTTCTCCAACTCTTAAAGGATAACCTGAATTTGGCACAAAATCGAATGAAACAACAGGCAGATCAACATCGCATCGAGAGAAGTTTTGATGTAGGAGATTGGGTATTTTTACGGCTACAACCATACAAACAAATGTCCCTCAAGCAAGCTAAGAAGGATAATAAATTATCGCCAAAGTACTATGGTCCTTACGAGGTGTTGCAAAAGATTGGTACTATGGCATACAAATTGGAGCTTCCTGCTTCTTCGCGAGTACATCCAGTTTTCCATGTTTCATGCTTAAAGAAGGTTATAGGTGAAAATCTTCCAGTTCAAACAATATTGCCAGAACTTGATGAGGAAGGAAAAATCATATTGGAACCTGAAACGGTCATGGAAACAAGAACTCGACAGCTACGGAATCGATCAATTTCAGAGTATCTCATCAAGTGGAAGAACTTACCCACTGAAGATTCTACATGGGAGGATGAGAATTTTATACAGAAGCACCCGGAGCTACTCAAGCGTTGAGGACAACACTTTTTTGAAGGAGCGGGGCATGTTAGGTCCCTATATCACTAGTATAGTCCCTTATTATTGTTAGTGTAACCCCCTTCTTGTTATTATTGTACCCTTGTAACCCCCATTTTGTTATTATTGTGCCCTTAAATTATTATTTTTAGGTCGGCTAGGATTACATTGTGGCCCACTAGGATTACATTATGGGACTCCTATATATAGAAAGGAGGTTTTGTAAATTGTATCATCCAAGAATTGTTCATTCATGTAATGTATTGGAGGTTGCCCCGTCGAAGTGGCTTATTTCTAAGGCGTTGACATCTCCTTTCTTCTCTTTTGAAGCTGGTTTCACAACACTCATACACTTTCATCTGTGGAAGGCCGGAGTTGTTTTTTTATTAATATGTAAGAAAGGTTCGTGCAGTTTCCCATTGGGGAATATAAAAAAGGGTCATGATGCAGCATAGGTATAAATATGTATCCAATAAATTGCAGACCTCATCGGCCGCCCAAGGAACCATATTTCATGAAAGCATTGGCACGTAATGAACACCTACATGTTGTGGTTGGGACTGCATTGAGGTTCGGTGCTCATTTTGCAGTCCATATCTGTTGGAGGCTCGTAAGAGAAGGAGGAGCCTTATGCACATCATGGGGAATGCACATGATTGCATCATAAAATTGTGATTGTGCAATTCATTCATTACTGGAAGACACGCCCAAAGAACGTCTTACATGCTCAACTCACCTTGGAAACCCGATCACCCAGCTGATGAAGCACAAATGGGCATGTTAGGGACATATAGTAACTGCGCACAGGCTTTTCTATGACAATTCGCCCCTTTCAAAGTCGATGAATTCGGGTAGGAGAGTAGTCTTCTAGACTGAGGAGATACGAGCCATCCTTGGGTTGTTTCCGTAATGAACTTGTCCATATGGCGGCTCAACGCTTCCCACTACTCCCGTAGTGTCATCCTACAAGGCATGTGGCCACACTAGCCACCAGTTCATAGCTAAATCCCCAACTTATCATCCGAAGACGAGACATCACCAAGAACGCGATTGGTCGCTAGGTCGCAAAACTAATGGAGCAAATCAAACCAGTGACTGGCATGGCGGTGCGACTGTGCGACCTCTGTGAGTTTGCATTTCACATAAAAGCATTGAGTCACATTATCCCTCAGATCGTTGGGTTGCACAAGCTCAGCAACAGGCCGACATTGCGACCTCCACTACATTGCGACTTTGTGACTTCGCGAGGGAGTTGCATTCTCCCTCTAAGTTGGGCTGTCACATCACATCACCCCAAAAAACTGCCTAGTTCATCCGATATGCGACTGGGTAACTGCTAGTGCTAATAGGGTCGCAAGATCTCCCCTCAAGAAAGCAGCCGAAGTTGCGATCTCATTTCGATAACAATCTTACGACCTAGGAGCACCATAATCTGCATTCATCGTGTCAACATGCTGGCTCGTGGGAAATTTCAAGAATTGAGAACTCTTGTTCAAAGGATCACTTCCTATATTTGACAAACTCGCATTTCCTCTCCATGCTTAATCATTATTCTCATGTATGCATAGGATTAATGCTCAGATTAAACCCCATTTCAAAGGGCCTCCCCCTTATTGATATCTTGGTGCAAACCTTTTGAACATGGAAGAGGTATCATTAGCGCATATCGTGGTTTCCATTGTGGAGAACATAAGAAGGGCATAGTCCCAGTTAAAACTCCCCCTCCAATGGGTTCTGGACCAAGAGGAAGTAGAAGCTAATATCAGAAAAACGAATCTCTGCCCCAACCTGCAAGGTTGATGGCTTTGATGACGGAGGCATTATAAAATGTCAGTTCTGAAAGTTGTAGGTTAACCTGTTCATCCATGAGGGCATCATACTTTTCTTGCCAAAAGTTTCTGATATGAGATTAAGGAGTCAATGTTTTGCTGCCAAATTTCGACACGAGGTCGCGAGGAAAGGCTGCAGGAAATCCTCTTTTTCCTTCATTCCCAAGGAAGATAAGGGGATGGTTTTATTTCTGATAATGGGGGTAGATGCATTGATAGCTTCAAGACTTGTGAGTCAGGATCCCCAGATGTCTCCTACATTGACCGGATAGAGCCCAAAGTTGAAATGTGTTGCATCATAGTGGGAGCCGAGTGCATTATCAACCTTAAGCCACTGTGGTCGTGGAAGAAGTGATTTTTCATAAAATTATGTATCTATAATATGATTGGAATTTATGCAAATGTATCATCGACTGTGCAACAAAGGATAGTCGACAACTGAAATATATGCCTCCTTTACGTGGCTATTGGATTCTTCCTTGTGGGTATTCAACAACCTCAGCTATGTCTAGAACTTCAAGAGTTGAAGATGTGGAAGGATCCATCTCATCAAGGTCTCTCCCCTTATTTAGAACTGGTCACTGCTTATTTTCACTGCTGCAACAAGTCATTGGTGTGGATTTAACATGCGAGGATAATTTTATTATGTGCACTAAACCCTTAGTGAAGTGTAAGCAGTAGATCCATGTGCACCCGCATTTTATAAGTTCACTTCTACTAGGTTTGATGTTCAGAGAGGATGAGGGTGCATCATGTCTCATCAACTGAGCCACATCGCTATGAAATAACAACTGCCAAAACAAGTCAAACTACAGATCCGCATTTGGCTCTCAGTCCATAGTGATACCAACGGGCATTACAGTGATTGAAGGGGTGCAAGGAAAGCCTACATGAGCCATTCTCTCTGATGACATAGTGGCACAACACTTGACTACACAGGGGTCTAAATTTATCATTCTCACTCTTGCAATTAATTAAATATGCCTTTAGCATTTCAATCATGAAGACATGTAACCTAGGCTATGTGATTGCAGGTGAAAGCTTTTGGTTTGCACGAGGAGCCAGAGTTTTTCCTAGTAAGCAAGGGGGCCCTTTTCAAAGCAAGGTGGATTCTCACAAATCCCCAGGAGACTCACTTTAAGCTCAAAGATACCTGGTCACTTTCATAAGACGGAGATGCGGGATAAGGAATCTTGCTGTGAAATCTAGAGATCACCGAAAGAAGAATGCAGGTCACAGATTTCTCAAGGTTGCAGGTCGCAGATTGCTCAAGGTCGCAGGTCGTAGATTGCTTAAGGTCGTAGGTCATAGAAAGCTCAGGGTCGCAGGTCGCAAATGGCCTAAGTCGCAAGCTAGCCCAACAGTCAGGAAGACCAAGGGTCAAGGGAAACTCAAGAGTCATCTCAGCCTATATGTAAAACTTCGAGAAAGGATTCAAAGGACTTTTAGCTCGACAATGAAAGCCAATATGATAGAGGAATTTTTGCTAGAGAGCTAAAGGCACTCAGCTCTTGGTATCAAGTAGAGAGAGAGGTATCTAGGCTAGGGTTTTGTATCATGCATTGATATGAATAGCCCATGTTCCACTATTGGGTTTTGACGAGTTGTAAACATGTATTTGACGTTGCAGCAGCATTAATAATATATTCTCCTTTCCAGCACTGATTCACGTGCTTGTTTGTGGTGATGGTACTAACTGTCCAATACTTCATTATGTTGTACGTTTGATTTCGTGCATGCCATTGGTTATGAAATTTTTCTCAGTGGTTGTATGTATGTTTGATTTTGGATTAGTGTTTATTTGTCCTTGCCACGATGGTGAACTATTGTGAACTAATTTGCAGTTAACTTCCTACGTGTTTTCTTTCATGTATGTTTGACTGGTTTTCGGCTCACTGATACCAGTCATGGCATACCCTCTTCTTATTTTTGCTGCTTAGACTTGCTTGTATCTTTATTTATGGTTCATTAATATTGGGCTGATTTTTCTTCGCTAATTGGTCATTTTATCTTCGCCTCTACTCCATCATCTTCTCATTCTGACAACCAAGAGTGGAAAAAATTATGGCGGCAGCCAGGCCCACATACTAGATGGGGCTCCTATCCCAAACGATGTGAGGTCTAATTGCGAACTTTCACCGGGGAGACCCCCCTTGTTGTCGGCAGTACAATTTTTCCCATCAACAAATTGGCGCTAGAAGGAGGGCCGATGACAAGCTGAGCCCTCAGATCCTGCAGTTAGTCTCATATCTTTAATGGCTCATCCCCAAATAATTCTCCTGATATGTTTATCGAATTTGTCTGGTTCTCTATTCTCAATCCCTGATGAACCTCTGTACCACTTGTCTCAGTTAAAATTCGATGGTAAGAACGGAGTTTCCATAACCGAACACCTTTCAAATTTTTGTGAGTGTTACGAAATTGACGATGACGAGTTGTCTTTTGTGCTTTTCTCCCTCACTCTTGAAGGTCATGTTAAGCAATGGTGCTGCACATTGCTGGCAGCTTCTATCCATTCGTTCGAGCAGCTCATTGGTAAACTACAACAAGCTTTTCATAGGTACGATTTTCAAAATGTATTAATAAAGTTAAATGAAATCAGAATGGAACCTCAAGAATCTCTAGAGGAGTACTCTATCAGGTTTTTTCATTATTATTTTGAGTTCCTTGAAAGGGAGGTTGATTGGAAATATTTAATTGAACAGTTTCAGCAGGTGGTTTTCATTTCCCTTGAACAATTTCAATCGGCAACCAAGACTGATCCTAGTGTTTGCTATGATGACCCTCAATTTGCCAGCTATTCAGACTTTGTCCCTAATGTTTCCTTGTCTATCTCCCTAAGTCAAGAGCACATTCAGGCCTCCAAGAAGATTATTACTATTTTTGATAGTTGTGTTCCTCCTCCTAAATTTCCGTGCAGTGGAGTTGTGACTGCAAGAGTTCTGAGTGATGATAGACGTGTGCAAGAAAATAAAACTTGTTATACCACCTCTGAATCTTTCACGCACATTGTCAAATCAGAGCTTGAAAATCGTATTGGCCTAACATCTCTCCCAGTTAATGAAACCTATCTCGAGTCCACTGAATGTTTCCTTGGGCACAGTCCTAAATCTTATTCACATACTAATAATAAATTGACTCTTGTCCTGGATAAAGTTGATTTTCTTACAACATCATTGAACCGTGATAGGCGTGCAGGGTCATTGTTCTCTCTAGATGACACTGATGTGCGAAATGGAAGTCCTTGTACGGTTGATGCCCCTGCATCTAAATCATTTCATCCATTATTCCCTGATTGATTTCATGAGTCTGCCACACCAGTAATTTCTTCAAGTCATTCAAAATTTTCTTATACTGGTATTGGTGACAATCATAAGCACGTGAGTGGTGTTTCACAATCACATTACAAAATTGATGAATCTCTTATTTATGATCTTTTTCATCTGAAATATTTAAACAATCAAAGGAGTGACTTCCTGTCTTGGCAACCTCAAGATGTTTCTTTTATTGATCCATCCCAACTGTCAACTCATGGGAAGCCTAACGTGCCGAGTACCCTACCTGATCAAATTGATGGATCCAGTGATCACTACTTATCTGAAAACATATTCACTCATGCCTCTGAGGACTATCATTCGTATCTACCTGTCGACTGTATGAAGCCACCGAAATTCGATGACTCACTTTGTGATGATTCAAGGACTCATAAGGAAATTGAAGCGATTCAGCTTCTGTTGGTTGTTACCTCAAGTTTTTACGATCATGATGAGACCCCTGAAACAAGCCAAACTATGGTTTCTTGAATTAGGGTTTCTAAAATGACGGTTCCCATAACCGCACAGAATGTCAGCTCATCTGGACAAGTCTTCCATTCGAGTGATGTTTCACTGAGCACATGTTTCTATCCCCTAGCAGCTAGTATGCAACAACTGATATACCCTGAGTTGTTCACTGAAAAGAAAACACCGGCCATTGTCTCCAATATTTTCGGTTGTTTCCAGCCAGTATCAGTTGCACTCAGGCACAAGCGTGTGAGGTGTGGAAAGCCTCTCTACTGCTTAAAAATCTTCCGGTCAATTCACCCCATCCTGGAAGATCTAAAGAATCTGATACATTGATTTGTCAATCTGTCAGTGTGCAAACATTTGGCCCAGTTGGCAATAAGCCCATTGACATTTTTCCAATCACCACAATTAATGATCACATCCATTCACCAGTTGATCTCACCAAACCATCAAAGTTTGGAAGTCCCCCGCTCGAATTTCCAGGATTTTTCCAGGACGATGAGGCACTTTAGCCTCTACTGATAGTTATTTCATATCCTCACATCCCCGACGAAACCCAAGGACAACTTCAAACTAGGGTTTGCAAAATTAGGGTCTCTATACCTAGATTCGAAAGCATCTCAGATTCACCTGGAAGATGCTTGTTTTTCCAATTCCGTCAAATGGATCATCCTCAACATCATGGTGATATTTTTGGTTGGTTTGAAAAATCATATCCGATGAATATACCCACAAATAGACAATGTATTTCCCCATTTCTGTCATACCTAGGGTTGCGTGTGGATGGATGTGTGTTATTTATAGATGATTGTATGTTTCAAGCTCATATTTCTATGTATCAGGATGAAAGTGAAATTCAACTTGAAAAATCCATTCTGGCACATTCTTTGGTAAGTAGCCATGACCTTCTTGTTGTTGCACATGCTCTTCAGGTAAGTATTGATGTTGGTGCATGATTTTTATGCTGGCTCTGATTGCGAACATTGTTGTTCTTGCAGGGCAGGAATTAATGCGGTGGCTGCACTAGAAAACTGATTTCACATAACCCGACCGCCTCTTTGGTTAAGCTAGGGTTTTAGGTTTAGGCTAGCTAGGATCTGCTAATAAAATTTTGTTAGTCAAGTTGTTAATTAGGTTTAATTGCTAAAGTTGTGCTTTATGGTTGTTGTCTTTTCTTGCGGTCAGTAGTTTATGCATTATAATTGTTCGTTTATGTTGCACTCATTTTCTTCCAGTTTTCGTATTGCTACATAACAGTCAAATAATCACTGCATGTGCTTTGCCTTATTTTTCAACCTGCAACTAGTTGGTATTTCTCGCACATGGCATCGCATTACGTCATAAGCCTCGCATGTTGCATCGCGTTGTACGCCTTCTTCCTCACATCATTTTCACCGGTTGCTGAGATAACTATGAAATTTTCCATACCATTGCGTGACCCCTCGTTGAACTCGACGCCTTGAAGCCCTTAGCGCCCAACCTGGCCTTCTTACTCCCTTTGCATGGGTTTAAAGCTAATGGGTTGCCTTCACCCTTCTACACGCATCGAAACCCTTATAATCTTCCACACTTTCCTTGTCAAAACTGCTGAAACCCTAACCCTACTGTTTGTGTGGGGTTGTGGTGGTTACCCCAAGAGGAAAATTCTCTCAGAATAGGTCATAAAAGTCACGTTCTCAACATAATGCCTATGAGTTTAAATTCATTAGCTAGGGAGATACAAGCCGGTTGCTTGTGGGGAACCTTAACGAGTTTGAATGGCCTATACCCGTAACTTGAGCCTTGTTCCCAACATATTCTCGAGCATCTTAATGATCTGTTTTTCATGTTTCGCCTGTGGGTGGTAGATGGGATGTGAAGGCTTGGCATGAGGGCAAACCAAAATCAAAATATCTTTCAATTCCTGTTAAACAAGAGACAACCTCTCTTGCCTGTAAAATAAGTTGGGATCCCTCATCCGACCATGCAGAATAAGTGCCACGAGCACATAAAATAAGTGCTACAAGCACATGAAGCAAATAAGGGTAGGATTGAGAAAGGCTTCCTGCGTAGAGAGGTAATGCAACGACTCCGCCGGGGTGCTGATCAGGCTCGCGGTAGCGGAGCAACGATTGTGATTTCTTGAGGTGACTCCGTTGAGGTACTTTCCAGGTCTTCTCGCAGCGGAGCAACAACGAAAAATTATTTTAAAATTTTGAATATAATAAGCCCACTGCCTTGCTCTTTACATCATTAAAAAACCACTGGCATCCGTGAAATTCCGCTTTGATGTGTTTTGATTAACAAGACCTAGCTGAGGCATAAGGACTGGGCATATCTGTAAAGGTAAAAGTAATACAAAATATACCTAGAGAGCCTGTTCAAAATTCCCTTGCATACCTATCTGGACTCAGAATATTGTTGGGACATCGACAGAGATGTTGGATTCTACCAGTGGTTCGCCATTTTTTGTAGCCGCTACAACACCACCCAAAATTTTGGGTATATTCAAAATTTCAGGTCCCCCTCTGCTCGCTTAGCCATTAGGGTTTTTGACCTGGCCTGTAGTCAGTGACATGCCCGCGACCTATTCCCAGCCCCTCGTAAACCTTCTCACCATCATGATGAGATACTTTTGCCGTAGCCACGCCATGTGTGGGGGGGGGTGTCATCATGCATACACTCGAATGGAAACTTTTCTGTGTATTAAGTATATCCATTAGAAGCCCTTTCATCATGGATCATTTAGGCATTCTGTTTGGGTACTTAACCAAGCTCATGTAAATTAGTTGGGGGCATCATTCTCTAAAGGGTAACTATGAACTAATGGATATCATAATGTTTCATACAATTCAATCCCACGGATGATATACCCAACAATGCCATCACCACACTGAGGGAAAAAACTGAAACTAAAACAACAAGGGCACAGTTGCAGAACATGACACTTTCATGCCTTGTGCATATGGGGATCAGAACTAAGGCTATAGTTGAAGACCTCATCAAGGCGGATGACAAGGGTAAGAGCAGTTCGAGCTAAAATATGGAAAGTGGAAGATATGTATCGCCTGTAAGCAGGGAACAAAGAGTGCACTAGTTGGGGGAACTTTTCGGTCACGGTTAAGCCACATCTGTCGGAGCGTATAGTTTCATTCCTAAAGAGAGAGGGTTACGTGATTCAAATGGTTATATATTTATCAAAGCAAATGGTGGCTTGAATCAGCGACATCAACTTGCAATGTGGTAGCTGTGGCAGGGCTTTTGAAAGCAACCCTTGTCATTCCAAATTTCCATATATGACAAAGATCACTCTATCGATTTGCTTAGAAATGGTGTGAGGACTGTTATAAAGCTGCCCGAAGGCATGATGAAAAGTTTGATAACAGCATGAGCAATATTTTCAACTTCAGGATTAAATATTGGTCTCCTGTCAGTTAATGTAAAGAAAATCTCTCCCTAAAACTGCTTCAGGTTGATGTGATATGGATTTATCCATTTTCCAATCGATTGTCATAAGAGGTTCCACCCCCCAATTCAGCACCCCAGATGTTTGGCTAATTATGGAGTGTTACGATTTGTTGATCCCATTTCTAAACATGTAGGGAAGTTAGTAGGACGCATGATTAAGCACAGCTCCACCATTGGTGGAAAATACAGTATGGTTCATCTTGCTACATATTTCATGATGGTGATTATGGTGATGCTGATTACAACTGTCTTATTAACACTAGTGATGATCGTTGTTTGGGAAGTTTCTTTACCATCTGGGCTTATGTTCTTCACTTGTTCTTCTATTATGGAAAGCATATATGTCTCGTCTGTGCTCGTTAAAGTTCCACATGGAGGGTGGTTTCCTTTTTTTTGTTTCCATTGTGCTTACTGTTATAATGTTTAGTTGGAATCATGGAAGATGGAATAAAATTCAATATGAAGAGGCCCACAACATAGACTTTGGCAGCCTGGGTACTTTTGTCTCTAGCAATGAAATTCAGTAGGTGCCAAGATTGTGTTTATTCTATACCCACATCAACCATGGTGCTCCTCCTATCGTTGGTTACTATGTGGAAAATACATTTTCCTTGCACGAGGTAATTGTACCAACAACTATCAAGTACGCCCATGCTAAAACTATATTACCACATTAACGGTTTCTTGTAGAAATATTGGGATATCCAAGAGTTTACCGGTGCATTTCTCAATATAAATACAGTGAGTCCTTCAGTGTTGGGGGTGATGAAGTCGTGCATCAAGTTATTTATAGCATGGAAATGTATATCAAGTTCAGGGTAGTTGAGAAAACAGATAAACCTATCAAAATCTCATATTTCCCTTTGGAAGACTGCATATCATATTTTCCATCCGTGACCTCGCAAATGGGAAAGAACTTAGGTAGTTCATGTCCTGGGAAAAGCAAAGTTGCAGATGCGAATAAGGCATTGGATGATTCGATACGATTTTATTGGGAAGCATATATCAATTTTTTTCAAACAAACTGCAGAGCTTCTATGGCTGTTTTGAACATACCACAAATAAGCTATTCAGAGATTGGTTGGGTTTATGAAATTTGACCATGACCATATCATTAGAATACTCTACAATGATGAAAACTCCAATATTCCATCACATTCAAAAACCATAGAGTTCGCATGGGAACCATTGTGAAAGGTCAACACACTTCAAAAGAAATGTGTGGGGAAGTGAATGACGAAGAAGTTTGACATAAAAAGTGCACATCCTAGAGAATGTTCAAAGACAGAAAAAGGCATTGAGAAACCTCTCCTCAAGATAGTGTTGGCCCGTTAATCTGTATCTCTCGGGGCAGAGAAATCATTTTGTTTTTGTAAGGCCACCAAAATAAGTAAAATCATCCGCAATGTGCTGCTTTAAGCTCAGTCTCCACATCTCATAAATCCAAAGTGTTTCGATATATGACTCCAATGCATCAGAAAAATTACGAATTAAACTCATATACTTTCATCTGCGAAAGGCCGGAGTTGATTTTTTATTAATATGTAAGAAAGGTTCGCGCAGCTGCCCATTGGGGAATATAAAAAAGGATCATGATGCAGCATAGGCACAAATCTGTATCCAATAAATTGCACGCCTCATCGGCCACCCAAGGAACCATATTTCATGAAAGTGTTTGCACGTAATGAATGCCTATGCTTTGTGGTTGTGACTACATTGAGTTTTGGTGCTCATTGTGCAGTCCATATCCGTTGGCGGCTCGTAAGAGAAGGAGGAGCCTTACACGCATCATGGGGAATGCACATGATCACATCATAAAATTGTGATTATGCAGTTCATTCATTGTTGGAAGACATGCCCAAAGAACGTCTTACACGATCAACGCACCTCAGAAACCTGATCACCCAGCTGATGAAGCACAAATGGGCATGTCAGGGATGCATAGTAACTGCGCACATTTCTATGACAATTCGCCCCTTTCAAAGTCGATGAATTCAGGTAGGAGAGTAGTCTTCTATGCTGAGGAGATATGAGCCATCCTTGGGTTGTTTCCATAATTACCTCATCCATATGGCACCTCAACGCTTCCCACTGCTCTTGTAGTGTCATCCTAAAATGCATGTGACCACACTAGCCACTAGGTCGCAGCTAAATCCTGAGCTTATCATCCAAAGACGAGACATCACCAAGAACGAGACCGGTCGCTGGGTCGCAAAACTGATGGAGCAAGTCAAACCTGCGACTGGTGTGGCAGTGCGACCGTCCAACCTTTGTGAGGTCGCATTTTACATAAAAGCATTGAGTCGCATTATCCCTTAGGTCGCTGGGTCGCACAAGCTCAGCAACAGGTCGACAGCGTGACCTCCACTACATTGCGACTTTGTGACTTCGCTAGGGAGTTGCATTCTCCCTCTAAGTCGGGCTGTCACATCACATCACCCCAGCCAACTGCCCAGTTCATCTAGTATATGACTGGGTAACTGCTAGTGAGTGGCACTGTGAATAGGGTCACAAGATCTCCCCTCAAGAAAGCAGCCAGAGTTGCGATCTCATTTCGATAACAATATTGTGACCTAGGAGCACCATAATTTGCATTCGTCATGTCAACATGCTGGCTCATGGGAAATTTCAAGAACTGGGAACTCTTGTTCGAAGGACCACTTCCTATATTTTACAAACTCACATTTCCTCTCCATGCTTAATCATTATTCTCATGTATGTATAGGATTAATGCTTGGATTAAATCCCATTTCAAAGGGCCTCCCCCTTATTGATATCTCGGTGCAAACCTTTTGAACATGGAAGAGGTATCATTAGCGCATATCATGGTTTCCATTGTGGAGAAAATAAGAAGGGTGTAGTCCTAGTTAACACTCCCCCTCCAATGCATTCTGGACCGACAGGAAGTAGGAGCTAATATCAACAAAACGAATCTCTGCCCCAACTTGCAAGGTTGATGGCTTTGATGATGGAGACATTATAAAATGTCAGTTCTGAAAGTTGTAGGTTCAACTGTTCATCCATGAGGGCATCATACTTTTCTTTCCAAAATTTCCTGATATGAGATTAAGGAGTTAATTTTTTGCTGCCAAATTTCGACACGAGGTCGCGAGGAAAGGCTGCAAGAAACCCTCTTTTTCCTTCATTCCCAAGGAAGACTAGGGGATGGTTTTATTTCTGATAATGGGGGTAGAGGCATCGATAGCTTCAAGACTTGTGAGTCAGGATCTCTAGATGTCTCCTGCGTTGACCGGATAGAGCCAAAAGTTTAAATGCATTGCATCACAGTGGGAGTCGAGTCCATTATCAACCTTAAGCCAGTGTGGTCGTGGAAGAAGCGATTTTTCGTAAAATTACGTATGTGTAATATGATTGGAATTTATGCAAATGCATCGTCGACTATGCAACAAAAGAAAGTCGACAAATGAAAGATATGCCTCCTTGATGTGGCCGTTGGATTCTTCCTTGTGGGTATTCAACAACCTCAGCTGTGTCTAGAACTTCAAGACTTGAAGATGTGGAAGGATCCATATCATCAAGGTCTCTCCCCTTATTTAGAACTGTTCATTGCTTATTTTCACTGCTGCAGCAAGTCATTGGTGTGGATTTAACATGCGAGGATAATTTTACTATGTGCAATGAACCCTCAGTGAAGTGCAAGCAGCAAATCCATGTCTGTACCCGCATTTTATAAGTTCACTTCTACTTGGTGCGATGTTCAGAGAGGATGAGGGTGCATCATCTCTCATCGACTGAGCCACATCCCTATGAAGTAACAACTTCCAAAATAAGTCAAACTATAGATCCGCATTTGGCACTCAGTCCATAGCGATACCAATGGGCATTTCAGTGATTGAAGGGGTCCAAATTTATCGTTTTCACTCTTGAAATTAATTAAATACGTCTTTAGCATTTCAATCATGAAGACATGTAACCTAGGCTATGTGATTGCAGGTGAAAGCTTTTGGTTTGCAGGAGGAGCCAGATTTTTTCCCAGTAAGCAAGGTGGATTCTCACGAATCCCTAGGAAATTCACTTTAAGCTCAAAGGCGCCTGGTCACTTTCATGAGACGGAGATGCAGGATAAGGAATCTTGCTATGAAATCCATAGATCACCAAAAGAAGAACGCAAGTCGCATATTGCTCAAGGTCGCAGGTCGCAGATTGCTCAAGGTTGCAGGTTGTAGATTGCTCAAGGTTGCAGGTCGCAGATTGCTGAGGGTCGGAGGTCACAAATGGCCTAAGTCGCAAGCCATCCCAACAGTCAGGAAGACCAGGGGTCAAGGGCAACTCAAGAGTCTTCTCAGCCTATATGTACAACTTCAAGAAAGGATTCAAAGGACTTTTAGCCCGACAATGAAAGCCAGTATGATAGAGGAATTGTTGCTAGAGAACTAAAGGCACTCAGCTCTTGGTATCAAGTAGAGAGAGAGGTAGCGAGGCTAGGGTTTTTTATCATGCATTGAGATGAATAGCCCATGTTCCACTATTGGGTTTTGACAAGTTGTAATCATGTATTTAACGTTGCAACAGCATTAATAATATATTCTCCTTTCCGGCACTGATTCACGTGATGGTTTGTGGTGATAGTACTAGTTGTCTAATACTTCATTATGTTGTATGTTTGCTTTCATGCATGCCATTGGTTATGAAATTTTTCTCAGTGGTTGTATGTAAGTTTTCTTTTGGATTAGTGTTTATTTGTCCTTGCCATGGTGGTGACCTATTGTGAACTAATTTGTAGTTAACTTCCGACATGTTTTATTTCATGTATGTTTGACTGGTTTTCGGCTCACTGATCCCAGTCACGGCATACCCTCTTCTTATTTTTGCTGCTTAGACTTGCCTGTATCTTTTTTTATGGTTCATTAATCTTAGGCAGATTTTTCTTTGCTAATTGGTCATTTCATCTTCGCCTCTGCTCCGTCATCTTCTCATTCCAACAACCAAGAGTGGAAACAATTATGGCGGTAGCCAGGCCCACATACCGGATGGGGCTCCTATCCCAAACGGTGTGAGGTCTAATTGGGACCTTTTACTGGGGAGACCCCCCTTATTGTTGGCAGTACAATTTTTCCCGTCAACAGGTTCATTGCTTGTGAGTCCACTAGTGCAGGATCACCTGCCACAGAGGTTGAGAGGGAGTGTGCATTTCCCTCGACTAGCAGAGCATCTTCAGGTATCTAGTATGTAGAGAGTGGGGCTTCACGTCATATGATAGGAGTCCGTCAGTACTTCTCAAAGATTTTAGGAAGTGGCACTGATATAAAGGTAGTACTCGGAGTTGATAGAATTGTTAGAGCAGTCGTTGTAGGGACATTGACATTTGATAGGGAACCCAAACCTCCCTTCAAGGTGTCAGATGTTCTATATGTGCCAGGGATGAGGAAGAACCTCATATCTGTCTCAGTATTAGAGGACAGAGGATATGAGATATTGTTCAGGAGAGGACAAGTGCTTATATATCCCAAGGGCGCTCTAGCTAATTCAACTAGAGTTATTGGTGTATGCCATGCAAAGGTGTACAAGTTTGCATTTCAACCCATTTTGGCATTGAGTAGTAGTACCGATAGCAAAGATAACAGTTCATAGTTGTGCAAGATTTGGAACCGCGGGATGGGGTACATGTATCATGGAGCCTTGAGGACATTGCGGGAGATCACTACAGGTGTGCCAAATTTCAGTACTGATCACATTGATACATGTAGAGGATGTGTTATGGGCAAGTTTGCCAAATCCCCTTTTCCCGGCAGTGACAACAGATCGACTAGGATACTTGATTTGATTCATTTCGATGTGAGTGGTCAGATGTATCATGTTTCCTTGAGTGCATATGAGTATTATGTTTTATTCATTTATGATCACTCTAGGAGGACCTAGATTTATTTCTTGAAGACCAAGTGTGAGGTCTTCAATCGGTTTCAGGAGTTTAGAGCTCTTGTGGAGACTCAAACAAGTCAAAAGATCAAGTCCCTGAGGTCAGAAAATGGAGGTGAGTACACCCTTGGTGAGTTTGTTGAGTATTGTGCGGAGGCAGGCATTAGGAGGGAGTTCACATTTCCTTACAACCCCCAACAGAATGAGGTTGCAGAGAGGAAGAATAGATCCATCGTTGGGGATGCCAAAGCCATGTTGCATGATCAGGGGTTACCATTGTTTTTGTGGGCAGAGGCCTGCAACACTGCTGTATATTTTCAAAACAAGAGTCTACATTGTGCCTTGGGGCATGTGACTCCAGAGGAGGCTTTTTCTGGGAAGAAGCTTGATATTGGTCACTTCCGTATCTTTATTTGTATTGCATACTCCTACGTACCCAAAGAGAAGAGGACCAAGCTAGAGACAACAACATAGAAGGGTATATTTGTGTGCTACAAAGGGACCTCGAAAGCCTTCTGGATTTTTATTCCTACACAGAAGAGAGTTGTTGTCAGGTGGGATGTGAAATTCGAGGAGGACAGGGCTTTCAGGAGGTCACGAGAGTTAGAGTATCTAGATCAGCTAGACCCTCAGGAGCAGCTGAGTCAGGCACAGGGATCCAGTGGGCAGGGATTAGGAGGATCAGGAGGTACATCGATTACAGTGTCAGGTCTGTCAGTGAGCAGTGGCCCGCAGAGTTAGAGGGGTGGTGCTTCAGGCAGCATGAAGAGAAGTCCGCAGAGAAGTTCACTAGGGAGTCCACTGATGGATAGTTCACACGGTACTTCAGCATCTACAGGTTCAAGTTCAAGTAGGAGGACAACAGACAGACATTCAGGAGTTTAGGCTCGTGATGAGGAGGAGGAGTTTCATTCTCCGATGGGAGAAGTGCACTCAGGTAAGAGGAAGCCCAAGTGGCCTCAGGATACCTTGAGAGAGGCCACATCTGTTGTTGGGCCTAAGAGGCCGGTCAGAGAGAGAAAACCACTTGAGAGGTTTTGGATCTATATGGAAATGGTTTCCAACATCGTAGACTCTGAGCCTTCTAGCTATGAGGAGGCAGCTAGCCATTAGGTCTAGAGAGAGGCCATGAAGGAGGAGTATTCTTCTATCATGAATAATGATGTTTGGGAGGTGGTTCCGAGGCCTGAGGGCAAATATGTGGTTACTTCCAGATGGATTTACAAGATAAAGCATGTTGCAGATGGCAGCATTGAGAAATTCAAGGCAAGGTTTGTGGCTAGAGGGTTTTCCCAGGTAGAGGGAGTAGATTATGAGGAGACCTTTGCTCCAGTGGCTCGATATACTTCGATTCACTCCAGTATATTGATAGTAGCAGAGATGGGTTGGAAGATCCACCAGATGGATGTGAAGAATGCATTTCTCAATGGCTTCATACAGGAGGAGGTGCAGCCATAGGGCTTTGAGGCGCATGGGAATGAGTCCCATGTGTTCAGAATGAAGAAGACCCTTTATGGCATGAAGCAAGCTCCTAGAGCTTAGTACTCCAGGATAGATACAGAATTGCAGGAGATGGGTTTCACAAAGAGTGATGCAGATCTGAACCTATACTTTATTGTAATAGGTGAGGAGCCTCTCATTCTGGTGTTGTATGTGGATGACTTGGTCGGTAGGGGTGTAGAGAGACTAATAGAGAGCTGCAAGATAAATCTTGCATCGGAGTTTGAGATGAAGGACATTGGCTTGATGCATTACTTTTTGGTTTTGGAGGTGTGGTAGGAGGAGGCGCATTTCTTCTTGGGGAAGGGGAAGTATATTGTGGAAATCCTTAGCAGATTCCACATGGAGGATTGTAGACCCATGTCGACACCGATGATCACCAACTAGAAGAAGCTTCATGCTTCAGATTCCGAGTTGGTGAATCCCACATTGTATAGACAATTGATTAGTTCCTTGATGTATTTGGTCAACACTAGACCGGATATATGTTTTGCAGTCAACACGATGAGCCAGTTCATGTGTGAGCCCAGGAGGGTGCACTGGGTTGCTGCAAAACACATTTTGCGGTACTTGCAGGGGACAGTGGATTATGGTCTAGATTATAGGCAAGGAGATGGAGTGAGATTGGTAAGTTACACTGATTCTGATTGGGTAGGTTGTGCTTCTGATAGGAAGAGCACTTCACAGTGTTGTTTTGGGTTGGGTTCGGCAGTGGTGTCATGGTTCAGCCGAAAGCAACAGTCAGGAGTATTGAGTTCAGCGGAAGTAGAGTACATGGTAGCCAGTCTAGCTAGTTGTGAGGCCATATGGCTTCGTAAGATGTTGTTTGGCTTATTTGGTTAGCCGTTGAGACCTTCAGTGATATACCGTGATAATCAGAGTTGCATTAAACTCACAAAGAATCCAGCATTTCATGATAGGTCAAAGCATATCGGCATCATATATCACTTCATCAGAGACTATGTTCAGAAGGGAGCTGTGAAGCTTGAGTATATTCCCACTGATGAGCAGGTTGCAGATATTCTTACCAAAGCTTTACCACGGGGCAAGCATTTCTACTTCAAAGACAAGATGGGTGTGGTGAGGAACACCTTCCTCAGTAAGAGGGAGTGTTGAAATTTGGTTACCGGAGGATAGGTGGTTCCCTAAGGCTTTGATCTTTGGCCTAAGGAAAAGTGTCCAAAAGAATTTAATTTTTCTCCGAAAGTGACTTTATAAAGTTATAAAGTCAAATCTAATTTAAAAGTGACTTTAAGTGATAAAGTTACTAAGTCTAATTTTAAAGTGACTTTAATAAAGTCAATGTGAAATTAGAAAGTGAAAAGTGACTTTGGAAATAAATGACAAAGAGGGTCTTTATTAAAGTGGAGTGAATTAAAAAATAGAAAGTGAGATTTAAATGAGCATTTAATCTCAACCCTAGATCTAAAGCTATCTCAGCCATTGGATTTAGGGTTTCCCCAAAATTCACTTAGGGTTAAGTTAAAGGAGGAAAAGGAGAGAAAAGATCATTCATTCTTTCATGAGAAGATTGAGAGAAGGAGAAGAAGAGAGCAAAGGAGATTTTTGAGCAGTGAGGAGAAGGAGAACAGAACCTTGGCACACATGCCGAGGCAACACTTCAGCAAATCTGTACATCAAGGAGAGGCACACAGTTCTAGACATTTTGGGCATGAGTTTCAAGGCAAAACCATACAACAGCTTGGGTACGTAGTCCAAGGAGGTCATACAATATTTTTGGCACAGATTTTGAGCAGTTTGCTAGTTTTGAGGCACAATTTTCAAGATAGTCCGTACAGTGAGTTGTTGTCCCCGTGCATAGAAACCGAGGAAGAAAACCGTACAACATTTATTACTGTTTTGCATGCCTTTCAAGGAGGTTGTACAACAACATTTAATGCTGTAATTTCTGCGCACGAAATTCAAGGAAGATCGCACAACATTTATTGATGTTTCTGTTTTATTTTTTGCACATTTTCTGAGGCCGTGGTTAAGCATGGAAAAAGAGATAAGTTGTATTTGTTACTTGCTGAAATTTTCTGAGTATTTCTCTCTCATTGTAAAAGATAATTTATCAAAAATAAGAATAAGCTTTCGAACTGGTTTTCCTCAAGAGTTGTAGGGGGTTTTTCCAGGGTCAAGTTGACCAAAAATCAACGTGTCTGTTTTCTATGTGTGGCTGATTTATTTTTCTGAGTTTTATTTCTACATTTTAGCACTGTGAAATTTCCAGAATTTGTGTTTTCAAAATATATTTATTTTTCCAGCTAGTTGAATATATGGCTATGGGAATGGGCATTTAACTTTATGGGAGAAATAAGGAGAAACTGAAAATCGGGGTTGGGAATAGAAATTTCTACATAAAAAAGTTGATTCATAAAAGGGAGGAAGCCCATTTAAAAAATGGGGATTTCTTTGAAATTATTGGGAGAGTGATTACAAGTTTCGTTTTTCAAAGTTTTTTTTATAAAAAAAAAAAAACTTAAATTTGTCATAAAGATAAAGGGCTTCTTAAATTGATTGTGGGAATTTCATTTTATTTGAAAAAAGAGATTTAGAAAAGGGGTATGTTCAAATTGGCACTAGACATTATGATATTTTGTGAAAGATTTTGTAAAAGTGTCACCTTAGTAAAGAATTTTTTGTAAGCAAGGTATTTGATCAACATATTTAGACTCGTAGGTTTGTGGAAGTCAAGTAGTGACATCATGTCTACAATTCGTATTACTTGTTGAGTCGTAGTGAGCCAAAACTCAACAAATGGGAAAAGCCGGGAGGCTAAAGAAAAAACGAAATATTTTTGAGATATTTTTAGATTTGGAAGTGAAGAGGTAAAAAGACGCAAATTTTTCATTAAAATGCATAAAATAATAAGTGGATGTCAGCATTCTCCCTTTGATTTCATATGGCAAGACAACCAAGGAAGCATGGGATACCCTTGAGAGGTATTTTGGTGTGAGGGGGAGCATTGAAGTTGAAGATGAAGGTGGATCTATAGCATTAGATCTACAATGAGATAAAAGGACTCATCTACAAGTGGATGATGTACATGAAGAAATTGCAGAAGAAGCAGAGAAGTAGCACGAAGATGCTCATGAACCCCACTATGCACAGCCACAAGTGGATGAATATTTGATGATTCCAACAACAGAGCTTTTTTATGATGATTTGGTGATTCCAGCAACAGAGCTTGCTGATGATGATATTGTGAATCTAGCAACACAACTTGCTGATGAAAAATTGATCTTTCTAGCAACAGAACTTGTTTATGATGATATGGTGAATCCAACAACTGAACTTGCTGCTGAGAGTAAAACTACTATGGTAAATCTAGTGATTAATATTGCTAATGTAAACTTTGATAGATAATTTTTTTCTAATGATAATTGGTTGCATATGATGCAACAAAAACATCATAGACATGCTGTTATTCAGTGATAAAATCTCACTTGAGTAAGTGGAAGACAACCTGTTTGTAGTAGCACAGGTTAGTGATGAAGAGACAAAGACAAAGATAGAGGCAAATGCAGAGAAGGAAGCCCAGAAAGAGAAAAGAGAGAGAGAGAAAGAAGTCTGCAAAGGGAAAGAAGAAACATAGATAGAGGCAGAAGAAAAGAAGGAAGAACATAAGGAGAAAGTTTCAATTGCAGAGTAGAAGGAACAAAACCAATGTGGTTCTGGAGATGTTTATACACTTACTATTGATTTCCAGTGTGTAAGTAAACAGATTGATTATGGAGAAGAATTAAAGTTACTTGAAACATTGCTTGCAACACCATGTCTTGATGAGGTCTACATAGAAGCTCTAGATATGAATGTTGAAGACAACATACATGATGAACACAGCAATGAAATTTTCAGGTATTGAAGTTTTGAAGAGATAAAATATTATTCACATCTTATGTTGCAACAGATTGATGATGAAAAAGTGCAATACATAAGAGAATATGTGGCAGCAGTCTGCATACAAGTCATTTTTTGAAGAATTCTAGGACATGCTTAGTTTGTTTGGAACAATCGAAGACTTGCACCCACAAATGAAGATATAGAGGTTTGAAAAATATAACAATAAGAAAATGATGAAACAATTTAGAGGTTACAGAATCTGGAAGAAAAGAAGAAGAAAACTAAATCTAGTTGAAGTTAATTTGTTAAGTTGTAAGCCTCATTGAGACATAGACTAACAGGTATCTTAATTAATTTTCATGTGGTTGCAATTAAGGGGGAGTGTTGGAGAGTCTAATTCCAACCACCTACTAGGTGTTGAAACCGTCCATCCAAGTGTCCCAGTTCAATTTCATTTAGTCTAGTTTTACTTGAGTCTAGCTATAGTCATTTGATGTTGATGTCTCCAACGTAATATTATTTAACTCATTCGTAATCTTGAGAAGAGAAATCCTCTGCTCCACTTCTTTTCATTTTTCAATTTTTTCAGCTTGGTACTGAGTTTTACCATCTATATAAACACGTAGAATTATCGAAAATGATTTGTTGAAGCTGGGTTGGAGATCCAAAACAAAGCTAGAAATATTTCAGTACCTATTTCTCAAATAGGTGTTGGCCATTTTGATTGGGCTCTTTGGTGACCTCATTGCAGCCTTTTGTGAACCTGGTAACACAAAACATTGCAGGCTTAAAATTCCACATTTCATCCCAATTGATATTGCATAGTAGGTATAGACTACACTATGAATTCTCTTTACATTTATAGCATAAATTGCTTTCCATATTTTTTGTGTGAGACTAGAGAATGTTTGTCCTCAATTCAGAGCATTGGGATTAGTTGTTAATAAAGAGAATGAGTATTATGGGCTCAAGGGAATAAATGGGCAGTGTAAAGTCTAGAGACTGAGACAGAGACTGTACAATATTTATTGTTGTTTCTCTGCACGGAGTTTGAGGAGGCCGTACAATGACATTTATTTCTATTTTGCACGCTTTTCAAGGAGGTCGTACAACAGAATTTAATGTTGTAATTTACTGGCATGAAATTCAAGGAAGACCGTAAAACATTTATTGTTGTTTTTGTTTTGTTGTTTGAACATTTTCTGAGGTAGTGGTTAAGCACGGAAAACAAGATAAGTTGTATTTGTTACTTGCTGAAATTTTCTGAGTATTTCTCTCTCACTGTAAAAGCTAATTTATCAGAAATAAGATGAAGCTTTTGAAATGGTTTTCCCCAAGAGTTGTAGGGGGTTTTTCCAGGGTCAAGTTGACCAAAAATCAATGTATTTATTTTCTGTGTGTGGCTGATTTATTTTTCTAAGTTTTATTTCTGCATTTCAGCACTGTGAAATTTCCAGAATTTGTGTTTATAGAAAATATTTATTTTTCCAGCTTGTTGAATGTATGGCTATGGGAATGGGCATTTAAATTTATGGGATAAATAGGGAGAAACTGAAAACCATAGTTGGGAACATAAATTTCTACATGGTATTAGAGCTAGTTTGCTGAAAAGTGCAGTTTGGGACAGCAAGAAGAAAAATTACAACAAGCTTATTTTTCACACAGAAAACAATACCTTTGCTACAACAGTGTTATTTTCAATTTATTAGAACAACAAGCATGTCTTTGGGCTTGAGGGTGGAGGATAGGTTGGATGGGCATATTAACTATAGTGTATGGAAGGAGAGAATGTAGAGCATCTTTGAGGAGGCAGAAGTCTGGGGTATAATGGTGCATACCCAACAACGCCTAGTGAATGTGCCTACTAATGTTGTTCAACTGGCAGACTTTAATAAAAATAATAACAAGGGTAAGAGACTGATTCTGGATGGTATCAAAGGCCATTGAATTCCTCATGTGAGAGGAAAGAGATACACTCATGAGATGTGGACAACATTGACAAATCTCTACCAAATAAAACTACTATGGTAAATCCAGTGATTAATATTGCTAATGTAAACATTGATAGAGAATTTTTTTCTAATGATGATTAGTTGCATATGATGCAACAAAAACATCATAGACATGATGTTATTCAGTGATAAAATCTCACTTGAGTAAGTGGAAGACAACCTGTTTGTCGTAGCACAGGTTAGTGAAGAAGAGACAAAGACAGAGACAGAGACAATGATAGAGGAAAATGCAGAGAAGGAAGCCCACAAAGAGAAAATAGAGAGAGAGAAAGATGTCTACAAAGGGAAAGAAGAAACAGAGATAGAGGCAGAGGAAAAGAAGGAATCACATGAGGAGAAAGTTCGCATTGCAAAGCAGAAGGAACAAAACCAATGTGGTTTTGGAGATGTTTATACACTTACAATTGATTTCCATTGTGTAGGTAAACAGAATGATTATGAAGAAGAATTAAAGTTACTTGAAACATTGCTTGCAACACCATGTCTTGATGAGGTCTACATAGAAGCTCTAGATATGAATGTTGAATACAACATGCATGATGAACACGTCAATGAAATTTTCAGGTATTGGAGTTTTGAAGAGACAAATACTATTCACATCTTATGTTACAACAGATTGATGATGAAAAGTGCAATACAGAAGAGAATATGTGGCAGCAGTCCACATATAAGTCATTTTTTGAAGAATTCTAGGACATATTTAGTTTGTCTAGAACAATAGAAGACTTGCACCCACAAATGAAGAAATAGAGGTTTAAATAATATAACAAGAATAAAATGATGAAACAATTTAGAGGTTACAGAATCTGGAAGAAAAGAAGAAGAAAACTAAATCTAGTTGAAGTCAATTTGTTTAGTTGTAAGCCTCGCTGAGACATAGACTAACAGGTATCTTAATTAATTTTCATGTGGTTGCAATTAAGGGGGGGTGTTGTAGAATCTAATTCCAACCACCTGCTAGGTGTCGAAACCGTCCATCCAAGTGTCCCAGTTCAGTTTCATTTAGTCCAGTTTTAGTTGAGTCTAGATGCAGTCATTTAATGTTGATGTCTCCAATGTAATCTTATTTAGCTCATTCATAATCTTGAGAAGAGAAATCCTCTGCTCCACTTCTTTTCATTTTTCAATTTTTTCAGCTTGGTATTGATTTTTACCATCTATATAAACACGTATAATTATCGAAAATGATTTGTTGAAGCTGGATTGGAGATCCAAAACAAAGCTAGAAATATTTCAGTACCTAGTCCTCAAATGGGTGTTGGACATTTTGATTGGTCTCTTCATTGGCCTCATTGCAGCCTTTTGTGAACCTCGTAACACAAAACATTGCAGGCTTAAAATTCCACATTTCGTCCTAATTGATATTGCAGAGCAGGTATAGAATACACTATGAATTCTCTTTACATTTATAGCATAAATTGCTTTCCATATTTTTTGTGTGAGACTAGAGAATGTTTGTCCTCAATTCAAAGCATTGGGATTAGTTGTTAATACAGAGAATGAGTATTATGGGCTCCAGGGAATAAATGGGCAATGTAAATTAGGAGATTGTGATGGTGGAACAACGCTGTAATTTTGATTGTCTGGTATGAGTTCTATAATACACGTAAATTTTAAATGTTGTTGTGTGATCAAATCTCTCCTGTGAATTTTTTTATTAATTCCATATTTTACTGTGTGATCTTATTGTGGCTGGCATGTGATTTCAAAATCTATAACATAATCTCTCTCTTTGTTGGTTCTCTCTGTACATTACCAAGATTACATGCTATAACTCATAACATTGAAGTGAATTATTATTTTTTTCATGATAAAGTTGAAATGGGAAATGCACAGGCTCCGTGAGACAAGGAAAATGATCAAAGTTGTAATGCTGAACTTTTTAATTTTTCAAGGGCAGCTTCAACTTTATATTAGTTTCAGTTTGATTCCACTTAACATTTTTAAGCCTCTAAGGGAGTATCAAGTCTAATTTGAAACGTTCATCATGGTGCCCTTGCCATTGAAAGCATGATCATGGATATTTTCCTGAAGATGAACCACGGTGGCTTGGTTCAAAACATCGAGTTTACCAAGAATGGATACGATTGATCCAGAAAACTTCTCTACATAAGTTTAGACTTTGTTAAGTAGCTTCAAGATCATCCATCTCCTTTATGGACATGGTGGATATAAGGGAAATTGTAGGGAGTTATCTGAATCATCATGTGGCCTAAAAGTGTTCTCTTCCATTTTGGGATAAGGTTGAATTCTCTACATTTCTATTGAATTTATTATTCTCATTATCTCTAGAAAAGTATAACACTCTCTAGTGAACAAGGATTTTGTATTGCAGGTGGGGTGTAAATTTATCACTATAGGTCTAATGAGAATTTCTTTATCCAAGTCAAGTGTAAGAGATAAAAATATCTTATTCTTGATTAATTTCTCCTTAATCCTCTTCGGCTTTGTGGGTAATATCATCAATGAATTGCGAACCTTGTTCCTCCTCTGCTCATTGAATAGATAATGGATTTTGTTTGAATATGGACACTAGCACAAACCCATCAAAACCCAAATGTGCACCTCGAGGTTGTAACCTTCGAGGTTGCATATCAAAACTTCATAGGTTTTTTCCCAGTGGCCAACATATCAAAAAATGGAACACAAAATATGCATCCTCCAACTTGGAAAACCTCGAGGTGCATGTGAGTCCTAGGGTTAGATGGTATGTACTAATACGAGAATATATCCTTCATAATTCTTGTGCTATTAAGCACCAAGTGTAGTCCGACCAAAGAAACCCCAACAAAAACACTAATGATAAAAATACAATACATACCTCGTGTTTCCATTATGCACTTATATATGAAGCTCAAGTTTGAAGAGAAATTAAATGTATCTTTCATTTCTTCTTGTTTTCATATTTAATAAAATAACGTAAAGCACTCTTAGAATTCATGAATAAGATCTTCTAGCCAAAACGATATGGAAAAAGTTTCATTAAGGCATGTATGTTTTCAAAGGAAGGAATACAATGTTGATGAGAACTTCTGGAATCATGTGTATTCTTTTCGAAAGCCTTAATGTTTCAGGTGAACACTTCACCCATCTTCAGTGTAGGAAGTTAGATGATAGGAAGAGTGTTGAACCAGCATATATAGCTAACTTGAGAAACTAGTCGTTAGAGAAATGGAGATTTAAGAATACGATGATAATGATGATAAATTGATTGAGTCAAAGAAATTATTAATGTTTATGAATTTAAATCAATTTCTTAGATAAACAAATTAAATTTAAAATATAAATTATTATATAACAACTAGTTGTTAGAGAATTAGGGGTACATAATAAATTAATTAATTAAAAAGATAATATATGAATTCAAATATAAAATTTTAAAAATTAGATTATTAAATAATTAAATAAATGAAAAAAAAATTACTATATGAGAATAATGATAAGTCAAAGAGATGAAATATTTATTTAAGTTTAAAATAAAAATTAAAATAATTGAATTTGTAATTATAGGTGATAATCTAACTTGAAAGAATGAAGATTAAATATAGAGAATTTTTAAAAATTGAATTTATTGGGTTAAATTTCAAGAAAGTTTCATTAAAAGTAATATGTCAAAGTGTTATTGTAGCAACACCCAAAAAAACCCACACGACTTACATGTTCATTATACAAAAATTGTAACGCTGGGCCACTTCATCAGTGCGGTTGGTTTTCATATCCATTATTTTTTCAAATTGTTGAAAATAGTAAAGTCACCTGCTAGCCTTTGAGCAGGGAGAAAAGAGTACACAGAGGTAGCGCAGCAGAGTTTTGAGTGCACAGCACTGTAAATTAAAGAAGAATGGGAAACTGTAAGGAGAATTAAAAATGATGATGGGCCGCAACCATGAATTGCAGAGGAGAAATTGATTATGGTGATGGGCAAAGCCGTTTTGTAGTGGAATGAAGATTTCCCATAGTTCTGAACTACGGAGGAGCAGAATTCATTTAAAACAGTGATTTCGAGATTTTAAAGCCCTCAACAACCAAAATGAAGAAAAATGACTTAAAACAGGCGAAAGTCCTTTTATTTTTGAATTGGCAGGACAAGTGGTCCCCACCACTTATGCCCAAATCGCAATCGCAAGTTTTTGGAGCAGTGTCTTGTTGATATGGAGTTTTGCGATGCGATGCGATTATAATCGCAATCGCATATCACAATACATATGATACACATATGTTTTATATTACAAATGTCTTGAAGATGTGGCAGAGTTCCATAGTGGAACGGTTGTATATTATACAACCAAAAATTATATATAAATCGCCCCCACCAACAGCCAAGGCCCGTGGGTCCACAAGACCACGCAACGTTATATGATATGAATCGCAAGGTTCAATCGGGGAAGTTTTTTTGTGTCCCCCGATCACATTACCAAAGGGCAGACCCGATGGCATTATGTGACGGAGCTCATATATTGCATTGCGTCTGGATTCTAATCACAATCGGAAGATCAGAGGTTTTTTGTTTGGTTGCGCGTTTGTTTAAAGCTCGGACCCGATGCCATTTATATGGCGGATTTAATATCAGGCCATTGCGTCCGTGTTGTAATCGCAATCGCAATGTTCTGTTGGATGTTTGCGATGCGATCCAATCGCAATCGCAACATCGCATAAGCGCTCAATCGCAAGTTTGTTTGTTAAAGCTTATCGCCGATTGCTGACTGCGAAGTGGTCCCCACTTGTACGTCGGGCATTTGATAGTTTTAAAGTTCTGCAAAGGTTTTTCCTTTGTATTTGGTTTTATTTCTTTGTATTAAGTTTTATATATGTTTTTGTAATGTTTTTTATTATATGCGCGGCATATAAAAGGAAAAAGGCCCGCGAGCCTGTATAATATAGCATTGTTATTTTGTTTTGTTTTCGCACAGCAGCGCGGAGTGAAAATACACAGCAGTGTTGGTTTTTAAGAGAGAGAGAGTGTTTTTGTTTCCACAGTGAAAGTTTTCTGTGCACTGTGTCTGTAGCAGTCACTCTTCTTTATGTTATCCCTTTGTTAAGAGGAAGATTTGTAACAATTTTTTTTTTTGAAGTAATAGAAGTTGTTTTACAGTGTGAAACTCTGTCTCCTGTCAAAATAATTTTAAAATTTCTCTGTGTTTGAAGAGGGGAGCTTATTTGGAATTTTAAATATTCCAACATGGTATCGGAGCTAGTTTAGGCTCTTTGAAGGTTTCAAAGAAGCTGAAGAAGAAGAAGACTGGTTGCAGCGTTTTCTCTAGCAGAGTGAAAGCTCAACAGAGGTCAAAGTTCAGGTATTCTCAAAGACAATAGAGTTGTTGTTTTTTGTTTAAAAGAGTTTGTTCTTTCAGAAAGAGGAAAGACAATTTGTTTAAGTTCAGAGTTCAGTTTAAGAGCAATGGCTGGACCAAGCACTGGAATGAACATTGGAAATGTTCAGCTTCCACAATTTAATGGAAAGAATTATGATTATTGGGCCATTACCATGAGAGCCATGTTTGTCTCACAAGACTTATGGGAGTTTGTAGAAGATGGTTTTGTTGAACTAGCTGATGAGCAGGCTTTTAATGCCTTAACTCAAGCAGAGAAGGATTTATTGAAGTATAATAGAAAGAAGGATGCTAAAACCCTCTTCTATTTGTATAAAGCAGTAAATGAGAGTGTGTTTCCAAGGATAGCAGCAGCCCAGAGATCTAAGGAGGCATGGGAAAATATGAAAGTAGCCTATCAAGGTATGGATAAAGTGAAGACAACAAAACTTCAATTGCTGAGAAGAGATTTTGAAACTCTTTGCATGAAAGAGTCAGATAATGTAGACACATTTTTTACACATGTGATTGGAATTGTAAATCAGATAAGATCCCATGGAGAAACTCTTGAAGAAATAAGAATTGTGGAGAAACTTTTGAGGAGCTTACCCTCAAAGTTTGATGTTATTGTTACCACCATAGAAGAGACAAGAGATCTCTCAAAGTTCACGGTAGATGAACTTCATGCCTCACTGATAACTCATGAACAGAGATTGAGCAGAGATGAACATTCATCTCTTGAGCACGCCTTCAAGACCCAGATGTCTTCAGGAAGAGGAAGAGGTCAAGGCAAAGGAAGAGGAAGAGGTAGAAGCAAAAATAGAGGTGGAAGGAACAACCCTTCACTTTCACATGGAAGGAGCAATAGTCAAAATCAGAGCCACGGCCAATGCAATAGCCAGCAAGGTGGACATCAACACCAACATGCTCATGGACAGAGGTATGAAAAATCCAATGTCCAATGTCATTATTGCAAGAAATATGGGCACTATGCCAATGAATGTAGAAAGAAGCAAAATGACATGAAAAATAAGCAAAATTCTAATGTAGAAAAAGAAGAAAAGAACCCAAGTAATGTGCTGCTAGCATGTAATGTAGCACAGAATAGAGAAGATGATGTTTGGTTCTTAGATTCAGGATGTAGTAATCACATGACCGGAAACAGAGCAATGTTTGCCAATCTAGATGAAGAAGTAAAATCTGAAGTGACCACAGGGACTGATACTAAAATCTCTGTAAAAGGAAAAGGCAGAGTTAGTATTCGAGCAAGAAATGGTGAGCAGAAATTTGTTCCTGAAGTGTATTATGTTCCAGGTCTGAAATGTAATCTTTTGAGTGTGGGGCAGCTCATAAACAAAGGTTACAATGTAATATTCAAAGATGATGTGTGCACAATAAAAGATATACCTCCAAGCAAGAAAATTATTGCTGAAATTCAAATGACCAGCAATAGAATGTTTCCGCTCAAGCTTAACACTGACTTGAAGGGAAAACGGAAAAGCATGGCAGCTGTAACACAAGAAGCCTTTCAGAAGGAAGAGAAAGATGAAAATTGGTTATGGCACCTGAGATTTGGACATCTCAATTTCGGAGGATTAAATTTGCTGCACAGAAAAGGAATGGTAAAAGGTTTTCGATTGATTGAGAAGCCTGACAGCCTATGTGAAGGTTGCATCTTGGGAAAGAAACACAGAGAAAATTTTCCATCAGGGAAAAGCATAACGGCGAAAGCACCCTTAGAAATCATTCACTTAGACTTATGTGGGCCGATGCAGACAGCATCAGTTTCAGGCAGCAATTACATGCTAACCTTTATAGATTATTTCACAAGAAAAGTGTGGGTTTACTTCCTAAAATACAAGAGTGAAGTATTTCAAAAATTTCGCCATTTTAAAGCTCTTGTATAAAAATAGAGCGGGCTGCACATTAAAGTTCTCAGAACCGATAGAGGAGGAGAATACATATCAAAGGAATTTCTGCGTTTTTGCAGAGAGAACATCATACACAAGAAATTTACCACAAGGTACACACCGCAACAGAACGGAGTTGCTGAAAGGAAGAATCGAACAATAATGGAAATGGTGAGAAGCATGCTGAAGGAAAAACACTTGTCGAATGAGTATTGGGTAGAAGTAGCAAACTGCGCTGTGTATATTTTAAATAGATGCCCTACAAAAGCTGTGATGAACAAAGTTCCAGAGGAAGCGTGGAGTGGCAGAAAACAAGGAGTCACCCACATGAGAGTTTTTGGATGTGTGGCATATGCACACATTCCAGACAAGTTGAGGAAGAAGTTGGATAGTAAGGGGGAGAAGTGCATTTTCCTTGGATATTGTGAAGATTCCAAAGGATACAGATTATTAACACATCCACAAAGAAGTTTGTAATAAGTAGAGATGTGCAATTTATTGAAGAGGAAGCATGGGATGGAAGCATTGAGAAAATAGTCAATGTCAAAAGTTGTTTATCTCATGATGAAGATGAGGGAGATGTGGTTGAAATTAACAACCCATCCGTAGCACAACCTCCTCAAATGCAAGGACAGCAAGGGATGCCTCAAGCGGCATCGAGAACACCCTTGAGAAGAAGCGGCAGTGGTTCACTGAGCACACCACACGGAGTAGAATTCAGTGCTTCATCAAGCACGACTACATCAAGTGAAAGTGGAACAAAGTTCAGAAGTATTAGAGAAATCTATGAGCAAGGAGTAGCAAATGAAGGTATGAATTCCTTATTTGCTTTGTATTGTCAAGTTGATGATCCTATTCATTTTGAAGATGCTATTAAAGATAGAAAATGGATAGAAGCTATGGATGATGAAATTAATGCCATAGAAAAGAACAAAACATGGGAATTGGTTGATCTCCCATAAGGTAAAGAAGTTATTGGAGTTAAATGGGTCTATAAGACCAAAAGCAATGTTGAAGGAAAAACAGAGAGACACAAGGCCAGACTTGTTGTCAAAGGATATAAGCAGAAACAAGGGATTGATTATGAAGAAAAATTTTCACCTATTTCACGAATGGAGATAGTAAGAGCAGTGTTGTCCATAGCAGCACAAAACAAATGGAAAGTATATCAGATGGATGTAAAATCTGCATTTTTAAATGGAGTTTTAATGGAAGAGGTATATGTGGAACGACCTTTTGGGATATGAGAAGAAAGGCCAAGAGCATAAGGTCTGCAAATTGAAGAAAGCTCTTTATGGGCTGAAGCAAGCTCCAAGAGCATGGTACAGTAGGATAGACTCCTATCTACTGGAAAATAGATTTGAAAAGTGTGAGGGAGAACCCACCCTCTACATCAAAGAAAAGGATGGTAAAATGCTCATTGTTGTTTTATATGTTTATGATCTAATATTTACAGGTAATGATGATTACCTTATTGAAAATTTTTAAACAGTCATGAAAGATGAATTTGAAATGACTAACATGGGTTTGTTGAGATACTTCTTAGGAATAGAAGTAGAGCAAAATGATAATGAGATTTTAATTTCTCAAGCAAAGTATGTGAATCAAGTTTTAGAAAGATTTAATATGCAGGAGTGCAAAGCTGCAATTACTCCCACAGTAATTGGATTGAAGTTGAGTAAAGATGACAACAGCAAGGACGTTGATCCAAGCTTGTATAAAAGCATAGTTGGCAGCCTCATGTATTTGACTGCAACTAGGCCAGATATTATGCATGCTGTTAGTTTAATTTCCAGATTTATGGAGAAGCCAAAAGAAGCATTGTGTGACAAAAAGAGAATTAAAGGGAGTATGTTAAAGGAACTAAAAAGTTTGCAGTATTTCTGTTAGTTGGAAGATGATGGGCATGAAACAAAAAAGTGGCGCACTAAGTGAGGCTATGATATTTTGGCGCAAAGTCTATTTTAGACTATGTCTATTAAAGGGAAATATGGATGTGATGTAGTTGGAATTACTACCTTTAGATGTTTGGTAATATTATTAAAAATAGATGGGACATAAATGCAGGCATACGTAGTGTCTTTTATTTCACCGGTCTAAAAAATAGACGGGATAGGAATATTATTAGCTCTTAATAATATTTGGACTATAAACAGTATCTTATCCTCTTATTTATGATTGAGTTTTCCAGTCCTTTGCCATTGACAGAAGGAATTACACTATTCCTATGGGTTAGTTGAGCTATTGCATGGTTGACTTCAGTTAGAACTCATGTGGCAGAGTTTGGTGGAGTTGATGAGACAGTTGATGGAGTTGTGTTCGGTTTAACTTAGTTGAACTAGTTGTATTTAGTCTAACTGAAAAATACACTAGTGATGAGTGGTGTGAATTAATTAATAATTACTTCACTAATTATTAACTCAGAAATCAACTAAAGAACACATCAGTTAACTCAGTGCATGGACAGTTCAGTGGAGACAAGTGTTAAAGGTGGGTGAAAGGGTGAGTCTACTATCAGTTGTGACTATAGCTGTGCATGAGATTTGCACAATCATTGATTGAGATTGCCAATGATAATTTCACAGTACAATCCAAGGGGATTCGAACTTAGATATCATCTATTACCATCTTGGATTGCGCAGTAGAGGCAGGCAGACAGTGGAGGAGATTTGAACCTGTGACTTGTTCAGATCTGAGCTAGTTTGTGTGTAACTATTGGAGATAGTACTGAGTACTTGTGAGGAGTATTGTACTATGATTGTTACATGTTCTCTATTATTATAATATACAAATAGTTGGGGGTTTTCAGCTGTATGCTTTCCCCATTACATACTGTGTTGAAATGTGTGATTGATTAATGTTTCTATGTGCGCATGCGATTGTTTTTAATTCCGCAAATTGATGATCAATGGTAGAAGAGGTTATGTGTTATGCATGAAGCTTAAATAATGTGTGACCAGGATAATATCGGTGAATAAGTGATCTATTATTAAAATTTATACATGGTATCGGAGCGAAGTTGATCATCGGAGCAATTGCAGTGATTACATTGTATTTTCTTCAAGCAGAGTCTGTAGCGTGGGCCAGGTAGCCTCTGGATTCATCCTTTCTTTGAAAGGTGTAATATCTAGTAAATGCCCCTACATTCGATCTCTGTACGAGAAATACCTTGTTCTCACATTGAGTTTTGAGCTGGTGGAATTTGAATTTGCAGCAGTGTTTTCTTGGTGTCGTAGCTGAAATGTCTTTCAATGGATTGCAACTGGAGTATGCTCTTGAAGGCAGCTCGAATTATGTTGCATGGAAGGACAGAGTGGAGGCGGTGTTAGATGAAAATGGGCTGAAGGAGTTCATATATGTTGAAGTCCTAAAGCCTGCTGATGCTGCTCAAGTTGAGGCTTGGCAAAAGAAGATGGCAAAATGTCGATGGATTCTGTTGGAGGGCGTGAAGGATCACATTGTATCCAGCCTGCATGGAAAAGCTTCTCCATACTTGATGTGGAAAGCATTGATAGATTTATTCCAAAGCAAGAGCGACCAGAGGAAGTTGGCGCTCAAGGATAAACTCAGAAACATAAAAATGGAGAAAGGCGACAGTATACCCAAGTACCTCACGAAGTTCACCCAATGCAGGGATGAGCTGGGAAGTGTGGGGGTGACTGTCGATGAAGAGGACTTGGTGGACTTGGCTCTCCTTGGTCTTCTGAAGAGTTGGCATTCCTATCAGGATTTTGTCAATGGTCGGGAGAAATTTCCAGGATGGGAAAGACTTTGGTCGGATCTCATGCAAGAGGAGATAAGGCGAAGTACCAGGGACGGATCTTCATCAAAGGTATCTGATGAAGAAAATTGCGCTTTGGCTGCCAAAGAAAAGAAGGGGAAGAGAAAGAAAGCTTCTCATTCCGGTGCAAAAGGCAAGAAGCAAGACATGTCCAAGGTGAAGTGCTTTCACTATCACCAGCACGGACATTATGCCACAAATTGTCCGCAAAAGAAGAAAAATAAGCATGCTGCTGGATCTGCAGTGGGAGAGGCCTTAGCCTCACAGTTTGAGCTGGATTTTTCGTTGATCGCATGCTTGGTATCAAGTGTGATGGGTTCAGTTTGGTTCTTGGACAGTGGTGCGTCTTTTCACATGACAGGAGATTGAGATTTGTTTTCTGATCTGGATGAGAAAGATCTTGGAGTGCACATCGAGATGGGCGATGATGGTAGATACAGTGCGACCAGTATCAGTACCATTTCCTTTGAGAGGGAGTCTGGTAAACCCTTTGTATTGAAGGATGTGATGCATGTTCTATGATTGAAGAAGAATCTTATCTCTGTGGCGATGTTAGAAGACAAGGGATATGATGTTGTCTTCGGCGAGGAAGAGCTTTCTGCGCGGTAAGACAAGCGGAGAAACCCGGAGAGAATGAGGGTTCGAGTTAAGAACCTTTATCAATTGCAGGTAGATGGCTGCGCAGCAATGGCAGGCAAGGCAGAAGGAGTGGTGAGTCGGGATGATGGCAAGTTGTGGCACCGAAGATTGGGCCACCTTCACCATGGAGCTTTGAAGATACTGCAGCAGATTTCTATTGGGCTTCCTAAGGGTACTCTTGCGCAGTCAGATCAGTGCAAGGGATGTACCTTGGGAAAATTTGTGAAAGCCACCTTTCACGAGAAGGATAGTCGCGCCACGACAATCCTTGAGAGAATTCACACAGACGTGTGTGGACCTTTCTCAGTAGCTTCGACAGCAAAGCACAGGTACTATGTGATATTTGTTGATGATTTTTCTCGAAAGTGCTGGATCTTCTTCATGCAGAAGAAGAGCGAGACATACTCAAATTTCTATGAGTTCAAGGCACTGGTTGAGAAAGAATCGGGGAAGCAGGTGAAGGCTCTTAGGAGCGACAATGGTGGTGAATTCATCTCTGGCGAATTCAAGGACTTTTGCAGCGCAGAAGGAATTCGAAGAGAGCTCATAACACCTCATAACCCAAAACAGAATGGGGTTGCTGAGTTGAAGAAAAAAATGATCGTGGGTGCTGCACGGGCGATGTTGCATGATCAGGGCCTACCCATTCACTTGTGGGCGGAGGCATGCAATACTGCAGTATATGTGCAGAACCGTTGTCCTCTTGGCATGAGTACACCCAAGGAGGCGTTTTCTGGTAAGAGGCCTGATATTTCCCATTTGAGGATTTTTGGTTCACCTGTCTACATTCATGTGACGAAGGATGCCAGGAAGAAGCTGGAGCCGACTGCAGAGGTTGGGATATTTGTGGTGTACACTGATACGCCCCACAACTATCGTGTGTATTTTCCAGACAGTCGCAAGACTGTTGTGCGACGGGATATCAAATTTCAGGAGGAGAAAGCCATGAAGTGTTCGCTTGAGAGGGAGCCACACTTGCATGCAGATGAGGAGCTATTAGTTCCTAAGGATGAGCTTTAGGATGTGGATCAGCCACAAGAGGAAGTTCATGGAGTGGAAGAGACCACTCATGCAGCGCCAACCATCAGAGGGCGGAAGCGCACTACAGAAGCTGAGCGACTGGCTCAAGATGCAGAGAAGATTGTAGGACCACCTACAACACAGCGCAGACAGAGACAGTCACCGGATCGGTACACTGGATACATGGCTCTTGTGAGCAAATGTATCATGACAGAGCCATCCTCTTTCGAGGAAGCTGTGGAGGACCCCGCATGGGTAGATGCCATGGTGGAAGAGTATGATTCGATTGTCAGAAACAGTGCATGGGAGATTGTCCCGAGGCCGGAAGGGAAATCAATGATAGGTTCGAGATGGATCTACAAAGTGAAGCAGGCAGCTGACGGGAGTGTGGAGAAGTACAAAGCAAGATTTGTTGCCCGAGGCTTTTCACAGATAGAGGGGATCGATTATGAGGAGACCTTTGCACCTGTCGCAAGGTATTCTTCCATACGGACGATCCTAGCTCTCTCAGCGCAGATGGGGTGGCACATTCATCAGATGGATGTGAAGACTACGTTCCTCGGAGGTCATTGAGAGGAAAGTGTACATAGAGCGACTAGAAGGTTTGAGATCTTGAGCGAGTCGCATGTGTGCGGGCTCAAAGAAGGCTGTATGGGTTGAAACAGCACCTCGTGCTTGGTACACATGGATGAACGATTATTTCCCGAACTGGATTGCTCAAGAGTGAGATCCTAACTTTATGCAGTTGGTGGAGGATGAGATTCTCTGATCATTGTACTGTATGTAGATGATTTGATTTTGACGGGTGATGAGCTGTTGATACTTTCATGCAAGGAGGACCTTGCTAGAGAGTTCGAGATGAAGGACTTGGGCCTCCTTCATTATTTCATGGGATTGGAGATTTGGCAGCGCAGTGGAGGACTGTTTGTTTCTCAGGGAAAGTATGCCCGAGAGATTCTGGAGAGGTTCAACATGCATGGCTGCAAGCCTGTTGACACTCCTCTTCCTGGTGGTTGGAGGAAGGAGGATGCTACTTCAGCGGAGGTAGTGGAGGCCACTGTCTATCGACAGTTGGTGGGGTCGCTTATGTATCTGGTCAATACACGACCCGATATATGCTATGCAGTTAACCAGCTTTCGAAAGCTATGGTTAAGCCTACCAAGCTCTTTTGGAAGGCAGGCAAGCATGTATTGCGCTATATCAGAGGCACATCGGGATATGGTCTATGGTACAGACAGGAGGATGGAGTGAAGCTTTCTGGTTTCACTGATGCAGATTGGGCGGGGAGCCCAACGGACCGGAAGAGCACATGGAGGGATCTTCTTCATGGGTCAACAACGGTTCTTGAGGTTGCAACGAGACAGTCCATGGCACTCGGTTCAGTAGAGGCGGAGTATGTAGCAGCTACATTGGGCGCATGCGAGGCTCTGGATGGTCTTGGTCGGGTTGTTCGGGTCACACTTGGAGCCTACTGTGATTTATTGTGATAACCAGAGTTGCATTAAACTCTCGGCTAATCGAGTATTTCATGATAGATCCAAACACATCGACATCAGGTACCATCATATCATAGATTGTGTACAACGGAGAATCATGTTACTTTCATACATTCCCACGGAGGATCGGGATGCTGACATCTTGACGAAGGCGCTCACCAGGAGAAAATTTGAATACCACAGAGGTAGGATAGCGGTTGCAGATAATCCATATCTTGTTGAGAGGGAGTGTAGAAAATGCAACAAGATGATGGAGCTTAGTGAAAATAAGTCGCCTTCACTAAGTGGGCCCGCAGGCTATTTTTGGCGCAAAGTCTATTTTTAGACTATGTCTATTATTAGACATATGGATCATGGTCTATGAGTTGCAGGATGCTATTTGTGGATGGTTGGTCAAGTTGGTAAAAATAGATGGACCTCTATTTTTAGACATACTGGGCGGAGTCTATTTTTAGACTGCGAGTCTAAAAATAGATCAGTCAAATATTATTAGCTCTTAATAATATTTGGACTATAAACATTATCTTATCCTCTTGCAACACTTCAGTTCGAGCTACGGATGTGGCACATGCAGCTGAAAAAAGGAATTACGCTATTCCTAGGGTTTAGTTGAGCTGTTGCATGGTTGACTTCAGTTAGAACTCATGTGGCAGAGTTTGGTGGAGTTGATGAGACAGTTGATGGAGTTGTGTTCGGTTTAACTTAGTTGAACTAGTTGTATTTGGTCTAACTGATAAATACACTAGTGATGAGTGGTGTGAATTAATTATTAATTAATTCACTAATTATTAACTCATAAATCAACTAAAGAATACATCAGTTAACTGCAATGCATGGACAGTTCAGTGGAGACAAGTGTTAGAGGTGGGTGAAAGGGTGAGTCTACTATCAGTTGTGACTATAGCTGTGCATGAGATTTGCACACACATTGATTGAGATTGCCAATGAGAATTGCGTAGTACAAGGCAGTGGGATTCGAACTTGGATCTCATTCATTCTCATCTTGGATTAACATGATGAAGTGGCGGTAGGTGGAAGATTTGGTTGTGACTTGTTCGGATACGGCTAGTTTGTGTGTAACTATTAGATAAATCTTGGTATAGAAGTTCTGTTATTACTATGATTATTTTATGTTCTCTATCATTATAATATCTGAGATAGTTGGGGGTTTTAATTTTGTATGCTTTCCCCATTACATACGTATTTGAAATGTGTGATTGATTAATGTTTCTATGTGCGCATGCGATTGTTTTTAATTCCGCAAATTGATGATCAATCGTAGAAGCGGTTATGTGTTATGCATGAAGCTTAAATAGTGTGTGACCAGGATAATCTCGGTGAATAAGTGATCTATTATACAAATTTCTACATTTTATATACTACTTCAGAAAATTCAGAATTAGTTGGATACACTGACAGTGATTGGGCTGGAAGTGTAGATGATCGGAAGAGCACTTCCGGTTATGTCTTTCATATGGGTTCAGGAGCCATTTCATGGGCTTCTAAGAAACAGGCTATTGTAGCATTATCTATAGCAGAGGCAGAGTATGTGGCAGCTACAACAGCAACGTGTCAAGCAATTTGGATGAGAAGAATGTTGAGAAGTTTATGCCAAGAACAGGTAAAAGGGATAGTGATTTATTGTGACAATAGCTCAGCTATTGCATTATCAAAGAATTTTGTATTTCACAAGAGAACGAAGCACATAGATACAAAGTTTCATTATATCAGAGAATTGGTGAACAATGGAGAAATTGTTTTACAGCATTGTAAAACAGAGGAACAATATGCAGATATTTTAACAAAGCCATTGGGGCATAAGACCTTTTAATTTTTAAGAAAATGTTTGGGTATGATTGATAACCCAACAGCTGACTTTAAGGGGGAGTGTTGAAAATATTAAAGTCACCTGCCAGCCTTGGGCAGGAAGAAAAGATTACAAAGGCAGCAACAGCAGAGTTTTGAGTGCACAACACTATAAATTAAAGAAGAATGAAATAGCAGAGAATAAAAAATGATGATGATTGAAATGTTTGGGGTACTGAGAGGAGAAATTGATTATGGTGATGGGCAGAGCCGTTTTGCAGTGGAACGAAGATTTCCCATAGTTCTGAACTACGGAGGAGCAGAATTCATTTAAAACAGTCGTTTTGGGCTTTTAAAGCCCTCAACAACCAAAATGGAGAAAAATGACTTAAAACAGGCAGAAGTCATTTTATTTTTGAATTTGCGGGACAAGTGGTCCCCACCACTTTTGCCCAAATCGCAATCGCAAGTTTTTGGAGCAGTGTCTTGTTGATATGGAGTTTTGTGATGCGATGCGATTATAATCGCAATCGCATATCGCAATACATATGATACACATATGTTTTATATTACAAATGTCTTGCAGATATGGCGAGAGTTCCATAGTGGAACGGTTGTATATTATACAACCAAAAAACATATATAAATTACCCCCACCAACGAAGACCACGCAACGTTATATGATATGAATCGCAAGGTTCAATCGGGGAAGTTTTTTTGTGTCCCCCGATCACATTACCAAAGGGCAGACCCGATGGCATTATGTGACGGAGCTCATATATTGCATTGCGTCTGGATTCTAATCACAATCGGAAGATCAGAGGTTTTTTGTTTGGTTGCGCGTTTGTTTAAAGCTCGGACCCGATGCCATTTATATGGCGGATTTAATATCAGGCCATTGCGTCCGTGTTGTAATCGCAATCGCAATGTTCTGTTGGATGTTTGCGATGCGATCCAATCGCAATCGCAACATCGCATAAGCGCTCAATCGCAAGTTTGTTTGTTAAAGCTTATCGCCGATTGCTGACTGCGAAGTGGTCCCCACTTGTACGTCGGGCATTTGATAGTTTTAAAGTTCTGCAAAGGTTTTTCCTTTGTATTTGGTTTTATTTCTTTGTATTAAGTTTTATATATGTTTTTGTAATGTTTTTTATTATATGCGCGGCATATAAAAGGAAAAAGGCCCGCGAGCCTGTATAATATAGCATTGTTATTTTGTTTTGTTTTCGCACAGCAGCGCGGAGTGAAAATACACAGCAGTGTTGGTTTTTAAGAGAGAGAGAGTGTTTTTGTTTCCACAGTGAAAGTTTTCTGTGCACTGTGTCTGTAGCAGTCACTCTTCTTTATGTTATCCCTTTGTTAAGAGGAAGATTTGTAACAATTTTTTTTTTTGAAGTAATAGAAGTTGTTTTACAGTGTGAAACTCTGTCTCCTGTCAAAATAATTTTAAAATTTCTCTGTGTTTGAAGAGGGGAGCTTATTTTGAAATTTTAAATATTCCAACACAAATGCTAGACTAGAGAATTGATATATCAGATCTTCTCCATTTACTTGTGCAATATCATTTAGCTCAGCCCTAATGCCAAGCACAAAAAATATAGAGTTGAATTCCCCATTTCCCTCCTCTTTCAATAAATGCGAGGTTGCAGGGCGATATAGCTATTTAATTTGATTGGAGTGTTTTATTAATATTCAACAAATTCTACAATTGATAATTATTACAATGTTTCTTGCCAAACCCTGTCAAAGCTCTAGAAAAACTTCACCTCCATAAGCTAATCTAACCCCTGGAAGGTTCACAACCTTCTTCTACAACCCAACATGGCCTAACACTAGAAAATAGATCATATAGACCCCACATGTGTGGCTCCTTGTCCCTCTGATCCTCACGCCTTGGAAAAAATCAGCCTCTTAGCTCTTCTGTAAACTCGTACATCCCTCTTGGAAATATCGTGTGACCTGCAGAAGGAATATTGACATCTCTTAGAGAAGACACAACCCTCGTGGAATCCTCATGACCCCAATAACGTAACCTACTTATCTGCAAAAAAATTGTGGAAGAATTCCTCCTCCGGATCTTGGAAAACTAGAATGTTAGTTGAAGTTAGAGACGGAAAGGTTCTGCGAAATTTAGCAATGTTCTATATTTTGCAGAAGAAGTCACATGTGAAGCTAAGGCACAATCTACTTTCTCTGAGTATTGAATTAGGAAAATTCTCTAATTTTCCTTGGTAAAAAATAGTAAATTAAACCCAGCATGCATGTAGATTTTATCTCAGTTCGACTTGAGTATGAGAGCCTACTTTGCTTGAGTTCGAGAAGTTAGTTTGAATCGAGTTCAAGGCAGTAGCTCGACCTAAGTTTAAGGCATGCAATTTGAATTGAGTTCGAGGAAGAGACAGACTTGAGTTCAAGGAAGCAATTCGCCTCAGTTGCTGGTAGTTTGACTCTATATAGAGAAAATCGGAGACCAATTGGACCATTGGATTACGGACTAGCAATAATTTGTGTGTTTGTTGAGCTCAGAAAATTCGTTCCAAGTCACATCACTTAGAGAGGTCGACACTTGCGCAAGGAGGTAGGATTAGCTAGTGTAGTGCGTACAAATACACAAGTGAGAGGTCGAGTTGCTCTAGAGTGTGCAGGGTATTGTGTTGAGAAATGAATAATTCTAAGGAAATTTTACCGAATGCTTTGTATTTGAATTACTCAGATTTTTCTAAATATATTAATAAAAATAAAAACGAGTAGGTTTTCACCTATTGGAGTTTCCTCAGTAATTTTGGGGCTTTCTTAAATATACACTTGTGTCTGTATGAATGTATTTTTCATTGCAAATTCGCTAGAATACTCAATTTGATCAATGAATTTCACAATTCAGTTTTCTTGTTCTTACACCTCATAAGAAGGCTAGGGGGAGCTCCCCCTCCCCCACCTTGAATCCACTTCTGAAGCGCGCTCCAAGTGGGAGTGTATTAGGAGCGACTTAAGAGTGCATTCTCAAAATTCATGGAGTGCAGTTCTGCAAAAAAAAAAAAAAAAAAATCCTTATTGATGTGAAATTAGCAGTAATATTAAATTCTTAAAGTAATCGTGACACTCTCTTTTACCTTTTATTTTCATCCTTTTACTTGAATTTTTAATATTACCATGAAATGACTTAGGATGTTTGATACTAGTTTTGACCTCAATGGATTTCATATGAACAAAGTCTAATTTTAGATCTCGCTCAAAATCTAGTAGAATTATCATTTTTTAAGGATTTCAGGATTGGGAGGATTGCAATATTTCCATCATAACCCCACTATCATGACCCCACTATAAATGTACCCATCGCTCAAACAAAATATTGGCTTGACATGCTACGTTTTTTCTATATTATGTCAATGCTTAGAGGGTGATATTAATGACAAAGATCCCAAGATAGGCAATGATTTTGATGATATGTAAGTATTTGTTGTAGCATGATTTTTTGGGATTCTAGAGGCCATCTAGAGCCTATTTGTTTATGAATTTTTGTTGGCTTGATGGGGCCTAGACCTAGGTTCAAATGTGGTTGCGTGAACCAACAAAACCCATTATTACCAGTCCTTTTAACAACAATCTGCTTACGCAGACCGAAGTATCAACCGAGGAAATATAGGGGGATGCTAGAACCAAGTTTATCCATATAGAGGGGGATAGTGGGTTGTGGTTTTAGGGATTTTCCTCTTTAACAGTGCTTCACAAGTCAAATCTACCAATAACTCAAAATTTGTTCAACACATCTGTTGAACTTACCAGCGGACTGCATGATCTTACTTATTCATGCATAAAACCATGTAAATAATCATAAACAGATCTACGATATTCAGTTACAACACAAAACCCTTATTCAGCATAGATATTCATAAACAACAATTAAAGTAAAACACATTAACATAAACTCACATCTATCTCAACAGTTCTTTCATTAATATCCAGATCCTTCTTATACATTCACTTTCCACCCTGCGCACAGAACTGCAGGGCCCTGCATAGACAGTTGCACGGGTCTACGCACATAGCTGCAAACTTCCTAAAGGTCTTCGCACACTCAGTTGCAGGAGCCTTTCCTCTAACCCAAAACACAGACTCTGACTCAGAACAATCTTACATCGAAATGCATCTCTTCAGATCTATCATTCCATAACCTACCTATGACTTCTATCTAGACTCCTTAAATAGACTTTTCATTTACAAAAACCATGGTCCGTGTTAGTGTCAGTCAGTTCTGCCTCTCACTAATGATCAAATTTTCTCTTACAAAGATTTTGTTAGGGTCTCAAGTCAATTTTTTATGATTTTAGTAGGTCTTCAAATACAAATTTGTCACTGGCTAGTGTGTCTAGGTCTATTACTACTCCTTTCAAAAAAATTCATGTGTTGGTCATTGCCATCTTTTAGTTGGATGAGTCATCACTAAAAATTCTTCATTATCATCTCAGTCATACCACCATGGTGATCATTCAGCTCATTTCACGAAATGTCACCATTAGGTCTTAGGGTCAAATCAATAAAAAATGTGTCATTTCATCAATAAATCTGGCAATGAAGATGTAGTAATAGGGAAAATGCTCAATAAAGTTTTTTTTCAAGTGTAATTTTATTCAAAATATGGATGGAATATGTTTCTAATGTTCCAAAGCTGCAAAGTTTAAATTCAAAGATGAAGAAGCCCATGGTGGGCCACCATACTACTATGTAAAGAACTCAATTTCCACAAGTTACAAAATACCATTAAAACACTCTAATCACTCTTTTCATTCATATTGAGCTAGAAACTCTCATTGAGAGCCATCCAAGCACACTCATCATCGAAATTTACCTCTCAAAATAAATTTTCCTCTCTCAGGATGTGTTTTTCAAGAGCACACTACATTTTCAGTGGCCACGTTGTGCTTTCACTGTTTGAGGGCAAAGGTTCATTTTCAAGGGTTTCCTTGAGAAAAAAAGGGTTCCAGCATCTTCTTTTCAAGTAGTTAATACCCTACAAACTCTTATTTTTCTCAGTTTCTTTAACATTCCAGTGGTGAAGTCTCTCCTAGCCTCCACATTGTGTTTTCATGGTTTGGCACTTGTGGTTGACTTCCAACAGCCAAAACTAGTTTCTGTACTCATATTACCCTTCCCTACACCCTACACACCTCACCAAAGTTTTCCCTTTCCAACAATAATCAAATGAAATAGATCATTGAAATAGATAAACTCACAAAATAATTTAAAGGGGACTTCAATAGTGACAAAGCCCATGGATAGTCCATTAGATTTAGGGATTCAAAGTCCCAAGGATGATCTATTATCATTTACCAAAATATCCCAAATATCACAAAGACAAATGAATAGATGGATTCAATTGTCATGAATGGACTAGAACTCAAATGTTCATAATAGCATAGTGTCACACAACTATGGAAACCTGGCCACAATGGATTAGGCCCGCACAGCTCCATCTACTTACCTACAAGGGATGTACATATATAATATTACTACTATAATAATAATATGTTAAATTTATATTATATTATATTTAATATTATTAAATCTAATAATATTTAAATTGATGTTTTATCAACCCATATTATAATAATTAAATACATTTTATTATTAATTATATAATAAATAAATAATTTTAAATATATTCAACCAACACCTCAATAAACTTGTCAAAGGAAAATGTTCATAATCTTGCATCTCCAGTTGGATGATGGGCCCTATGGCCCTCACACTTTTCTGGCCGCAACAAATATTTTTCTATTTTTCCCCTCACTTTCCGAGATTTTCGCTTGATGTAGCTATTTGTTTCCTTCTGTAGCTACCAAATTTGATTTCGATATGTTGTAGCATTGAACAGAAGAGCGTATTTCAGATCACAAATCTCATATATATGTGGTATTTTAAGTCCCATGATGAGTTAATAGGTCCCATCCCTTCATCATGTGAGGTCACTATATTTAATTTTGCAGGTGTTCTTGAAAAGGATCGTGGTTCGTCAGATAATTTTCCTCGGATCACCAATTAACACTTCTATTTCCATTTCAAACAAGGTAGTGAGGAAGATTCAACCTCCTAGACTAATTAAGAAAATACCCTTTCTCCCATTAATATTCATGTCCCCCGTATGTCTAAATCAGTGGTTCCTTCTTTGTCCTCCTAGGCCACTAGTTTTTCATCAGAGGTCATAAGTTTTGTAAGGGATAAGGAGGGAATTTTTTTTGTGATTGTCAATAAGGACATTTCAAACCTAGTTGATACAACACTACTTGGCATATTTTGCGGTAAATTAGTGAGAAAGATAACCCTCACAACTTAGGTTGCAAAAAAGGAGATTTTTCTGGGCTATAAGTCAATAGCACATATTCATGTTCATGGTTGGATTGCATATATATATATATTCTAAGGAGGATTTTTCTAAGATTAATGAAAACAACTTGGCATGGGTTCCTTTGGTCCTATTTAGGGAACCTAGGTTGATTGACTTTGATCCAGATCAAGAACACTGTGTGGTTCAACATTTGGTCCATTTTTTGGGCTTGTCCTTAGTATTAAGGACAAAGGAGACCTCGTGAGCCATTGGTGATAAGATTGGAAAATTTAGTAGCAAATTTATTTTATTGGACCCTAATTGGTTGATATTTGTAGAAAAGCATTGGACCTAGATCATAATCGTAGTTGATGTGTTTGAGGACACTAAGTTGGTTTTTAATGAGAAATTCTAGGTTCGAAGGATTGAAAATTGGAATATTCTCCTCTAATGTTTTAATTTCGACATGGTGAGACACATCTAGGCCCAATGCACTTATCTTAAGGCCCCCTCCTTGAGAAAGAAAAAAATTTGGAAGTAGGAAATTGGTAGGTCAACTTCAAGAGGTATTTTTTAGGACTATCTAGAAGTTTGTGATGGGTCAGTCCATGATCCATTGAGCAAGCCACCAGGCCAAGAAGTGTTGGCACAATCTTTTGGCAAGCATCCATATCCTTCGACCTCCTCTTAATATTCCTCTTTGTTGATTGATTTTGTTTCTCCCCTTTACCTTTTCGTTGAGTCCTCATTTTCTCCGCCCCTCTTCTCCTATACCTGATTTCCAAATTTTCTCTAATAAGGTTAGCTCTTCTACGAATTTTCCATATTCCCCCAATTTCCAATACAATCTAATGCCTAGTGTTATAACTAAGGATTTTCTCCCATTTAAAGGGGTTTTTTTTTTGGATATGTTGATCCCTATTTTAGTAGGACATAAATATCATCCCCTTAGAGCTTAACAAAGTGCTCTTCAATATTTCAAGAAAGGGGATAAATCCACCATTTCAATGGATTCTGGAGTAGGGAAGGCCCTTCCCTTGTCTTTTCCATGATTATTTTATCCTTTAATGCTCGAGGGGTGAGAGGTGCCTTTAAACAATTAGCTCTCAAAGGGATCATTTAGAGCCATAATATGGTCATCATATTCATTCAAGAAACTATGTCCTCGAGATTTTATACCACTTCATTACAAATTCAATGGTTTATAAGTTGGTAGTTTTCTTTCTATCCCTTGTTCTTCTTCCAACTCTATGTCACTAGAGTAGAAATGCACATTATATGTTTTAATATTCTCAACATCTATGACCCATATTCAAAGAGGGAGGTATATTGGAATACTTTGGATGAGCATAGTTTGTTGAAATCCCTTTTCTTATTTCTTGGCAATGATTTAAATTTGTATTTTTTAGCCTTTTTTATCACCTACTTATAGTTATTCAGATTGAGTTTAATGGATCTAAGCCCCTCCTCCCCCCTTCCCCTCCTTAAAATTCAAGAGTAATTGGTTTGTACTAGAGTATTTTCACAATTTGGTCGATTAGGAATGGAGATCCATTTTTGAAAGCTCATCATTGTTAGCTATGGAGAAATTTGTTAATAATATATGCAAGGGTTCTGGAAAACCCCTAAAAATGGGGTAACATCGATAAAGTGTTGGAAAATGGAACTTTTTTTGAAGTGGAGGAAGAAACTTCTTCCTTTTGTCTTCTTTTTTTTTTTTGTCCTTTAGGAAAAGGGGTAGTTTTTTTTTGGAAGTTGATGACATTCATAGACTTTAGTATCTAGAAGAATTCAAACATGGTCTTCTAAGAAAAGAGGAATCAAAATGGAAATTAAAGAGTGAATCCATTTGGATAAGGGTAGGGGACAATAATGCAAAAAAAAATGACAATTTTGTTAAATTTCGTAAAAATATGAATATAATTTGGAACTTTCAATCTAACAGTGGGGTTTTATGCTCCTTCCTTGAAATGGGTGAATAATGCATTCATCATTTTAGTTCTTTGTTTGAGGAGCCTCCGAGGTGTCACATTTAGGATTTTTTTTTTTGTGGTTTAATATATATTCGCTTCTTGTGTTTCAAAAGATTCATACTTTATTTTAGTTGTTGAAGCTTCAAAAGGTGAGGTATTAATTACTCTCTCTTCTATGAAAAAAGATAAGAGCCCTAGCCTAGATGGGCTTCCTATTGAATTTCATATTAGATTTTACAAATTCATTAAAAATTATCTCTCTGCAGTGATTCGAAAATACCGACAAATAGGTAAGGTGTTTGATTATTATAACAAGACACACATTTACACATTTCCAAAGAAGCAAGATGGTGGTTCTTTTGGTGATTATAGACCTATTTTGTGCTACAACACCATTTATAAGATCATTTCTAAAATCATAGTTCTCTGCCTTAAACCTATACTAAGTGAGGTCATATTAGAGTAGCAGTTTTGTTTCCTACAAGGAAGACAAATTCGTGATCCTATTGCAACCTATACTAAGCAATGAGGTCATATTAGAGTTAAACACTAAGTGCATAAGTTGTCTAAGGAAGCTCTCTATTGGCAGTTTAACGTGTGTGGGGGACCTTTGGTGGCTCCATAAATGAAGCTTTTTATATGAAGATGTAGAAGCATTTTATTGTAAAACTAGTTTTGTGATTGATAATAAAGTACAAGGATCACTCAACAATTATTTGATCATGATCAAAATCAAAATACAAATATATGATCATTATTTTATTTTATTTTTGTTTTCATTATAATAGATAGTTATGATTTTTTTTTAATGAACATGTATATTTCTCCCTTTAAATATATAAAGAATTATTCTTATTAATTTTTTCAATATAACTCTATTAATAAGATGAGATGTTTAAATACTTTTTATAATTATAAAAACTATGCGTTTTATAAAAAATAATATGGACTCAAGAAAAGGAAAGATTTAAGTTGGTTAGTTTGTTGAGAGATTAACGAGAAATATTTACGTTTCTTGGTTTGTTGAGAGATGAATGGGAAAAGATTTACGTTACTTGGTTTGTTGAGAGATGAATGAGAAAAGATTTACGTGGGTTTGTTGAGAGATGAATGAGAAAAGATTTACGTGGGTTGGTTTCTTGAAAGTTTAAATATTGCAAAACCCACAGGAGTATTAATTTCATGTTTTGGTTCTCGTGGCTGGCCTGGATATATTTCAAACGTTTTTTGGTTATGGCTGTGGTGATTCCGTTCTAGTTGCTGGGCTAGATAAAATTCAACCTCAGGCATCGTGGATTTGCAGGGCTAGATCAAATTCAACCTCAGGCATCGTGGATTTGCTGCTGGCCGGGTCGATCAATTTCAATCTCAATCTCAGGTATCACTCTCACTGCCTAAACTTTCTTGGTCGTCCTAATCAATGGGTACTTGGCATCTATCTTGTTACAGAAGCAAATCCAGTGGTTGTTGACATGCCCGAGTCGACATGGCCAATAACAACAATGTTGAAATGTGTTTTCAATTTCGTTTCGCATGATGAATTGTGTTTGTGTGGGGGGATGGACATTAACTTTGTAATTAATGTTTTGTGTGAACCCGGTTTTGGCGTTTCTTTATAATTAAAGATTAGAGTCTTATCTGAGTTAAGTTAGGATTGGCTGCTGGGAGATTAACTTTGTAATTACTCTGACTGACATCAATGTGTTTTGTGCGAACCAGGTGCTTGGCTGGGTCAATAAGACACAGTGTCCTGTCACATTTCAGTTAATTCCCCATGGAGAGAGAGGCAGATATAATTTCGATGAGTGAATTCCCCAAGGAGAGTGAGGCAGATATAATTGAGGATGAGTCAGGGCACGAGCGCTTGGCGGAGCCTGAGAAAATTGAGGATGAGTCAGGGCATGAGCGCTTGGCGGAGCATGGGAAAATTGAGGATAACACTGATGCAGCGGATGCCCCGGTTGATAACACTGAGGCCGATGCAGCGGATGCCCCGGTAGTTAACACTGATGCCGATGCAGCGGATGCCCCGGTTGATAACACTGAGGCCGATGCAGCGGATGAGCCAGAGCCGCGACATATGGGAGGGAGAGTTGCGGCTTCCAATGCGGCGGATAGCACCGCGGAGGAGGGAGAGTTGCGGCTTCCAATGCGGCGGATAGCACCGCGGAGGAGGGAGAGGAAATACTTATGCGCTATAAAGAACATGGTGCCAGAGCTAGAGCGCAACATGGTGTACCAGGAATCATCCGTCGCTGATTAGTGTAACTGCTCATATTGTTTGTTGTATCTGTAAAATTATATTTACATCATCCAAATATTGTTGGTTGTATCTGTGAAAAACCTCAACGCCATCTGTGGGCACCCTTCCTAATATCGTTGTTTGTTTGTTGTGTCTGTGAAAAACTTCAATGCCATCTGTTGGCACCCTTTCAAATTGGGCTGATTTTTTTTCTTTTTTTTTTACCAGAAGCGGATTTGTGTCAAAAGTTTGAATATGGTGCTCAACAAATCACGTGGCATAGGAGAGTTACACGAATGACATCTCTTCAGAATTGAACTATGACCCCACCCTTCAAAAATGATGCACGACTGCAGCACCGAGTAATTCTTTGTTTTCTTGGCATCTCAACGGTTCGCGCATAACTACAACACTCACAGCAATGGAGTACTTTTTTAGGGTTTTATTGGGATTTCAACGACCATTGCTCCGCTCGTTTGGGGAGCGTTTTGTGAATGTGTTGTCAGTAATTTCCATCATAGGAATTCGAAGTAACGCATTTTGCGAATATATTGTCTGTTTTCATCCGAGGAATTCGAAGAGAAGCGTTTTGCTAATATATTGTCAGTTTTCATCACAAAAAAATGTGTGTGATTTATCTGAATATATGTTATTTGATTTGCGTACAAAATAAAATCGTTGATTCGCTCGAATTGTAAAATGTGTTTGTTTTATATTCCCACGGGTGTTTCGCATGGATATGGGGAACCTGTGTTTGATGTACCATGCAATGGCCATTTAGGGTGTTCTGCTAAGTCTTGCATTCAGAATCGTTAATAATCATATCCACTTAATCAACAAGTCACGGGTGACGTAACGTAAACAAATCATGGTAGTCTATTGGCATTTGATTGCAAGTTCCTGCACTCTTCTTTCCATCAACATTCATTTCTGGTTATCGAAATCCGGAAAGAGTTTATCCTAAAATCTTTAACAGTTGGTTTGTTTGCCCACGTTTTTCTATAAATTTAGGAAGTTATGTTGCGTGAGTAAACCATCACTACAGCACTGCCAAAGAGTGGGCGGCGGATGATGTGACAGTAGTTTGTTTTTGGGTTGGTGTTATATAGAGATATTACACTAGGAAAGTGCAGATGTCATATATACAAATATTCAACGGATCCATGGCTTCCAACGGCGATGATAAGAAGCAAGAGTAGGTCCCTAAAAAGCTATAAAGCTGCTTGGAGTGGATTCTACATTAGAATTTTAGTTATGTCTACAACCTTTCCATGTTCCTATAAAGCTATCCCATGAGAAAATACCAATTGGATATCCTTTTCCTATTCTACCCAACCGATTTTTTTAAGGGAATAAGGTCATCAAAATTCTTATCTCGTTTATGTCCCAAGATTAATAATTTTCACATTTCTAGAAATCCATGTTAAGTGCTCCAAAATCGAAGGAGTGGCTACTTTTGTGGGATTCCATATACGTGACTTCTCTTCTCACGAGGAAGGTTGTCAAGTGACCACTTTTTTTTCCTTGGAAGGCTGTCCAGGCACCACTTTTTTTTCCTTGGAAGATATATTTTAAGTAAGACTTTTTCACACTAGTTATATTTTCATACGACAAGTATATATTAAAATTTGGTTCTTTTTACAAGATTCATCAATTCTCAATACTTTATACTAAGCTCGTAATGCGACTTGGGGCCAAATAATGGACAATTTAACAAGGTAAACTATTTTCGAACTATATTTCCCACATTGTTGTAGAAATTTTTCTAGTTTTTGAGAAAGGCATTGCTTGATGGTTTCTACTGTAAGGTTGAGAATTGAAATATGAGTAATGTTAAACGAACTAATTTGAGTAGAAAATTTGTTCCTAGTGGATTTAATGGATTATCTCTTAATGGATTTAAGGGTACCATCTATAAATTGGAAGTGAATGAGTACAATCCTTTCAATAAAGTGAATCCCTCATGCAACCACATCTTCCAACATTATTCTCAAGTATTATACCATAATAATGTACAATATGGAATATATGAGACATCCTTACTAGAGCTCCCTAGTTGTTTTGAAGAAACAAGTGGGACATTCATTTGCTGGAGGGGTGATCTAAGAATTATTGATACAAGATAAGATCCAATGAATAAAGGTTGGAATGAATCCAAATTTATGCATGATATCAAAGAGAAAATAATGGTGAACATAGTCAAAGGTATTAGCCTTGTTAATATTAATGGTCATACCTTTTTCCCCACACATTCTTCTTGAATTTATTTCTTCTTACACCATGATTATATATTCTACTATTTGTCATTTTTCTTTGAAACCGCCTTCATTTTACAATATGATCTTAGTTAACATTTTCCTAAATATATTAGTAATTTTTTTGGTCCTAATATTATATTAAAGATTACATAGTAAGATTAGCTTGATTAATCCAACAAAGGTGGATGGATTAACTTCCTTAGGTATTAGAGCTACAAAAGTTGTGTATCCTCTCATTCTAGAAGTCTAATGGACATACTACACCATTCTATTCAATTAAAATTTAGTAATGTTACAATAGCCTCCATAAAAATGAACTATGAATCTGTTTGGTCTAGTCGAGGAACTTTTTTTGGGCCAAGATACCAAATTTCTTATTGAACATATTTTCAATGATTACTTGGGAAATAGTGTCATTTTTCTCTTCCAAAAAGAGCTTAGATATGTTTTCAAGATGCCATGGTTTCTCCATTTTCATTCATAACTTCTTTAAGATTAGTTTTTCACAATCTTGCTCTATCTTTCTTGTGGGAAATTTGGGTGTTTTTATCTCCAATTTTTTTCTAGAGACTCCTAAATTTGAACCACCATTCCTCCTCCTATATTCTAAGGTCTTGTGAATGTTTTTTGAATGATTCCATTTCTTCGGTTCAAATTTTGGAGATTTTGATTTTTTTTATTTTTTTTTAATATGTCTCCATCGAAAATCCCATCAATGAGTTTCCAAATGTAGATGGCTTGACATGTCACCATATTGGCATCCATGTAGTCGAACTTTACATAACTCAATGTGGCTAGCCTCCATTTCCTATTGTACTAAGATATGGCTCCTGGTGCCAAATGGAAACTTCACCTAGAATTACTCTTCTTGTCAATTATATTTCCTTCCCAACCTGCATCAGTGTACCCCTCAAGCTTCTCTCCACCTTGATGAGCTTACCTCAACCCATACTCAACTATGCTTAAGAAATATCTCATAATATTCTTTATAGCTACCCAATGCAGTTGCATAGACTCTACCATAAAATCAATGAGTATTTTCATTTCAAAAAAATGTTTACCTTGGTGTTGACTAGAGACACCATAGATCCAATCAATTGTCTATACAAGGTAGGTTTCAATGCTTTTGATCTAGAAGTATCAATCTAGTTCAAATTGTTCACAAGTGGTGTGGCCATGGGTCTGCAATCCGCCATCCTAAAATACCTCAATAATACCAACTACATATTTCCCTTGTATAAAGAAAATATCTCCCTCTATCTTGTACACATCTAACCCAATAAAGTAGTTCATCAACCCCAAATACTTCATGTCAAAATATCTTGCAAGTTCTCACTTTCAGTGTGTTATCATATTCTTAGACCCTATGAGAAACATATCATCAACATACACCAACAACATGAGAGGCACACCCTTCACCTAAATGGAGTACATGTTTGGGTCTAGCTCAATTTTAGTGAATCCTGCTCTTTGAAAATAACTATCAATCTGCGCATACCATACCATGGGAGCCTACTGGAGCTAATACATTTCATTCTTCAACCTAAACTCATGGGAGTCCCTCCCATGAACCTCAAAACTTTATGGATGCTCTATGTACATATCTTCCTCAATAATAACATTAAGGAAGGTTCTCTTCATGTCCGTATGGTAAATCCTCCAACCCATATAATCTACTATAGAAATGATAGCCCTGGCGGATGATTATTTGGATATCGGAGCATAGGTCTCGTCATAATCAATCCCTTCCTTCTATGAAAATACCTTAGCCACAAAATAGGCATTCAAATTCTCCACATTTACATCCAAAACATGCCTTATCTTGTATACCCATCTCAATCCCATCACTGAATTTCTCACTAGCCATGGAACAACCTCTGATATGTTTGTATTCATGATCCACCATGGCATCCATCATCACGTGAGGTTTAGATACCTCCTAAAAGCTCGAAGTTTGTTCCTTAATAAGTTCACTCATCAATACCATATACCTCGAATAGTGATTATGAGTCTTACCTTTTTTTACTAAAATATATCTTATGGCACCAACATACATTTTTGCATCTCGCAATGTCTGCTCTTCCCACTTTTCCTGCCTCCTCCTTGTGCTTGGTATTTGAGGTTGAGTGTGAGGAATCAACTGTTCCTCATCATGATATTTCTACTTGGCTTGCTCACTCTGCTCACCAACTACATGAATGTACTTTGAGGAACTTTCACTAACTCAACCTTTGATCCCTACTCCTGAACATCAACTCTAGAATAAATCATGTTTCCAAACTTCCAAACAACCCTCTCTTCTACAAAATTCACATCACTGCACACTATTGCCTTGTTGAGAGTATAAATTTAAATACGATAATATTTTTAAGTCTCACCCTACCCCACAAGGATACCTTTTTGCGTCGTTGGTTCCAACTTAGTCCTCTTCTACTCAGGAACATGGTAATACACAAGGAACCCAAACATGGTTTCTTCCCTTTAAATGTCTCCTTTGGTATAAAGTTTCCCAACACCTTGTGTGGGATTCTATTATGTAAGTATATCGAAGTGTTGCATTAATTTTCTTATAGAAACCATGGTATAACTTGGTCATGTAGTATGGCATGGGCTTGATCAGGTGCTCAATATTTAGCTCAAAAATGAAAAAATCATAATTTCTCAAAATGATGGTGACGTCATAGAGCTCATCACCGAGATTGAAACACAAATCGTTTCATCAAAATCTAAGTTTGTATGAGTAAGTTATGACCTGCTGTCCCTTTTCTAGAGCCAATAAATTACTCTCTTCAACCTAAACTTATGGGAATTCCTCCCATGAACCTCAAAACCTTATGGATGCTCTATGTACATATCTTCCTCAATAATACCATTAAGGAAGGTTGTCATCATGTCCGTATGGTAAATCCTCCAACCCATATACTCTACTATAGAAATGATAGCCTTGACGAATGATTATTTGGCTATCAGAGCATAGGTCTTGTCATAATCAATCCATTCCTTCTGTGAAAATCCATTAGCCGCAAAACGAGCTTTCAAATTCTCCACATTTACATCCAAAACATGCCTTATCTTGTGTACCCATTTCAAGCCCACCATTGACTTTCTCACTGGCCATGGCACAACCTATGATATACTTTTATTCATGATCCGTCATGGCACCCATCATCACTTGATGTTTGGATACCTCCCAAAAGCTGGAAGTTTGTTCCTTAATAAGTTCACTCATCAATACCATATACCTGGAATAATGATTAGGAGTCTTACCCTATTTGACTAAAATATATCTTACAGCACCAACATACTTTTTTGCATCTCACAATGTCTTCTCTTCCCACTTTTCCTGCTTCCTCCTTGTGCCTGGTATCTGAGGTTGGGTGCGAGGAATCCACTGTTCCTCATCATGTTCTCTCTACTTGGATTTCTCACTCTGCTCACCAAATACATGATTGTACTTTGAGGAACTTTCACTAATTCAACATTTGGTCCCTACTCATGAACCTCAACTCTAGAAGAAATCATGTTGCCAAACTTCCAAACAACCCTTTCTTCTACAAAATTCACATCACTACACACTACTGCCATATTGAGAGTATAAATGTAAATACGATAATATTTTTAAGTGTCACCCTACCCCACAAGGATACCTTTCTTCATCGTTGGTTCCAACTTAGTCCTCTTCTACTCAGGAACATGGTAATACATAAAGAACCCAAATATGGTTTCTTCCCTTTAAATGTCTGCTCTGGTATAAAGTTTCCCAACACCTTGTGTGGGATTCTATTATGTAAGTATATTGAAGTGTTGCACTAATTTTCTTATAGAAACCATGGTATATCTTGGTCATGTAGTATGGCTGGGCCTCATCAGGTGCTCAATATTTAACTCAAAAATAATAAAAAATCAAAATTTATCGAAACTAGGGTGACAACATATAACTCATAATTGGGATTGCAACGCAACTCATTCTATTATGTAAGTATATTGAAGTGTTGCACTAATTTTCTTATAGAAACCATGGTATATCTTGGTCATGTAGTATGGCTGGGCCTCATCAGGTGCTCAATATTTAACTCAAAAATAAAAATCAAAATCAAAATTTATCGAAACTAGGGTGACAACATATAGCTCATAATTGGGATTGCAATGCAACTCATTTCATCAAAATCCGAGTTTGTATGAGTAAGTTATGGCTTGTTGTCCATTCTCTCAAACAACTAAAAAAAATTGCAGAATTGTGACAGGTTACTGACATGGCAGCCCAATTAGCAAAATGGAATCTTCTGGGATATTCTTCAGGTTTCTACCAATGAGGATGTGACAAGTGACGCTTTCGAATTCGCTAGTTTGGTCTATGTGGGTGAAATTTTCCTAATGGTTCTAAGGTGGAATTATGTTTTTATTTTATTTTATTTATTCATGATTTAATATATATATATATATATATATATATTTAAAACATATTATATATATTATATTATATAATACATATTATATATATTTAAATATTAATTAAAAAATAAACCATAGTCCATGCGTTAATCAAATGCCAAATCTGCATTTCAAATTTTGCAAAGTCCACGCCAAGGTTTAATTCGATGGATTAAATAAATGCAAGGTCTGCTATTATAATATGGTAAAAGCGTTAAAGGGAAGCGGGGTCAGATTTGAACCTGGACCTCCACCCCAGTAGGCCCACACCCTACCAATGGGTTGCAGGTGGTATTCATTAAAACCTTCCACATAAACTATTACTTACCCTTTACGTGGTGGGATCGACGGAGCGCGGAGTGGGCCAACCCCTCCCTCCATATGACCCGAACATATGACCTAAGGATCGCGCCTTAATTAAAGAGCGCCATTAACGTTGTACTCTATTTTTATATTTAATTAAACTTTAGTTAAGAGCGCGATTAACTTGGCGAAGATTCTAGAGGCACCCCTAAATGTGGCAGAGGTTCCAAATTTAGCGGAGTTATGTGGCATATATCCATTTTTAGTGGATGAAAACTAGGGTAATTTGTTTTTTCCATAATGGAGGCAATATTCGACCAAATTGATAAAATGAATATTCAATATTAGATGATTTGGCATTCTAGAGATAATGGTACATGTTTCAGAGGCTAAAAACAACTTCTACATGTGATTTTTCTATAGGGAAGTTCAAGGAAGCCCAGGGCCACCAGGGAAGGAGGTCAAGTCTAGACCAGCCAGAGTTAGTTTTCAGTAATTGGATAGTAATTTTTAGATGATTTGTATGTTCTGAAGATAATAGAACATATTTCAGAAGCAATTAATTAAATGTACACAAATGTTTTTCCAAATTTGAGTTAATACAAGAGGCCCAAGTTATGGAAGTTGGACCAAGGAGATGTAGCCCAGGAGGGGTGAACTCCTTCATCAAAAATTTGTGTTGATGGCTCTGTTTATGGTTTTCTCTACATGTTTATACTGATGTTCAGTTCTTACTTATGTTTTTTATTTTTCATTAATTTTAACATAAAACACAACACAATTTCTTGTTTTGACACTCACCTGCACCAAGGAAACTAAAGCACCACAAGAAAACAAGAAGTAAATAAAATATAGTTCTGAACTTGTAATTAGCATAGGAAAACTAACATATAGGTTTAGATTAGGGCCATTCCTACAATATCCTTGTTTTTTCATTCTGTAACCCCATTTTGTTGATGGTTGTATGAAAAAAACAACTCCTTATTGATACCTTCTTGAACACAAAAGTCCCTCGAGTCATTCGAGGTGTACTCACCTTCATTATCTAACCTCAATTTTTTGATATTCCTCCTTGGTTGATTCTAAATTAGAGCCTTGAATTCCTTAAATTTGTGGATGAACTCATCCTTATATTTCATGAAACAGATCCAAGTCTTCCTGAACATGTAACATACCCATGCAAAATTTCATGTAGTAAAAGTTAATAAAGGAAAAAATAAGACCATGGTTAAGGGACACTTATTCCAAGCTTAATTTTGGGTAAAGATATCCTAGTGGGAATCACTCGATATGTGTTTATGTGTTTATAGCTAAGGAAAATTGGAAAAGGTAATGGCTAAGGCATTATCAAGGCAAAAGTATTTTTGGCACATTTATTTATGAAAATAAAGGAAAATATGAGAAAATGAAGGTAAAAGGTCACAGGTTGCATGCGAGGAGGAAAATGATGGAAAATATGGAAAATGGAGAAAATATAGGCCTAATTGATAAAAGGGCTTCTGAGAATCAATTGGTACTCTTTTCTTTAGTTTAGTTTTGGAAATCTCTCATTATTCATTGTCCCTCTCTCTCACTCTTGGATACTTAGAGTTTTCTTGGAGAAATTTAACATTGTGCTAAGAAGGAGGAAGAAAGAAAAAGAAGGATAAGAAAGGAAAGGAAAGCAAGGATCAACCAAGTAAAAGTTGGATCTAACAGCTTTATCAAGAATACTTGTAGGTAATGCATGTGTGATTTCCTAGATGGTTTGGATATTCATGGATTATGCATGTTGGTATTTTCTTATCTTATTATCTGTGGCATGGTTTTTTCTGGTTTGAAAATGGTTTTCAGCCTGACCTGGATTTTTTTTTGGATGCCATGGTGTATTGGTATTTTGATCTCGGTTTTGAGCTTTGCATTTTTCGGATGGATTCCAGAATTCGGGTAGAGTTGCTATCAAGGTTCATTCCCAAAGTCCTAGAAATCCCTTGACCGGTTTTGGTGGGATACATGGTAAATCCTAAGGGAGGTGTCTCAGTTTAGGGCCTACTGATTTCGGATAGGATTGCGATAAAGCCTAAGAGACATGGAGACAAAAAAATCCTCAAGGACAGTGATGGATTCTAGAATGAATTTCCAAGTTCTTCTCTCTTTTGTGATCAAAGCATCGATTAGGTGTGATCGTGGTATTGTGAGGGTGGAGCTAATTTAACCTATGGATTCCCTTAGTTGTGTTTTGTATTTTTTTATCCATGAGATCCCACATTCATGCTTGGAATATGGCACGGGGATGATTGGCTGAAGAGAGATTTGGCTTTAGACATGCCTATGGTCGGGTGGAACGTGGAAGTCCAAAACTTGGTCAAAATTTTCCTATGTTTAATGGAAAATAAGTTCTCTTACTGTTGTACCTATTAATGTGTGAATTTAATGGTTGTTATCTCAGTGTTATTTCCGTGGTTTTATATAGGTTATAAGCATGTTTAAATGATTGGTTCATGTCATGGTTATTTCATGTATTTACTTGTAATTGTTCAAATGATGGATGCAAGAACTAATTGATGTCATATTTGGTTTAGGAAGAGGGTGATAATCCTTCTTGTAATGTCTCATGAGAGTTTTGAGTCATTCATGCTATGTATTGTATCCTAGACCTATAGTTTTAATTCATGCCAAGTGTTTGAAAAAATATGAGTCTCGGTTAAGGATGGTCAGGATTAGTCCTGAAGTTAGTTTTTATTTTATTATTCTTGCCATTATGTGTTTAATGGATTTCGAAAGTTACAACAAGTTTTTGGAAGTGGCCAGAATTATGGGCCAGAAAAGTGCCTTAAATCTCGTTGACAGAGGCACAATTCTGGGCAATTTAGTCCCTAGACGCAAGCATGCAGGTTTTCGTGTGCGTCCAGAGCCTCCCAAATGCATGGATGCACAATTTTGGGTGCATTCATGGGAATTTCTTAATTAAATATTAGCAGGACCCAGGTACAGGTCAAGTGGATGACTGGGACAGCCTCTCCATGATATGTATGTGAAATTTCTTGAGGATTATGTAAATTTTGCAAGTAATTAATTAGGGTTTTTAAGCCTCTTATGTCAAATTATTAAACACATAAAAAAGAATTAAAATTTCATTTTTTTGTAGTAAACAAGAGACAACATCACCATAACATTAAACACAACGCAAAAAATGATGAAGGAATTCACCCATCCTGGACTACATCTCTTGGTCCAGCTTCCAATGGTTGGGCCTCTTTCATTATGCTCAAGAAATGGTGTTTACATTAGATTAAAGTTCTCAAATGAATTCACTAATAGCTCCAATGGCTTTAAAACTATCAAAAACCCCTTTCTATCCTCTTTCTACTCCCAAAAAGGTCAAAAAATGCAAAAGTTATGATCTCCTCAAGTTTTTGCACTATTTGTCCTACAAATCATACCTTCTACAAACCATTAAGGGAATTTTGAGGTCTAAAATGGGCCTCCTAAGAAAATTGTAAAACCAAAATAAACTTTATAAGAACCAATAGGATTCAATATGATGATGTCAACCATAGGGGATGATTCACCATTTTTGGAGTAAAAAAGTAAAAATGTTAAAAAATAATAAAATAATAATACTACTTTTCAACTCATATTTTCAACTCATCTCCCTAAGGTTTTACTCAAATTTTGAACGGGAGTGCTCGCTCGATGCAAAATTTAATTCCTCATATCAGTAGTACCCATGTTTCATGCTTTCGATGGACCTTGCTACATGAAAAATGAGAAATACATGAAAAAATGTGATTGCAATCACGTTTTTCATGTATTTCACATTTTTCGTGTTTCAGGGTCCATTAAAAATATGGAACATGTGTACTCCTTAGATGAGGAATCAAATTCTGCATCGAATGAGTGTTTCTGCTTGAAATTTGAGTAAACCCATAGGGATATAGTTTGAAAATACAAGTTGAAAAAAATTATTTTTTTCTTTTTTCCCTCTAAAATTTGATGATTTAATCTAATATTATTTGATTATTTCCACTATTATTTTATAATTTCCTTAGGAGGCCCATTTTAGACCTCAAAATTCCCCTAATGTGTCCCACAATTTCGGGCTTTTTCAGCCACGTAGGGTGACAAATTTTTCCCCGCGCTAGCAATATTCCTGCCTTACCGGGTGAAAATTGTCGCTTGGTTAATCAGGCCAGTGAGCCCTGTACCCGACCAAAATGTGCCAAATCACGGCTTTTTTGTCATTTATTTTGGGCACATGGTTTTTTTTTCCTGCTGGATCTCTGTGCTAACGATTATCATTTCATGTTGGGGTTTGCATTCACATGTCACCCAGTTCCAAAACCATCACCGTCACCATTGCTTCGTTGGTTAAACCTGCCAACCAACCATTGTTTGCAAGGCTTACCAAACCCCGCATGTGAATACATGTCCCAATCACCCACTGTGGTAAATGATCCAGGTAAATTTTTGATACCCTTTTAACCAAGACCTTTTACTTCGGTAACGAAAAATTGCGAGGTTTCATAACAGAGTTCATCTAGTGTAGACTACATCTCCCGGCCTCGATGTCTCGATGGTGTTGGCTGCTTCATTCAGTTTTGTAAATGTGAAGATGTACACAGACGTTGTTTGCTTATCATAGAAGGAAATCATCCCTCAACATGAGTGGCAAAGTCCTTCCACGAGACGTTCTGTTGCAAGGAATGTTGAGATTCAACAAGATGATGAGCTTAGTGAAAATTAAGCACCTTCACTAAGTGGGGCCTGCAGGCTATTTTTTGGTGTATGTATTTTTAGACATGGTGAGAATATTCTATAAGTTGCAAGATGCTATTTCTAGGTGGTTGGTCAAATGTGAAAAATAGATGAAATTATATTTTTAAAATATTTGGAGAAGTCTATTTATAGATGGTCAATCTAAAAATAGATGCATGTCGATTATTATTAGCCCTTAATAATAATCCAATAATAAATATCAACTTATTCTCTTGGAGCACTTTATTTCAGTGAACAGATTTTGTAAATCAGTGGGCTGAAGGAATTACGCAATTCCTAGTGTGGTTGGTGACTCATGCATGGAGGACTCAGTTCAAACTGAAGTGGCAAAGTTATGACAGAGTTGGAAGAGTAGTTATGGGAGTTGTTATTTAGTTTAACTCAATTAAGTGAGTTAAACTTAGTTGTGCTAGTTGTATCTAGTTTTAGCTAAAGATACACTAGTGAGAGTTTAGTGAATTAATTCATAACTATTAACTCACTTGCAACTAAAAAAATATAGCAGTTAACTACTTGCATGTCAGTTCCAGTGGAGACCCAGTGGAGAGATAGGTGAAAGGGTGAGATGGATTATCTGTTGTGACTATAGTGATGCATTAAATGCATCTGACACACATTGGAGATGCCAATAAGGATTGTGCAGTCAAGGTAGGGCCAATTAGAATTCATTCAGGGGTCTTCTTCAGCAGGGGTTGCGCAGTGGAGGCAAGCTGTCAGGAGGCAAGAAATTGGTGCATAGAGATGCAAATTTCTGCATGACAGTGTGTGACGATTCTATATTGTACTGAGAGCTTGATGTACTAAGATTTGTATGATATTGTTACATGATTCCATTGATATACATAATATATGATGGTTGGGGTTTTTAGCTTTAAGCTTTCCCGTTAAACAACTGTGTTTATGTACGATTGATTTTCTTCATGTGTTTTGCAATCGACGATTTAATTTCCGCAAAGAATTAAGTGGAAGGATTATGTATTTAACATAAGATTAATTTGTTAGATCAGGAGAATCCGGTAATAATATCATTATTAATAAATTTCTACATGGTATTGGAGCAGTGTTAATCACTAGAGACTGCAATATTGAAGTGGTGCTGAGTTTTGTGCTGGTGGAAAATTCAAATTTGCTGCAAAAAATTCTTGGTGTGATATTTGAGTAAACATTGAAATGTATTTCAATGGGTTGCGGTTGGAGTATGCCCTTGAGGGTAGCTCGAAATACGTAGCCTAGAAGGATAGGATGGAGGTGGTGCTTGAAGATAATGGTCTGAAGGAGTTCATCGATAGCGATGTTCCTAAGCCTATTTCTAGCGATGCTGCACTACTTGAGGTCCGGAAAAATAAGGTAGCGAAGACAAGAAGGATTTTGTTAGAAGGTGTGAAAGACCATATTGTGTCAGTCCTTCATAGGAAATCCACTCCATTTGCAATGTGGAAGGCTTTGAAAAATCTTTTCCAATGTAGTAGCGACCATAGGAAGTTGGTACTGAAAGATAAACTCAAAAAAATCAAAATGGAGAAGGGTGAAAGTATTCCAAAATATCTCACAAAGTTTTTCCAATGCAGGGATGTGCTAGGGAGTGTGGGAATTATAGTTGTGGATGATGAATTGGTGAGCTTGGTTCTCCTTGGTCTTCCGAAGAGTTGGCATAGCTATGAAGACTCTGTCAATGGATGGGAGAAACTGCCAGTTTGAGAGTGACTTTGGTCAGATCTTGTGTAGGAAGAGATAAGGTGGAATACTAGGGATGGCTCCTCATCAAAGAATGATGATGAAGAGAATTTCACTGTGGCTACCAAAGCAAGGAAAAGGAAGGGGAAGAAATTCCACTCAAAATCCAAGGCTAAAGGCAAGAAGATGGATTTTTCCAAGGTGAAGTGCTTTCACTGTCACAAACATGGGCATCTCACCACTAACTCCCCATAGAAAAAGAAGAACAAGAAGGCTGCTGGAGTTGCAGCGGGTGAGGCCCTTGCCTTGCAATTTGAACTTAATTTCTCTTTGATCGCATGATTGGTTTCAAGCGTAATGGGATCGGTGTGGTATCTTGATAGTGGTGCTTCCTTCCACATGATAGGAGACAAGGAGTTGTTTAGTGATCTCGAGGAGAAAGATCTCCAAATTCATATAGAGATGGGTGACGATGGTAGATACAGTGAAAATGGCATTGGAACCATTACCTTTGAGAGGGAGTGAGGTAAACCATTTCTGTTGAAAGATGTTATGCATGTTCCAGGTTTGAAGAAGAACTTGGTCTCAGTCACAATGTTGGAGAAAAAAGGTTATGATGTTGTTTTCAGCGATGGAAAATCTTTCCTGCGACATAAAACAATGGGTAAAACCAAGAGGATAGGGATTTGAGTTAAGAATATCTACAAGCTGGAGGTAGATGGTTGCGCTGTAATGATGGGAAAAGTAGAAGAAGTGGTGAGTCGGGATGAGGGCAAATTATGGCACAAGAGATTGGGCCATCTTCACTATGGTGCCTTGAAGATTTTGCAGCAGATTTCTACTGGACTTCTAAAGGGTACTCTTGCGCAGTCAGATCAGTGCAAGGGATGTACTATGGGTAAGTTTGTGAAGACCACCTTTCATTAGAAGGAGAACCGTGCTTCGGTGATCTTGGAGAGAATTCACATAGACATGTGTGGACCTTTCTCGGTTGCTTCAACAACAAAACACAGGTATTATGTTACTTTTGTTGATGACAATTCTTGTAGATATTGGATCTTCTTCATGCAGAAGAAGAGTGAAACATTCTCAAAGTTCTGTGAGTTTAAAGCATGGGTGTGGAAGGAGTCGGGGAAGCAAGTGAAGGCTCTGCGGAGCAATAATGGTGGTGAATATATCTTGAACGAATTCAAAGACTTCTGTAGCATAGAAGGAATTCGAAGAGAACTCATAGCGCCTCATAACCCACAGCAAAATGGGGTCATGGAGAGCAAGAACATAATGATTGTGGGTGCTGCACAAGCTATGCTGCATGACTAGGGCCTGCCGATGCACTTGTGGGTGGAATCATGCATCACTATGGTTTATGTGCAAAAAATTTGTCCTCATAGAGTACTTGGAATGAGTACACTTGAAGAAGATTTTACTGGTAAGAAGCCTGATATTTCTCATTTGAAGATTTTTGGCTCATCTATTTACATTCATGTGACAAAGGATGCTAGGAAGAAGCTGAAGCCGACTGCAAAAGTTGGGATATTTGTGGGGTACACAGAAACACCCCATAACTATTGTGTGTATTTTCCAAATATTCAAATGACTATGGTGCGCCGGGATATAAAATTCAATGAGGTGAAGGCCATGAAGTTGTTACTTGAGAGGGAGCTACACTTGCATGCAGAATAGGAGCTACTTGCTCCCAAAGATGATCCTCTAGATGTGGATCAACCATAGGAGGAGATTCATGGAGTGAAGGAGTCCAGTGATGCAGAACCAAACATCAGAACAGGAAGAAGGCATACCACAAAAGTTGAGAGACTGAAGCTTGATGCGGCATATAATGTAGGAGTCCCTACATCATAGCATAGATAGAGACAGTCACCTAACTGATTTACTGGATACATGGCTCTTATGAGCAAGTTTATCATGACAGAGCCATCTTCTTTTGAAGAAGCAGCGTAGGAGCCCACATGGGTAGATGCCATGGTGGAGGAGTATGACTCCATTGTCAGGAAAAGTGCTTGGGAGATTGTTCCAAGGCCGGTGGGTAAATCAATGGTAGGTTCGAGATGGATCTACAAGGTAAAGCAAGTTGCTGATGAGAGCGTTGAGAAGTATACGGCAAGATTTGTTGCTCGGGGCTTCTCACAGATCGAGGGGATTTATTATGAAGAAAATTTTGCACCTGTCACACGGTATTCTTCCATAAGGACCATCCTTTCTCTCTCAGCGCAGATGGGTTGGCACATTCATCAGATGGATGTGAAAACTACATTCGTTAATGGGATCATTGAGGAAGAAGTGTACATGGAGCAACTTGAAGGATTTGAGATCTTTAGCAGCGAGTCACATGTGTGCAGGCTCAAAAGAGCGCTATATGGGCTGAAACAAGCAACTTGTGCTTGGTACACTCGAATCGACAACTATTTCACCATAATTGGCTTCACCAATAGTGAGGCCAATGCAAACCTATACCAAATTGTGGCGGAGGTAAGATTTTAATCATTGTTCTTTATATTGGTGATTTAATACTAACGGGTGATTAGCAATTGATACACTCATGCAAGGTAGAACTTCCAAAGGAGTTTGAGATGAAGGATTTGGGCCTCCTTCATTATTTCCTTGGATTGGAAATATGGCAGTGAGAAGGTGAACTGTTTGTGTCTCAAGGAAAGTATGCTCAGGAGATACTTGGTAAGTTTCACATGGAAGACTACAAGCACATGGATACTCCTCTTCCAGGCAATTGAAGGAAAGAGGATGCTACATTGGCAGAGGTAGTGGATGCCACTATTTATCGATAGTTGGTGGGTTCGCTCATGTATTTAGTTAATACAAGACCAGACATATGCTATGCGGTGAACCAACTTTCACAAGTGATGGTTAAGCCTACCAAGCTCTTTTGGAAGGCAGGAAAGCATGTCCTGAGGTATCTCAGGGGCACATCTGAGTATGGCTTATGGTACAGACAGACGGATGAGGTGAAGTTGCATGGCTTCACGGATGTAGTTTGGGCAGACAACCCAACGGACAGAAAGAGTACATCAGGAGGGGTTTTCAGTCTCAGATCAATAGTAGTTTCTGGGTACAATAGGAAACAAAGATATGTCACACTCAGTTCATCGAAAGCATAATACATGGTAGCAAGTCAAGCTGCATGTGAGGCTATCTGGATGAGGAAGGTCGTGGTAGGTTTATTCGGTTCTCAGTTAGATCCTACAGTGATACATTATGATAAACAGAGTTGCATGAAACTCTTGATTAATCCCGTGTTTCATGATAGATCCAAGCATATAGATATCCGGTATCATCATATTAAAGATTGTGTGCAGCGGAAGATCATGTTGCTTCAGTACATTCCGACGAAAGAGGAGGATGCAAATATTCTGACGAAGGTGCTCACTAGGAGAAAATTCGAATACGATAGAGGCAGGATCAGGGTGAAGGATAATCCCTATCTTGTTGAGAGAGAGTGTTGAGATTCAACAAGATGATGAGCTTAGTGAAAATTAAGCACCTTCACTAAGTTGGGCCCGTAGGCTATTTTTAGTTGTATTCCTATTTTTAGACATGGTGAGCATAATCTATAAGTTGTAGGATGCTATTTGTATATGGTTGGTCAAATGTGAAAAATAGATGAAATTTTGTTTTTAGAATACTGGGAAAAGTCTATTTAAAGATCGTCAATCTAAAAATAGATGCTTGTCGATTATTTTTAGCCCTTAATAATAATCCGACAATAAATTTCAACTTATTCTCTTGGAGCACTTTATTTCAGTGAACAGATTTGGAAAATCAGTGGACTAAAGGAATTACTCAATTCCTAGGGTGGTTGGTGACTCATGCATGGAGGACTCAGTTACTGAAGTGGCAAAGTTATGTCAGACTTGGAAGAGTAGTTATGGGAGTTGTTATTTAGTTTAACTCAGTTAAGTGAGTTAAACTTAGTTGTGCTAGTTTTATCTAGTTTTAACTGAAGATACACTAGTGAGAGTTTAGTAAATTATTTGATCATGATGAAAATAAAAATATATGGTCCAGATATTTTATTTATTTATTTTCCTTGTAATAGATACTTATGATATTTTTTAATGAACATGTATATTTCTCCCCTCAAATGTATAAAGAATTAATCTTATTATTATTTTAAAAAAATACATATATTTATATTTTCCATGTAACTCTATTAATAAGATGAAGATATTTAAATACTTTTTATAATTAATAGTCAAAGTGTAGTACATTATATAATTAATATAAACACATTAAATACGTTTTATAATTAATAATTAAATACCTTTGATAATTAACAGATTATAAAAAATAATATGGAATCAAGAAAAGGAAAGATTTAAGTTGGTTGGTTTGTTGAGAGATTTACGAGAAAATATTTACGTTCGTTGGTTTGTTGAGAGATGAATGAGAAAATATTTACGTGGGTTGGTTTCTTGAAAGTTTAAATATTGCAAAACCCACAGGAGTATTAATTTCATATTTTGGTTCTCGTGGCTGGGCTGGATAACTTTCAAACGTTTTTTTGGTTCTGGTGATTCGGTTTTAGTTGCTGGCCTGGATCAAATTCAACCTCAGGCATCGTGGATTTGCTGTGCTGGATCAAATTCAATCTCAGGTATCGTGGAAATTCAATCTCAAGTATCGTGGATTTGCTGCTGGCCGGGTCGATCAATTTCAATATCTCAATCTCAATCTCAAGTATGGTCGTCTTAATTGGACTTGTTGGTCGTCTTAATGAATCCATCCAGTAGTTGTTGACATTCCCGAGTCGACATGGCCAATAACAACAATGTTGAAATGTGTTTTTAATTTCGTTTCGCATGATGAATTGTGTGTGTGGGGGGAGATGGACATCAACTTTGTAATTAATGTTTTGTGTGAACCAGGTTTTGGCGTTTCGTTATAATTAAAGATTAGAGGCTTATCTGAGTTAAGTTGGGATTCGCTGCTGGGAGATTAACATCATTGTGTTTTGTGCGAACCAGGCTTTGGCTTTTCGTTATTAAAGATTGGCTGCTGGGGTGGATCAATAAGGCACAGTGTCCTGTCATCATCCCTGATTATTGAGACATTTCAGTGAATTCCCCATGGAGAGAGAGGCAGATATAATTTGGATGAGTAAATTCCCCACGGAGAGAGAGGCAGATATAATTTGGATGAGTAAATTCCCCACGGAGAGAGAGGCAGATGAGTCAGCGCACGAGCACTTGGCGGAGCCTGAGAAAATTGAGGATGCGTCAGGGCATGAGCCCTTGGTGGAGCATGAGAAAATTGAGGATGAGCCAGAGAAGAATGAGGTATATAACACTGATGCCGATGCAGCAGATGACGCGGTAGATAACACTGATGTCGATGCAGCGGATTACCCAGAGCCGCGAGATATGGACTTTGAGAGTTCGAGTCTTCTTCGAGTTGCGGCTTCGAATGCGGCGGATAGCACCGCGGAGGAGGGAGGGAGAGTTGCGGATAGCGCCACGGAGGAGGTAGAGGAAATACTTATGCGTTATAAACAACATGGTGCCAGAGTTAGAGCGCAACATGGTGTACCAGGAATCATCCGTCGTTGATCCGTCGTCGTTGTATCTGTCAAATTATATTCACATCATCCAAATATTGTTGGTCGTATCTGTGAAAAACCTCAACGTCATCTGTCGCCGGCACCCTTCCTAATATCGTTGTTTGTTCGTTGTATCTGTGAAAAAAATCAATGCCATCTGTAGGCACCCTTTATTTTTTTCCGGAAGCGGATTTGTGTCAAAGTTTGAATATGGTGCTCAACGAATCACGTGGCATAAGAGAGTTACACGAATGAAATCTCTTCAGAATTGAACGATGAGCCCACCCTTCAAAAATGATCCACGACTGCAGCACCGAGTAATTCTTTGTTTTCTTGGCATCTCAACGGTTCGCATAACTACAATACTCACAGCAACGGAGTACTTTCTTTAGGGTTTTATTGGGATTTCAACGACCATTGCTCCGCTCGTTTGGGGAGCGTTTTGTGAATATGTTGTCAGTAATTTCCATCATAGGAATTCGAACTGAAGCATTTTGCGATATATTCTGTTTTCAGGCGAGGAATTCGAAGAGAAGCGTTTTGCGAATATATTGTCAGTTTTCATCACACAAAAAATGTGTGTGATTTATCTAAATATATATTATTTGGTTTGCGTACAAAATAAAATCGTTGATTCGCTCGAAATGTAAAATGTGTTTGTTTTATATTCCCATGGGTGTTCCGCATGCGTATGGGGAACTTGTGTTTGATCTACCATGCTGGCCATTTCAAATTACATTTTAGGGGGTTCTGCTAAGTCTTGCATTCATGAGCATCGTTAATAATCATACTCACTTAATCAACAAGTCATGGGTAACGTAACGTAAACAAATCATGGTAGTCTATTGGCATTTGATTGCAAGTTCCTGCACGATTCTTTCCATGCAACATTCATTTCTGCTTATCGAAATCCGAAGAGAGTTTACCCCAAAATATCGAACAGTGGGTTTGTTTGCCCACGTATTTGTATAAATTTAGGAAGTTATGTTGCGTGAGTAAACCATCACTACAGCACTGCCAAAGAGTGGGCGGCCGATGATGTGACAGTAGTTTTTGAGTCGGTGTTATATATTCTACTATTTGTCATCTTTCTATGAAACCACCTTGATTTTACAATATGATCTTAGTCAACTTTTTCTTGATTTTACAATATGATCTTTGTAATTATTTTGGTCTTAATATTATATTAAACTTTACATTGTAAGATTGGTTTGATTAATCCAACAAAGCTGGATTGATTAACTTCCTTACGTATTAGAGCTACAAAACTTGTGTACCATCTCATTATAGAAGTGTAATGGACATATTACACCATTCTATTCAAATAAAATTTAATAATGTTACAATGGCTTCTATAAAAATGAATTATGAATCCATTTGGTCTAGTCCATGAACTATTTTTGGGCCAAGCTACCAAATTTCTTATTGAATCACTTTTTAGTGATTACTTGGGAAATAGTGTCTTTTTTCTCTTCCAAAAAGAATTTAGATGTGTTTTTTTTCTCTTTCAAAAAGAATTCAACAATTGCAGCCATGTCTTACATGGATCAACTCCATCATTATATATATATATAGGTATTCAAAGCTCTCATCTACAACCTCTTTGATATATCTTAAAGATGTCATGGTTTCTCCATTTGCATTCATAACTTTTTTAAGATTAGTTTTCCACAATCTTATAGTTTTCTAGTAATTTCATCATAGTTATTCGAAGCAAAGCATTTTGCGAATATATTGTCTGTTTTCATCTGACGAATTCAAACAGAAGGGTTTTGCCAATATATTGTCAGTTTAGATCACAAAAAATGTGTGTGATTTATCTAAAAATATATTATTTGATTTGTGTACAAAATAAAATCGTTGATTCCGTCGAAATGTAAAATGTGTTTTTTTGTTGTTGGAATTTCTGAATATTCCGAACACACAAAGAGGAATTGAAATTCCTCTGCAAACACAGAGATTTAAAATAAAAATGTGGACAAAGAGATGAGGAGTAAAAAATCTTTCTATTAAAAACTTGAACTGATGCAAAAAAAAACTTCCTCAGAACTTCAGTTCTGGATTACAATGCAAAAACTGCTTTCTCTTTGATTGCTACAAAACACAGTGCCTCACACTTTGTCTTCTGCTCTGTATTTTCTTAACACAGTTGCTGCTCGCTGCTCTAACTGTGTTACACACACACTGTCATGTTCTACCTTCAGGAAAAAATTACATTACATATAATGCACACACTGTCTTTATATATATTATAAACATATAATTTTTATAATATATATTATAAAACTTATATAATATATATAACCCAACGTCTAAAAATAAACTGTCGTGACGCTTGATTAAAACACAAAACATTAAACCTAAGGCCTTAAAACCTTAATGAAATTTCATTACGAATTTTAAATCTCTTTATGCAATCAAGTTAATGCGTTATCGCATCCATCAAACTGCTCGCTGACTATGCCTTCAAAACTTGTGATCGAGCTCCTATTGGTCGACGCTTGCCATGCTAGCGGATTCCAAAATTTATGCAAAATATTTCAAGGGTTTTATCACATCCATTCAAGGGTGGTGTGACGTATGCACAAGATTTTGCGATACGCCTCCCATTGGTCAATAGGGTTGAAGTGGAGTGGTGGTAGGGACAAGGCTTATCGTGCGGGTAGACGGTGAGGTGACTAGGCTTCGAGCCTCTGTGAACGGATGTTGATTGGTTGACAAAGATACAATGTGGACCTATGGGCTCCACATGTGGTGATGTGGGATGATTCAAATTTAAAACAACGCGTAGGAGGAGTAATGGTAGGTGGATGGTTTTTAATGCAGTAGATGCAAGTTTATGAAGTGGAGGTAACGTGGTTTGACCACGGTTTAACAAAACTTACATAGGCTACGATCATGAGCCAAAAACTTAGTTTTGCAGGGTTTAAAGACAAGGTTGAATGCATGGTTGCGTGCCAAAAAGAACTCAGAAAATTGCTATTGCCTCATGTCCTTTGAATTCCCATCAGAATTGATCTTCCGTCCTTCTTCTGCTCAGTTGCAGTTGGAATTAATTTCCAACACTCCCCCTTAATTACAATTGTTGTTCTCTTGCATACCCAAACACTTTCTTAGATAATTGAAACTTTTCTGCCCCAATGGTTTTGTTAAAATATCAGCAAACTGCTCTTCTGTTCTGCAATGTTTTAGAACAATTTCTCCATTTCTCACTAACTCCCTGATGTGATACTTTACATCAATGCGCTTAGTTATTTTATGAAATACTGAATTATTGGATAAAGCTATAGCTGAGCTATTATCAAAATAAACTGTTGTGCCTTTTACCTGTTCATGACACAAACTTCTCAACATTCTCCTCATCCATACTGCTTAACATGTTGCTGTTGTAGCTACCACATACTCTGCCTCTGCTATTGATAAAACCACAATTGGTTGTTTATTAGAAGCCCATGAAATGTCTCCTGATCCCATAGGGAAACATATTCGAAGGTGCTTTTCCTATCATCTATACTTCCAGCCCAATCACTATCAGTATATCCAATCAATTCAAATTTTTCTGAAGTGGTGTATAAAATACCATACCTCTTTGTTCCTTTCACACACCTCAGAATTATTTTTGCTGCTTGCCAATGTGCCTCGTTTGGCCTTTCCATAAATCTAGAAATTAAACTCACAGCATGCATAATATCAGGCCTAGCTATAGTCCATTACATGAGGCTACCAACTATTCTCTTATACAAACTTGGATCAAAATCCTTGCTGCTGTCTTCTTTGCTTAACTTCAATCCCATCACTGCAGGAGTAATTTTTTCCTTGCAATCCTGCATGTTAAAGATTTCCAAAACTTCTTTAACATACTTTGCTTGAGAAATAATAATCTTATTTTCATTTTTCTCTACTTCTATTCCTAAGAAGTATCTCAGCAATGCCATATCAGTCATTTCAAATTCATCCTTCATGATTGTTTTAAAATTCTCAATGAGGTAAGCATCATTACTTGTGAATATCACATCATCAACATACAAAACAACACTAACCATCTTGCCATATATCTCCTAGATGTATAATGTGGGTTCTCCTTCACATTTTTCAAACCCATTTTCCAGTAGATAGGAATCTATCCTACTGTACCATGCTCTTAGTGCTTGTTTAAGCCCATACAGAGCTTTTTTCAATTTGCATACCTTGTGCTCTTGGCCTTCTTTCTCATATCCCATAGGTTGTTCAACATAAACCTCTTCCATCAATACTCCATCCAGGAATGCTGATTTCACATCCATTTGGTAAACTTTCCACTTGTGTTGTGCTGCTATGGACAACACTGCTCTTACTATTTCCATTCTTGCAATTGGTGCAAAAGTTTCCTCATAATATCTTCCTTGTTGCTGCTTGTAGCCTTTGACAACAAGTTTGGCCTTGTGCCTTTCAATCTTACCTTCAACATTGCTCTTGGTTTTATAAACCCATTTAACTCAATTACTTCTTTGCCTTTTGGGAGATCAACCAATTCCCATGTTTTATTTTTCTCTATGGCATTTATCTCTTCATCCATAACATCTATCCATTTCTTCTCTTTTATAGCTTCTTCAAAATGGATAGAATCCTCTACATGACAATACAATGCAAATAAAGAGTTCGTACCTTAATTTGTTACCTCTTGCTCATAGATTTCATTCAAAATTCTGAATCTGGTTCCTCTTTCACTTATTGAACTTGTGCTTGTATAAACACTCAAATTTTCTACTTGTGATGTGCTTGGGGAAGCACTGTCATCACTCTCAAGGGTGTTCTCATACCTTCTTGTGGAGTCCCTTGTTGTCCTTCTGTTGGTGGAGGTGGTGCTGCTAATGAGGGATGTCTTTCAGCCATTTTTTCCTCATCTTCATCATGAGACAAACATCTCTTTACATTCACTATTTTCTCAATGCTTCCATCCCAAGATTCTTCCTCAATGAACTGCACATATCTTCTTATCATAAATTTCTCGGTGGATGGGTTATACAATCTGTATGCTTGATTCCTCACTATATCCAACAAATATGCACTTCTCCCCCTTACTGTCCAACTTCTTCTTTAGCTGATCTGGAATGTGTGCATAAGCCACACAACCAAAAACTGTCATGTGGGTGACAAACTGTTTTATGCCACTCCATGCTTCTTTCAGAACTCTGTTCATAAAACTCTTTGTTGGGCATATATTCAAGACATATGTTGCACAATGTATAGCTTCAACCCAATATTCATTTGGCAAATGTTTTTCCTTCAACATGCTTCTTACCATATCCATGATGGTTCTATTTTTCCTTTCAACAACTCCATTTTGTTGTGGTGTATGCCTTGCTGTAAATTGTTTATGAATCCCATTTTCTCTGCAAAAACGCAGAAATTATTTCGAGATGTATTCTCCTCCTTTGTCTGTTCTTAAGACCTTAATATGCTTCCCACTTTGATTCTCTACAAGAGCCTTAATGTGGCAGAACTTCTCAGACACTTCAATCTTCAACTTCAAGAAATAAACCCATGTTTTTCTTGTGTAATCATCAATAAAGTTCAACATATAGTTGATGCCTACTAATGATGGTGTTTTCATTGGTCCACACAAATCAGAATGGACTATTTCTAAGGGTGCCTTTTCCCTTATGCTCTTTCCTGATGGAAATATTTCTCTATGTTGTTTTCCCAAGATGCGGCCTTCACATAGGCTGTCTGGATTTTCAATCAATGGTAATCCCTTTACCATTCCTTTCCTATGCAACAAATTTAGACCTCCAAAGTTGAGATGCCCAAATCTCAAGTACCTAAACCCGTTTTCATCTTTTTCTTCTCTTTGGAATGTCTCTTGTGTCATTGATGCCATTGAAGCTCTTTTCTTCAAATCTGCTCTCATCTTGAGAGGAAACATTATGTTTCTTGTCATCTTCACTTGTGCAATTCTCTACTTGCTTGGTGGTATGTCCATGATGGTGCATACATCATCTTCAAAAAATTCATTGTAGCCTTTCTAAATGAGTTGTCCTATGCTCAAAAGGTTACACTTCATACCAGGCACATAGTATAAATCTGATATGGATCTCTTTTCTCCTTTCTTTGTTAAAAAACATACTCTACCTTTTCCCATGACAGAGACTTTACTGTCTGTCCCCAATGTTACTTGAGACTTTACATTTTCATCAATCATGGAAAACATAGAAATGTTTCCAGTCATATGGTTGCTACATCCTGAATCTAGAAACCATATATCTTCATTCTTTTCTTCATCCATATTACATGTTAAAAACAAATTCTCTTGACTAATATTTTCTTTTGTAAAATTAGCACTAGGTCTATTACCCATGTCACTTTTCTTCTTCCTACATTCATTGGCATAATGGCCATACTTCTTACAATAATGACATTGGACTTGGGATTTATCATACCTTTGTCCATGTGCTTGATTTTTTCCACCTTGTTAGCTGCTGCCTTGGCCTTGATTCTCATTTTGATTGCTACCCCTTCCACTTGTATTTGCAGGGTTGTTTCTTCCTCTGTTTTGGCTTCTACCTCTTCCTTTTCCTCTCTATTTTTCTCTACCTTGACCTCTTCCTCTTCCAAAGGACATTTGGGTCTTGAAGGCATGCTCCAAAGATGAATTTGTTGTTTTGTCCAATATTTGTTCATGTGTCATCAATGATGCATGAAGCTCATCAACTGTAAACTTTGAGAGATCATTTGTATCTTCAATGGTTGTTACTATCACATCAAATATTGAGGGTAAGCTCCTCAGTACTTTCTCCACTATTCTTATTTCTTATACTGTCTCTCCAGGAGATCTCATTTGGGTAACCAACCTAATCAACAATGTGAAGAATGAATCTATTGTGTCAGATTCTTTCATGAAAATGACTTCAAAATCTCTTCTCATTAATTGAAGCTTTGTTGTCTTTACCTTCTTCATATCTTGGTAGGTTGTTTGGAGAGTATCCCATGCATCCTTGGACCTCTTGGCTATTTCAATTCTTGGAAATATACTTTCATGTACTGCCTAATAGAGATAAAAGAGGGCTTTTGAGTCCTTCTTCCTATTACTCTTCAGAAAATCCTTCTCTGCCTGTGTTAAGGCATTATATGCTTGTTCATCTGTTGATTCTTCTAAACTATCTTCAACTAGCTCCCATAAATCTTGAGAGGTAAACATGGCTCTTATTGTGATTGCGTAATAGTCATATTTCTTCCCATTGAACTGTGGGAGTTGAGTATTTCCCATACTCGTGCTTGTGCTGGCTCCTACCATAGATAGCTTACTGAACTATGCTTAACAACTTGACTATGTTTCTCAAATAAACCTTCTCACTACTGAGAAATAAAATTTGTCTCTCAGGACTGTAAACTTTAAGCAAACAAAACTTTGTTTTGGTAAATACCTTGTTTTATTGAGCCTTCATATTGCTGGTCAAAAGATTCAACAACTCCTTTTTCTTCCTCCAGCTTCTTTGGAAAATGCAAAGAGCCTAGACTAGCTCCGATACTATGTTGGAATTTCTGAATATTTTGAGCACACAGAGAGGAAATGAAATTCCTCTGCAAACACAGAGATTTAAAATAAAAATGTGGACAAAGAGATGAGGAGTAAAAAATCTTTCTATTAAAAACTTGAACTGATGCAAAAAAAAAAAATTCCTCAGAACTTCAGTTCCAGATTACAATGCAAAAAATACTTTCTCTTTGACTGCTACAAAATGCAGTGCCTCACACTCTGTCTTCTACTCTTTGTTTTCTTAACACAGTTGTTGCTCTAACTATGTTACACAGACACTGTCGTGTTATGGCTTCGGGAAAAAATTACATTACATATAATGCACACATTGTCTTTATATATATTATAAACATATGCTGTTTATAATATATATTATAAAACTTATATAATATATAAAACCCAAAATCTAAAAATAAACTGTCACGGCACTTGATTAAAACATAAAACATTAAATCTAAGGTCTTAAAACCTTAATGAAACTTCATCACGGATTTTAAATCGCTTTATGAAATCAATTTAATGTGTTATCACATCCATCAAACTACTAGTTGACTGTGCCTTCAAAACTTGTGATCGAGCTCTTATTGGTCGATGCTTGCCACGCTGGCGGATTCCAAAATTTATGCAAAACGTTTAAAAGGCTTTATCGCATCCATTCAAGGGTGGTGTGACATGTTATCACCCTAGTAATTTCTTAGTTCGTGGGATTTTGATTTATAGTTAAAGAAAACTAGGGGTAACCAAGAACCTCTTTTGGATTTCAGGATCTAGCCTTCCTAAATTTCGAAGAGGGATCTCTCCTTATGATTTAACTTTGTTTTGGATTAAATTTTAGCCTAGGTATGATTGGAAAATTTTTTTGGTTTGAATGTTTGGTGGGAATAAAATGTACTTCAAGGTAAACCATAGAGAGATCTACCAGACCATTGGGCTATGGAGTCAAATTTCTTGGCAAGAAGAGCTAGGAAATAAGGTTAAAAGAGAAAATGTACTAAGGGAAGGGTAGATGACCTTCAAAGGGTTTGGAAATAGTTTTTTTTTTTTGATGAAATGGCAAGATCTGAACAAAAGGGCAATGAAGAATCCTTAAGTTACAGAAAAAGAAGATGAAAGAAAGAGGTAGAAAGGGACTAATAGTAGTTAAGGATTCTTAAGTCTGGATATCAGCAGAAAACATATCAATGAATAACTAGTAAAAAACAGGGAGCTTTTGACACTAATCCTGTATAAACTTTCCTAGTCAATCATTTAAGACATAAAACATGTAAATATATGTATGGAACTTTAGAAAGATAAACAGTGAAAACAGGGAAATACTTGACTTATCTGATCAGCACAAGAATCCTAATTTATGATGTTTGTTTGACTTAGTTCTAGTCTGCTGCTTTACAAATCGACTCACACAAACTCCCAGTGTATTCAAAAAATTTCTATAGTAGTCTTGAAAATTTTTATTCCACCCTTAATACTTCAAAGAGTGAAGTATTTATACAAATTTTTTAGTACAAAATATCCTAGGAAAATCTAGGAATAACTTTAGGAAAATAAAATATCTTTACACACTAAGAGGGACAGCTGCTTAACAACTTAGCAAGCTGTCCTCTTATCTAGAAAAAATAGAACTAATCTATCTTAATCAAAACTGATTGTTGCATTGTTGTAGATGCTTGCTGGCACTTGAAAAAATATCTTTTTAGAAGATAGCTTGGAAGACAATATTTCAAATTACACTTTTCAACCTGTGCTTCACTTCTGATACTCTTTTACGTTGTCCATTTATTACTCTACTGCTGTAAAATGAAGAATTACAACAGCAAAAATTTAGTTGACTATTTTATTCTCGGACACTCTTTGACTCTGCTTATTCACCTGATACACTTTCACTGCAATATTTACCCTTTGATAACTATAAAAATAAAAAACCTGATTTCACTTGTTCTACTCTGTTTGCATGCTATTATCCAATCAGTAAATCCCTACCACTGCTCTACACTGGGTATTTTCATACCTTTTGTTGGGGTTCCCATGTTTTGGCCAGATCGACAAGACCAAAAGATGAGACAACATCAGAACCACTTTGAGGCCTTAGGATCTAGCCCTCCTGGGTCCAGAGAGGGACCTCTCTACAAATGAAAAGAATGATATATCTTTGAAAGCTTAGAATGAGATATTAGGCTAGGTATGAAGCACGAGGGGTTTTAAAATGATTTGGTTGGTTGGTTGCTGGGCTAAGTCATGAGATCATAGACTGAGAAGGTGATGGAAAGGAAAGGAGCAGAGCAGTAGGATGTTTCGGCAAAAGAGGATGGGTCAAGGTTGTGCCATCCATTGGGCTATGGACTCATGAAAGGTAATTACATGCAAACAACTGACCAAGACTTTCAGAGGGCAAGTCATCTATACTAAAGGATCTTCTTATATAGATGGTGGAATGGAACAATAAGGAAAGAAGGTGAAAGAAGGAAAGAAACCCAATTTTTTCCTATAGATCAGGTCAAAGGCCATTTAACTCCAGACCTGCATGGACATACTCAAAGGCAGCTTTCAATGAAGTCACAAGGGGGAAGCTTATAGATCGGACTAGAGGTCATTTAACTCTAGGTCTGCTTTAGCATGCTCCAAGGGAAAAACAGAGACAAGATTTGACACAAAGCTAGAGTCTATAGATTGGAGAAGGAATTTTAACCTTCCTTGCTTTGACACCAGCAAGAAACATCCAAGTAGCAAACTCCGAATTCACACATCAGCTGGCAGTGAAAACAGCTACTACACTGGTTAAATTACATGAATTTACCCTTAGATTAACAATGAACAGAAAACATCAAAGGTAGGGAGAGCAGAAACACAGGGTACCATCTGAGGGTATATCCTGTGCTATATTTCTTATGCATACCAGAAGACCGATGAACAACACGAAAAATGTAAATAAACGATACAAAGAGAGAAACATTACCCGTAGTAATAGACCAAGATACTATGAAATTTTCTTTATTAATTGATGCAAAACCAGTCACATACACTGAGCTCAATGGCTGATCACAGTTCAAACTTTCTCCTCCCAGCCTACTACATTACAAACTACTCTGTTGTTTCTCCCAACAACTGTTCTAACAATCGAATGAATCCCTACGACTACAACAACAATAACACAATCCAACCCTTTACAATATGTTCTTAAGGATTCTTATAGGAGAAAAGAATAACAGGAGTAGATGTAAACTTAATTGTTTCATTATGACAGAGGAGAGGAAGGTCGAATGCCCATTCTGAAAAATGGCTCTTCATTAACTGTGTGTACTCTGAAGTATGGTCCAAAAGTCTCGTTAATAACTTCAAGTATGTTCTTCTGAAGAAATCCGACTGATGGTACTCTGTGGTAGCCTTCTGAAATAAGTGACATGGGCATAAAAGGTCTGCAGGTCTCCCCATACCTCATAACTGTGGTCCTGGTAGTCTTTAAGAAGTTCTTGTCACCACAGTAACTTTTAAGGGCTCGAGGAGGTATGGAGAACTCTGAAAGGAAGTCCTTCTGGAGAACAGTGCTCTGCTGACATTAAACACATATATGGCTTGTTTCGTGTGCATTTGGTCTTCAAACTGCGTCCTTTCCTTTTGAATAAGGATTAAAGCGTTTAATATTTAATTTCGGGCTTTAATCAATATTTAAATCACTGTTGTTGTTACACTGGTCGTGGCTGCAATGGCCTCTATGTGATCTCTGCACAATAAAATAACCCTGTCATAAAGCCTGGGCAGTGGTGGAGAAATGCTGCGGAGGCCCGTGGAGTGGTGGCGCAACTGTGGAGGAATGGTGAAAAATGCAGTGGAAGCAGAGAAATAATGCATTAGCGTAAAAACCAAAGTCTTAAGGTTTGGGAAATTTACAAAGAAATCTATGAAAATACCATGAAACGAGGCTTGATGTGGGACCCGTTCATGGGCGGAGGGCGATTAGCTTTGGACCGTCGATCTCAGGAGGAGATGGACAGCGGAGGTTAAAAGATGAGGTTAACAGAGGCTCCGATGAAGAAAGGTGGATGAAAAGCGTGATGCGATGTGTACCGTTGATCGGCTTATATGGACGGTTGCGATTGCATTGGGAGATCGCAATCGGGGGAAACAAGGGGTGACACACTTTAAAGTTCCGATGCCGATGGGACGATTCATCGCCAACCGTTGGATCGCGAAGAGGTTCAATGACAGATATCCAATCGGAAGGGAAGATAGGCGGGGTAATGAGCAAGGAGCGATGAGATCTGAACCATTGGATCACACAGGACGGTCGGCTCAGATTCAATCGGGGGATCGCAATCGGGGATGACAGAGGGTGGCACCTTTATGAACTCCTGATTGGTGATATCGCGGTGTAGCAATAGCCGTTGGATCTAGCGGGGAGATCGATGGTTGATACTCCATCGGGGAGGTGAATAGGAAGAAGCGATGGGCGCGATGCGGAACGAGCGCCGACTGTTGGATCTTATAAAGATCGACGACTCGGAACACACCCGTGGTCTATAGAACACAAGACCATCGCATTGGGGATTTTGATCTCGACAAAGAAAATGCGCCACCGAACATCTTTCGATTCCGATTAGCACCCTTTGACTTAGCGCTTGGTCTTAGCACTGGGATTTATGGAGGGGAAGTGGTTAAGGGGCTGGACGAAAGAGGCTAAGACTGCATATATGGAAAAGAGTGATTTTGGCCCAATTTTAATTCTTTTTAAGGCCAGGAAATGGATTCGGTAAAGGGAATAGGGGGTTTTAAGCCAAACAAAGGTAATTTAAAAGGCTTAAAAGGGGATTTGGGATGATTTAAAGGGTAAGTGGGGAATTTAGAAGGGGAAGAAGAATGATGAAAATAGAGGCTTAGAGGGAATGAAATAAGAGGGAAAAAGAGGCCTTTTGGGCATTATTCTTCACAACAGAGAGGCTTTCCTCATGGAAAAAACAGTGAGGATTTAGTAAAGGATAAAGGCACAAAGAGGCTTCAAGGATGATGTGTTTTAAGAGGAAATTCATTCCTTGAAGGCTCAACCAAGATTTTAGCTGCTTGTTTTCTTGCCAAAAAATTCATAGGGGGCTAACACCTTTCAACTTCCTGTAACTCTCATCAGCATCAGTGTATTTTGCAAACTTTGGTTTTATAACAAACATGTGTTTGATATCATTTTGTAAAAAGAAAAAATATTCAAAATATTGTAAAACCACCTTACCAGTTGGAGAACCTTGTGGTAATGTTTTATTCACTTGTTCTTTGGCATGTGCTCTGATCTTTTTGTCATAATCAGTTTGGATAGTTAACTTTTCATGGAAACCATGTATATCTGGAAGACCTGCTTGGCTTAGCATTGTGTACTTGGTCATGAATTTTGTGATTGATAAGTTCATGGCTTCACATTTTTCTTCTAAGTTGTTCATGATACTTCTTTTTGTTGGGACTTCCCTGATTTGCAGAATCGTTTCAGTCCTGTCATGAATGTTTAATGCCTCCAATTCAACTCTATTCTTGTTGTTCAAGAATCCAATAAGCCTTATAGCTTGTGAAGGTTTATCTGCAAGATCTATTTTAGTTTTCTAAATTTCTGCTAGTGCTGCTTGCAATAAATCTCTTTGCTCATAGATAATCTATATTGAGGGCCACTGTAAATGAATAGCTTGAATTATATTATCCCATAGGTAGTTTTTGATATATTTTATCTGTTCACTGAAGTTTACTTCTTTCTGTAAACTCTTCACATGTTCTTCTAAGGCCTTTGCTCTCTGTTCATGTCCATTAGATGTGATTAAAGCATTCTTGTATGAGGATTCGAGATCTTTATTTGCTTTCTTTAAATTATTGATCTCAGTGTTCTTAAGGGACATTTATTCCATAGGTTTAACTATGTCTGTTGTACCTGTCGCTTGTTGTACCTGTGTTATTGATGATTTTATGGCTGAGGTATCTATAGATTGTACTGACACTGCAGTTTCCAGTACTCTTTTTGGTGCCAAGTGCTCTGCCATTGTAGAAGGAACAGTTGTACTCACCATTGGAATGACTGTAGGAATAGGAGAAATATTTGTTTCTTTCAATGTTTCTTTTTCTTTTATGAGGGGCTCTATCTGATTCTCCATATATTTGATTTGAGCAGTCATTTTCAGTACTAACTGCATCATCTCATCCTTTTATTTTTGCTGTTGTAGGATTTCCTTGGCTTATGGATGTTCATTCTGTGGAAGTTTCAATTGCTTTCTTAAGGCTACAATGTCTTCATTCTTTTGCTTTAGGAGTGCTTGAGCAACCTGAATATTTGAAGGATCAACTCCAGTATGTATAACCAAGTTTTCCAAGGAATTCATCCTTAGGTCCTTAGCATGTAAGGAGGCTTTGTCTAGACTCATATGATTTTGCAAGTTAGACACAGTTATTTGCAGCATAGTTGCACTCATAGTTTTGGTTACTACTTTAGAATAAAGCATTTTTGTGGTGCTTCTATGAAATTATATTTGATCCAATTCATGTATTGAATCTGCATCCATTTCTACATCTGTTTTGGTGTAATCTGAAACCGATTTTGGATTTGCAACTATTGGTTTAAGGAATGGCATGATCATCTTATTTGTGGAGTAGTCAAAAGTTGTCAACAACCTGTCTTTATTCCTTCGCTTTTCTTTGAGAAATTGGGAATAAACCTCATTTTTAATCTCCTCATTTTTCTCTTTGATATGTTTGTATTTTTTCTGAATGTCTGAGTCTGTCCCCTCTGTTGCTTTGGAAGAGGAGGGAGCTTTTGAATTCACCTGCGTTTCAACCATTTCCCTCCCTTGTTCCCATGTTAGCACCTGCTCTTTATAAATTTCTACTAGAGTCTCATTTACAATTATAGTGGCTTCATCATTATCTAACCACTGATCATCTATATCATTGATTTCAATAGCCTTGTCTTTCTCAACATTAGTCAAATTTTCCCTTTTGTTGTAAATAATTTTGAATTTATTTTGTGCAATTGTCTCTGCTGTATAGCCTTCTTCATTCCTAGTCCTTTTGTTTGAAGCTTCTGTCTGCTCAGTGACTGTTATTGCCTATGAATTATCTGTCTGTCTCTCCTTCTTTGTATTGTCAGTAGGATAAATCAATGTATTTTCTACCCATTCCATTTGATTTGCAAATTTCTCAATTTCTGTTTTAGACTTATGTATGAATGTGGTTAATTTTCACTTGATCCTTATGTTACTTAGAATGCCTTGTGGATCATAGTTACAATAAAAACTTTGTTGGAACTTTAACTCGGACAATTTCATGACTATTTCTTTTAAGGCATCCCTATTGTTTACTATGAAGAGACCTATTTGATTCTTCAGCTTAAACTATGTCTTTTTCCTGGCAACCATAAAGTTTATTACATCTACATTTAGGACTTGCCTCAAGTATTCCAAAGCAAAAACCTTGATGGTTAGAAATTTGGGCAGCTTATAAGGGGCTAGGTTTGCTCCAAATATCCTTAGTTCTATATGATTTTCATATAGGTACCAGTCACCTACTTTACAATGTTCAGATAACTGTAAAATTATTTTTATTTCCTCACTGATTCTTGGCTGTTATGCTTTGCACAATAAACTCATGGCTGGTCTGACAAACAAATCAGGGAAATCCTTATAGTTGAATTCACTTCTATATTTTCTGAGCAATGAAGTCCAAAGTACTGCTGACAGAGGATTGCCTTCAACATCCATTTTCTGTAACGCAACTGGAAACTTTTCTTCTTGGAAAAATAGGAAGAGGTGAAATAGATATGATGAATATCTAAACACTCCTTCCTCAACCAACTTGGTTAACTGATAGTGTATATTGTCAGAAATGAATTTAGAAAAATTAAATATCATTGCAGGAGGTTGCCCTGGGGATAAAGTAGAAATGAAACCTAGAATTGATGCATCAGTGAACTCATCATTAGAATAACCTAGAATGAAGGAAAGAATAGAGATGTTTTTTCTAGAAGATTCAGGAAAATTAGAGGTGGAATAGGGTGGATTTACTTTTGGGAAATCAACATGAGTAGGCATGAATTTTTGAAGAATCATAAAATTCCTAGGGAAATCTAAGTCTAGGTACAACTGAGTTAAATCTTCAATGGATAAAGAGACTATTGTTGGATCATGTTTAAGCTGGAGTATCTCATTAATAGATTCTGCTGTTATAGAAAACAGAACTTCCCTATCCTTGTTTACAATACATCTCTGGTCAGGGACATAATGTAATTGGCATAGTCTAATCAGGTCTTGAGTTGGATGAGTGATTGGGACCACATAATTAGGCAAATTTGACTCCCATATAGGTATGTCATTTTCAATTTTCTTCACAAATTTCTCACAACACCAGTTATGGACTTCCAGCATATTGAACTCTAGTGTAGCATCAGTAATTCTGTAGTCTAAATCAATTAAGGAACTACTTTGTTCAGAAGTAACAGGTGGTTGTAAATGTCTGACCACTTCAGTAGAATCTGCTATTAGGGCTGGGGTAGGCTTATTTGTCTTAGCAGATTCAGGGAGTGGAAGCTTGCTTGAGGAAGATTTTTGGGCTTTAGGACCTCCAGTCTTAGGGGTAATCTGTTTTCTTTTCATTCCGGGGAAAACTAAGCAAGATTAAACTATTTTCTTAGTTAATTTTGAAAACAGAGGCTAATTGAGTAGATCTAAGAGAATTTGGGAATCTGGGCAAGGGTTTTGGGATAAAAAACACAGGTTTTCTAGGTGCAGAGGACTAAAAATGACTTTTCTATTTGTTTAAGTCAATTTGAATAGTGGAAATATCCTTTGGATGGCCAAAAACACTTTAAAATAGAGTTTGAAGGAAATGGCAAATTCTGAGAAAAATTTGCCAGGGTTCGCCTTTTTTTTCAAGGTTTGGATACAGTAAGATTGGCTATTTTTATCTATGTAGCTTGATTGGTCCAATTTAATGGTTTAATTTGTGAAATTTGCAGGAAATTTGAGGAAAATACCTGCTTTACAGGCGCTCTGATAGTCAAAAGGGTTTCTATTTGTACTGGTCGCAGTGGCTTAGTAGGAAGCGTTGAGAGTCTGCTGTGGCGAAATATGCTTCAGGGGGACAAATTGATCAAAAAACGTTTTGTAATGGAGTCTGGGAAAATTTTTTGAATGGGCGAGGGTGCGAATGGTATGCAAAATAGTGAAAATTAAGGTTAAAACCTTTGATTTTATTACTCTGCATAACATTAATGGTAGGTCACAGTCAATGGTGGGAGCGTTTTTTATTTTGAATACGAAAACCCTTCGTATCGCGTTGCTTTTAGTTGGTAAGTAGTTTTGAGCTTTTGTAACGCGATCCAATTATAATTGGACACGTAGCAGTCAACAGTTTCACAAAACAACTTTTATCGTGTGATTTTTCCCAAACTGCGCTCGTTCACTTTTTGTACACGATATGCAATGAGCACCGTTAGATTTAATTTTGCGATGCGAATGGTCAAGATCAGTTTGAGAGTTGTGGCGGAAAAGCGGGTGGGACTGAGATCTATTATGGGCCATTGATTTGATATGAAAAGGATCAATGGTCATGACTCAATGTGACGGGAAATGGTGGGGCATGAGGCCAAGTTGATCGCGCTAAGTGTATACCATTAGATTAGGTATATAAATATGATCGGAGGGTGATGGATGAGTGCGAGGGCGCTCGGTTATTTGATTGGATAATGAGGCTTTATATATATAAAAGGAGTTTATATATATGGAGTGGAATGCATAGGGGCAGATTAATACAAAGTTTAACCAAGGTTTCGATTGTAGTATAAGGTACGAAACTTTATTCATCAGGAAAGAGGGGTAAGGTTTAACCTTGGTTAAATCTTATGCGGGGAAAGGTGAAGGTATTAGCGGAGGTTTTGGTTAATACATAAAGCATCAGTAAAGCTTTTTATTTTTCATTTGATATATCAATTCTGATAACTTTTCCTTTATATTTTTATTATATAGTTATTTCAAACCATTTCAGCTAAATAACTATAGGGGAGTTGGGATATTTCATTATGGATAATCTTTATGTCAAAGGGATAGTTTCGGGATTTAATTTAAACATGTGAATAATAACTTTGACATAAAAAGCTTACATTAAGGGGTTTTTTGGGATAATTAATAAAAAGGAGTTATATTAATAGGACTAGGATTTTCTATAGGGAGTTAATAAAATAAGTTAGGTGTTAATATGAAAAGGGAAAGTGAATACTCAAAACATACAATTATAACCAAGAAAAGTGAATATTACAACCAAGCTTTCATTGTAATAATTTCATCACTTCAACTTAGGATAAAATGCCATTTTGAGGGTTTTATGCTTCATGAGATGTAGGAAGTTAATCAAATGAGGGTTTTAAGCATCATTAAGTAAAAATGGGGTATTTACTTATGATTTTTCATGGTAATGAATGCATGAATGGAAAATGATGTGATTTCTGGGATTAATATAGAAACTTGACACTTTCAACTAATCAGTCATTGAGCCTTGGGTCTGGTCCCAACAAAAGTCAGGGAAATGCCCTGAACCTCTTTGACTTATAGTCTAGAATGTAAAATAGCTATGGGGAGGGGAAATTAGTTATTTTAGCCTTGTGAAAAATATTTAGAATGGAATTCCCGCCTTCTTCTCCCTACCCAATCATATCTTCTAACATTTTTTCTTCTATTTTGATCAGGTGCATTTGAGATAGCAACCTTGCAACATTTTATTCTTTTGAAAGAAGTAAAGCTATCTAAAACTTATTTCATTCAAGAATCCAGATTAAACTGCTGGATTCTTTTATTCTCTACCTAACTACTAAATTGTCATGATTAAATTTTATGACAATTCTTCATTCTCTATCTAAAAGAAGTAAAATTGAAACATGATAAGTCAAGATTAAATTTTTCAACTCATCGTGGATTATGGAATTTATTGACACTTTGCCATAATCATCTGCAAAAAGTAAAAGTAGTGGCATTTATACTTGCACACTTTCATGTTTTATTCATCTTTTTTCTTTTGGGGTCCTCTTTTTTCTTTTCTATATTTTTTATTTTTTATTTTTTACAAATATGGGAAAACAACTTGCAAAAACAAAGTATGTACATATTTACACAATTATCATCAGTCAAGTCAAAATTATGAATCCTATATTTATAGGTTGCTAACATCGGCTTCACTTAGGGATGGCATTTCCTGGTGAAATGTCAAGAACTTTGAGATCAATAGCCTTCAACTTTAACCTTGATGATCCTGTAATTGTCCTCTGATTTCTGCAACAATTTATACTTATGATATTTTATACTGTAGAGCTTAGGGCCTTCTCTTCGAGCTTCAAATTTGTAGATAAAATTTCCAATCCAATCTACACACTTGCAATGAATATTTACGTTGATAAAAGTCAATGAATTTAACTGGTGATTGATTCAGAAGAATAGTAGTGTTTCAGAATCCTACCATTCACTGGTCCTTCTTGAAGTTAAGTTCCATTTAATTCATGATGAAAAAAGAATTTTTACCTCTATAACCATATATCACATAAGGTCCTTGCCATAGAAAGTCAAAATTTCCATGTTTGCCTTTGTCCTCTCTTCTTGAATCCCATCTCAAAACTTGATCTCCAATGAAAAAATCATCTTATTTAATCCTTTTGTCAAAAATATTCTTAATTTTATCATGTAAAACTTGTGATCTTTCATAAACTTCTTCCCTTGTTTGTTAGAGATGTATGGTTTCATTAATTCTTCGTTGAATATCATTTGTTTCCACGTATGATTCCTGAATGATCTTCATTACTGGTACACCGAAGGAAGAGGGGAAAATTTCATCCATTCCATAAACAATCTGGTAAGGTGAAGTTCCAATAGACTTCTTAGTGGTAAGTCTACCAGCCCATAAGGCATAGACTAGCTTTCTGTTCCAGATCTTTTTGTTATCTTGAAGTAATTTTTTAATGATATTGACTAAGCTTTTGTTTGAAGATTTGGCTAAACCATTACCTTGGGGATAACAAGCAGTATAATGTCCCAAGGTAATATGGTATTTGTGACAGAAAGAAATCATTTTCTTAGATTTGAATGCAGTTGCATTGTCAGTAATAATCTTATGTGGGCATCCAAATCTTGAAAAAATATTACTTTCTATAAATGATATTGTAACTGAATCAGTGGCTTGCCTAGTGGGAACAACTTCTATCCACTTTGTCAAATAATCTGTAGCAGTTAAAATCCATTTATGTTGGTCTGAGGATGGAGGGTGGATTTCACCAATGAAGTCTAACCCCCATTGTTGAAATGGCTTTTCAGTAGATATAGGCTTAAGAGGTAAGGGCAATAGTTTCTTTTTCCCTCCAAAAATCTGACATTTGTGATGGGAGGTAGCAAATTTCTTGACATCAGAAAATTAAGGTTGGCCAATAAAAACCAGCTCTCAGTATTTTGTCTGTTGTACTCTTCCAGTATAAGTGGCTTCCATAGTCACCTGCATGAAATTCCTCGAGAATTTTGTCAGCCTCTGATTTTAATAAACAATTTAGTAAAATCCCACTACTTTCTTTCCAATAAAGTGCATTATTTAATATACAAAACCTCATTGCTTTTTGTTTGATGAATCTGGCTTTGGTTTTAGTTAATCTAGGAGGAGCTTGTAAATTTATGAGTACAAAGATAATATTAGAGTACCATGGTGAGTCTAGATAGGCCTCACTGATCAATGGAGTCACCATATCCTCCTGGTCATCTATCTATGCAATGAAATTTATATCTAAAGCATTACAATAAGATTCAGCCATCAATCTGGCTAAACCATGTCCTTTAATGAGCTTTGTTGGTTTGATTTCCAGATCATATTCAAGGATAGTGGCAATCCATTTTCCTCTCCTACCGTCAGGTCCATCTTGCGTAAGAATATCTTTGACTACAGCATTGGGGACATATGCAATGATGTGGGAATGGAGTATGTAAACTCTGAAATCCTTTATGGCTTTAACCAAGGCTAAAGCTTTTTTTTCCATTATATTTTACTTCATAAGTGCATCTCTAAGGGCTTTACTAAAAAATGCTATTGGCTATTCAAAACCTTGATTGCTTTTCTGTAGTAGAACTGCAACTATGGTATGTTCTGAGGCAAACGAAAATATTATGAAATATTTTGTATAATATGGACTAATTAAGACTGGTGCTTTTGTCAATGTCTATTTTATGGATTCAAAATATTGTTTGGCTTTAACAGTCCATTTTATTGCAGAGTCCTTTTTAAGCATATTGTTGAGTTCTTTTATGATTTCAGCCAAGTTAGAGATGAATCTTCTCAAAAAATTGATTTTACCCAAGAATGCTTGAAGTTATTTAATGTTTCTAGGTGGTTGAATTTTCAAAATAGCTTCAATTCTTGCAGGCTATATCCTAATGCCTTCCTTGGAGATTATGTGTCCTAATAGTTTTCCTTCTTCTAGTTTGGAAAGAGTCTTTTTAGTATTTAAGGATATACCATATTTTCTACACTTGATAAAAACTTATCTGAGGTGATCTAAGTGTTCATCATTTTTTTTTGAAAATAAATTAATATCATCAATATAGATAACTAAAACTTCATGGATTTCCTTGGTAAGGGAAATATCCATGGCCCTCTGAAAGGTAGCTCCTGCATTTTTCAATCCAAAAGGCATTTTCACATACATGAAAGTGCCCCAAGGAGTAGTAAAGGAAGTTTTAGTTTGATCATCTTTATGAACTAGAATTTGGTTATAACCAGAGAAACCATCTAATAAAGAAATCCTTGAAGAACCTGCAACCCTCTACAAAATATGGTCCATTTTAGGCAAGGAGTAATTGTCTTTCAAAGACACTTTATTGAGATTTCTAAAGTTTATACACAGTCGAATTTCTCCCGTTTTATTTCTGGTGGGCACTAAGTTAGAAATCCAATCAGAATACCTAACTGGTGCAATTATTTGTGCATCAAACATTCTTTTAACCTCTTTTTCGATTAAAGGTAACAAAATTGTATTGATCCTTCTTAATTTTTGTTGAAAAGGTTTTGGGTTTTCTTTCAAAGGAAAATTATGTTGAATTATGTCTTTGTTGTAAGTTTTTAGATCTTCGTAACCCCATGCAAAAACATCCTGTTATTCTTTCATAAGTTCTATATATTTAACCTTTTCTTCTGATGGTAAGGATCTTGCCAATTTAATCATTTTTGGTTTTTCATTTGTTCCTATGTTAAATTCTTCAATATCAGACCTGACTGGTTCCATTTTTGGCCTTTTGGGCACATCATTGGAATCAAACAAGTCTTCTAAGGGAGTCAGACCTATGGGTAAAATGTTATGTTTTAAATCTATCAAATTTGGTTCATCTTCCATCATTTCCTCTATGTCTATTTTTTCCAAGTCATCTATATCTAATTGAGTAAATACAGTTGGATTTTTATATTTATGTACATCTACACTATTGATCTCACAGTTAAAATTATTGTTTACATTACATTCTAAATCTAGACTATCCTCAGTGTCTATCTTACAGTTTTGAAATTCTTCCTTGTTGTTCAAAAAATTGAAAATCTGTTCATCTTCGGAGAAAATCTGCCAGTATTTAACATTTTCAGGAACAATGGGTCAGTATTTTACTTCAACAGTATATCTATGAGTGGTTTCAAAAGGAAAATTACAGGTGCTAGCAAAAATTGCTAAATAGTGTGCTTGCACATTTTGATTTCTATAGCAAACTTAGTTTCCAGTAAATCATCAACCAAGTCAATTGTTGCATCTCTATACCTGGCTAAACTTGGATTATGAACAGAGTATTCACCATTTATTTTCTTAATGACTAATTCTAAATCACCCATGATTAAAATTCTTTTACCTCCTAAGTTTTTGATGATTTGGAGGCCTAAGATCAATGCTTCATATTTAGCCATGTTGTTTGTGCATTTGAAATTTATTCTGAAGGCATGTCCTTCTGAATGAATGGTTTCCATGTTGGTGATCCATAATCCAGCTCCTGCCCCTATCTTGTTCAATAAGCCATCAAAATCTAAATTCCAAAGGGCTTCATGAAAGATATTGTCATTGTTTGTTTCAGGTTTTCTGTTAATCAATTCAGTTTGGATATCATCATTATCAGAGTTGCATAGAATGAAAGAGTCAAGGTCATTTGGGGTTGAATAGATGGGATAATTTATGGACCTTTCTGCATTAATGACCATGTATTTCATCAGAGTTTCTCTGTAAAGTTTTTTGGGCTGTCCAAATACTGTGATAGTAGCAAAACTCATGTCTAGTTGTAGAGATCCCTGCAACTTAGCTCCCCATGAGTGAGAAAGAAGCATGCCATACTTAGGTGGGATGTCAGCTACTACAATATCCATGATCATACTTTTACATGGGTATTGAACTAAATTGACACACAAATATTTTATTAATCCAATGCATTTAACTTTATAGGAATCAAATGAAAACAAGTCTTTATATGGCCTATTTATTTATAGATTCAGAGTTTCCATAATGGCTTTTGGCATTAAGTTGTGGGAAGCTCCTGAGTCTAACATTGCATTGTGTAATATCTGATCTTGAATTGTGAGACTAATGTAAAAAGGAAGGATTTCTCCATCAGCATGTGTACCATTCACATCAAGACCAAAAATCAATTCGAGTTGATCATCATTTATATTAATGGAGTCCTCACCATCATTCATGTTTAAAGTTTCATTGATTGTTGATTTATACAAGTCATTCTTTACTAATTCAGTTAAAGGAATTGGTATTTTTAACTTGGATATTTCAACTTGAATGTTGAATGCTGATTGAGATTTACTAATCTATAGAAGTTCATCCTTTGTGATTGTTAGCTGAGTAGATTTTTCTTGAGTTTCAACAGTTTTACCTTTAGCTTGAGTTTTTCTTTTATCTTCTGTTTGAGTTTCCTGATTTTTACTATCTTGGATTATTTTTTCAGGAATGGTTTGAGTGGTATCAGATGCTTTGTCAGATCTGGAATTTTTAGCAGAAGATTTAGGATTTGATGATCTAGAGTCTGCTAGATTCTTTTTTGGATTAGTAACTGTTGTTTTTATTGAATTAGTGGCCTTTGTAGCATTAGCCTTTTGGGCATCCTTGGAGGATTGGGCCACCTCATCAATAATATCAACAATATTTGGACTAGACTGTTTCTTAGGACTGGGTGGATTTGAACTTTTCTTGTTCTCTCTTGGAAGAATTTGCAAAATTTTTGTTTTGGGAGCCTCTACATTCTTTTTGTTTTGATTTTTTTGATTTGGAGCATTGTTTTTAGCAGAAGGCTCATTTTTTTTATTGCTCCTAAGGTTATACTGGCTGTGAATTTCATTGATTGTGAAGTCATAACCTTGCTTATAGTCAAAGGATTCACCAGATTCTACTTTGAATTGTTGAAGCTGAAAGAGTTATTGATCCTCCTGAGTGAGGAAAATTGTATTACTCTCATCTATGCTGATAACTATGTTGATGTCTTCCTCATCCTCAACATTGTTTTGAGAACTTTCAACGTAGTTCTCTTGAAAAGGGGGCCTAATGTTTTGATCTGGGGAAGATTCTTTACCTTTTCCTGGATTGTTGTTTTTTCTGTAGTTGGGATTTCTAATTTGTGGTTGGTTATCCCATTGCGGTTTTTTCTCAATATGTTCTAATATCTCAACTAATATTTCTAAAGTTTTAGAAATAAGATCAAATTTACCATCTAAGCTTGAATTCTCTTCTTTGATGGTGACCCTCCTTTCATTTCTATGTCTGGCATTTTTGGCTAGGATATTGATTTCAACACAAACAACATCTAGTTGCATCTGTTCCAAAGTTTCAACATTTCTTTCTCTTAATTGATATGCCATGTCTGGATCAAATCTATCAGGAAATTTTAGAAGTACTGAATAGGGGTAGGTTTAAGATCAACAGATATGGCATTATAAACACTGTTATATTTGGTGCAATAATCCTAGACAAACTCATTAGGAGCTCTTTTAACAGCGTCAAACTCAGATAAAATTTGTAGGGGATTCTTTTTCTTTTCCCATTTATTTAGGAAATCTCTACGAAATGCAGCTAAATCTGCTATATTACCAACACCTAAATTTCTAAACCATGTTTTTACTTCTCCATTTAAGCTTTGTGCAAACAGTCTCATTTGGACATTAGACTCATCTATCTCATAAATTTCACAAAAATCATTCATTCTGGTGATATTTTGTTGTGCAGTTATTTTTGAAAAATTATCAAATAATGGGATGTCCTTTTGGTAATTTTTGGGCATATCATGGAGATTTTGGGGTAAAACTAGAGGAGCATATCTTGCAGACATGATTTGAAGTTTTCCTGAACTAGGAGGTATAACAGTGACTATAGGAACAGTTCTGGATATGACAGCTGATGTGCTGAAAGCTGGATTTGAAGAACTTGGAAAAGATGTTGATATATGTATGGAACTAGATGGAAAAAATGTAGTGCTTATAAAATTGGTGGATGCAATGGGCTGAGTGAATGATGGAAAAACTATCCTGGGCTGCAAAGGCAACTCAGGAATAAATTTTTCTATGGATGAACTTGCACTGGCTTGAGGGTATGATGAATATATGATCCTAGGTTGCAAAGGCAACTTAGGACTAACAAGTTCTGTGGGTGAACTGACAGTGGAGTCTATAAATGAAGTGGCAGCATATAGAGTTGAATCTGTCGCAGGAAAAATTGTAGTGTATAATTGAGAAATTGGAGGCTTAAATTGAGACAAAAAATTGGCTAATTTAATAGCTTCACAAATGTCTTTAATTCGTGTAACATTAACCCTTTCTACTGGACTTTGAATTTCAGATTTGTCTAATTTTATTGATGCTGAAATAATTTTCTGTTTCTCATTCACAAAAGAAGTAAAAATAGGATCTATAATAGTTTCCTTTAAATCAGTTTCAGATTTATTTCTAAATAATGAATTTTCAAACTTGAAATCAAATTCAATATCGGTTAAACTCACTAGTTCTTTAGGTAAGGAATTAGCTATTCTCAAGGGCACTTCAGCTTCTAAACTATCACTTCGTTTTTTCTTTTTATTTTTACCAATCTGTTCTGGGTTATCTACTATTACAACAGGCTTGGGATCCAGGTTAGACCTGGTATAGTAGGTTTTCCTAGAAGCCAGAATGTCTATTTATTAATACCCACAACCTTTAAAGTTAATATTAAAGTATAAAAGATAGATTTAAAAATCTTCCTTCAAGATTAAATTTAAAACTGGAGAGTGGTTAGTTCCCCAGTATGGTCACCAGTATGTTATCACCCTATTAATTTCTTAAGTCATGGGATTTTGATTTATAGTTAAAGAAAAATAGGGGTAACCAAGAACCTCTTTTGGATTTCAGGATCTAGCCTTCCTAAATTCCAGAGAGAGATCTCTCCTTATGATTTAACTTTGTTTTGGATTAAATTTTAGGCTAGGTATGATTGGACAATTGTTTTGGTTTGAATGTTTAGTGGGAATAAAAGGTATTTCAAGGTAAACCACAGAGAGATCTACCAGACCATTGGGCTATGGAGTAAAATTTCTTGGCAAGCAGAGCTAGGAAATAAGGTCAAAAGAGCAAATGTACTAAGGGTAGGGTAGATGACCTTCAAAGTGTTTGGAAATAGTTTTTTTTTCTTTTTTTCTTTCAATGAAATGGCAAGATCTGGAAAAAAGGGAAATGAAGAATCCTTAAGTTACATAAAAGAAGATGAAAGAAAGAGGTCAAAAGGGACTAAGAGCAGTTAAGGATTCTTAAGTCCGGATATCAGCAGAAAACATATCAATGAATAACTAGTAAAAAATAGGGAGCTTTTGACACTAATCCTGTATAAAATTTCCTAGTCCATCATTTAAGATATAAAACATGTAAACATATGTATGGAACTTTAGAAAGATAAAAAGTGAAAATAGGAAAATACTTGACTTATCTGATCAGCACAAGAATCCTGAGTTATGATGTCTGTTTGACTTAGTTCCAGTCTGTTGCTTTACAAATCGACCCACACAAAATCTCAGTGTATTCAAAAAATGTCTATAGTAGTCTTGACAAATTTTATTCCACCCTTAATACTTCAAAGAGTGAAGTATTTATACAAATTGTTTAGTAGAAAATATCCTAGGAAATCTAGGAATAACTCTAGGAAAATAAAATATCTTTACACACTAATAGGGATAGCTGCTTAACAACTTAGCAAGATCTCCTCTTATCTAGAAAAAATAGAACTAATCTATCTTAATCAAAACTGATTGTTGCATTGTTGTAGATGCTTGTTGGCACTTGAAAAAATATCTTTCTAGAAGATAGCTTTGAGGACAATATTTCAAATTACACTCTTCAACCTGTGCTTCACTTCTGATACTCTTTTACGCTATCCATTTATTACTCTACTGCTGTAAAATGAAGAATTACAATAGTAAAAATTTAGTTGACTATTTTATTCTCAGATACTCCTTGACTCTGCTTATTCACCTGATACACTTTCACTGTAATATTTACCCTTTGATAACTATAAATATGAAAAACCTAATTGCACTTGTTCTGCTCTATTTGCATGCTGTTATATCCAATAGATAAATCCCTACCACTGCTCTACACTGGGTATTTTCATAGCTTTCAACTTCCTATAACTCTCATCAGCATCAGTGTATTTTGCAAAGTTTGATTTTATAACAAACATGTGTTTGATCTCATTCTGTAAAAAGAACAAATCTTCAAAATATTGTAAAACCACCTTACCAGTTGGAGAACCTCGCGGTAATGGTTTATTCACCTGTTCTTTGGTATGTGCTCTGATATTTTTTTCATAATCAGTTTGGATCATTAAATTTTCATGGAAACCATGTATATCTGGAAGAACTGCTTGGCTTAGCATTGTGTACTTGGTCATGAATTTTGTGATTGATAAGTTCATGGCTTCACATTTTTCTTCTAAGTTGTTCATGATACTTCTTTTGGTTAGGACTTTCCTGATTTGCAGAATTGTTTCAGTCCTGTCATGAATGTTTAATGCCTCCAATTCAAATCTATTCTTGTTGTTCAAGAATCCAATAAGCCTTATAGCTTGTGAAGGTTTATCTGCAAGATCTATTTTAGTTTTCTGAATTTCTGCCAGTGCTGCTTGCAATAAATCTCTTTGTTCATAGATAATCTGTATTGAGGGCCACTGTAAATTAATATCTTGAATTATATTATCCCATAGGTAGTTTTTTATATATTTTATCTGTTCACTGAAGTTTACTTCTTTTTGTAAACTCTTCACTTGTTCTTCTAAGGCCTTTGCTCTCTGTTCATGTCCCTTATATGTGATCAACGCATTCTTGTATGAGGATTTGAGATCTTTATTTGCTTTCTTTAAATTATTGATCTCAGTGTTCTTAAGGGACATTTCTTCCATAGATTTTAACTATGTCTGCTGTACCTGTTGCTTGTTGTACATGTATTGTTGATGATTCTGTGGCTGAGGTATCTATAGATTGTACTGACACTGCAGTTGCCAGTAATGTTTTTGGTGCCAAGTGCTCTTCCAGTGTAGAAGGAACAACTGTACTCGCAATTGGAATGACTGTAGGAATAGAAGAAATATTTGTTTCTTTCAATGTTTCTTTTTCTTTTATGAGGGTCTCTATCTAATTCTCCATATCTTTGATTTGAGCAGTCATTTTCAGTACTAACTGCATCATCTCGTCCTTTTCTTTTTGTTGTTGTAGGATTTCCTTGGCTTGTGGATGTTAATTCTGTGGAAGTTTCAATTGATTTCTTAAGGCTGAAATGTCTTCATTCTTTTACTTTACGAGTGCTCGAGCAACCTGAATATTTGAAGGATCAACTATAGTCTGTATAACCAAGTTTTCCAAGGACTTGATCCTTAGGTCCTTAGCATGTAAGGAGGCTTTGTATAGACTCATCTGATTTTGCAAGTTAGACACAGTTCTTTGCAGCATTGTTGCACTCATAGTTTTGGTTACTACTTTAGAATAAAGCATTTCTATGGTGCTTCTATGAAATTATATTTGATCCAATTCATGTATTGAATCTGCATCCATTTCTACATTCGTTTTGGTGTGATCTGAAACCGATTTTGGATTTGAAACTGTTGGTTTAAGGAATGACATGATCATCTTATTTGTGGAGTAGTCAAAAGCTGTCAACAACCTGTCTTTATTCCCTGGCTTTTCTTTGAGAAATTGGGAATAAACCTCATTTTTGATCTCCTCATTTTTCTCTTTGATCTGTTTTTTTTTTTTTTAATGTTCGAGTCTGTCCCCTTTTTTGCTTTGGAAGAGGAGGGTGCTTCTGAATTCACCTACTTTTCAACCATTTCTCTGCCTTGTTCCTGTGTTAGCACCTACTCTTTCTGAATTTCTGCTAGAGTCTCATTTACAATTATAGTGGCTTCATCATTATCTAACCACTGATCATCTATATCATTGATTTCAATAGCTTTGTCTTTCTCAACATCAGTCATTTTTTCCCTGTTGTTGTAAATAATTTTGAATTTATTTTCTACAATGGTATCTGCTGTATAGCCTTCTTCATTCCTGGTCCTTTTGTTTGAAGCTTCTATCTACACAGTGACTGTTATTGCCTGTGAATTATCTGTCTGTCTCTCCTTCTCTGTATTGTCAGTAGGATCAATCAATTTATTTTCTACCCATTCCACTTGATTTGCACATTTCTCAATTTTTGATTTAGACTCATGTATGAATGGTGTTAATTTTCTGTTGATCCTTATGTTACTTAGAATGCCTTTTGGATCATAGTTCCAATAAAAAATTTGTTGGAACTTTAACTCTGACAATTTCATGACTATTTATTTTAAGGCATCCTTGTTGTTTACTATGAAGGGACCTATTTGATTCTTCAGCCTAAACTGTATCTTTTTCTTGGCAGCCATAAAGTTTATTGCATCTGCATTTAGGACTTGTTGTTTGAAATACCGAGAGGGGAGGGGTGAATCAATATTCCTTTCAATTAGAGCATTAGTTAATCTTCAATTATTATTAGTGTTTGTACAATGATAACAACAAACAAGAGGAACACAAATGCACACAGTTTTTAAGGTGGAAACCCACTCTGGGACAAAAACCACCTAATTATTTTCTAATAATTCTTTAATATTCAACTGCAATTGAAAATAAAGCTCCAACTTCCTAGAATCTAGAAAATCATTCTTCTCCAGCTCCCACTGGATGGATGCTCCAATGCCTGAAATTATTTAGTAGTCAACTGAATGGATGCCCCAACACCCAATGAGCTACAACTCACCCTAGCACCACCCTACCACCCTATAGAAGAATAAAAGAAGAATGGACTCCGGTACCAGGGAAAATGGTCCACTTTACAATGATATAGAATGATGTAGAAGAAGAAGATATACTAGACCATAACCCCAACTTTGACACAACCACCTAATGATGATCCTAGACCTCCCAACACTGCTTCTTCAACCCTTGGCAGATAGACACTAACAGTACTACTTGTCTGATAATAATATTTCAGTAAATTACAATGATACCTTCTCCTAATAGTTTATATTCTCTTGATCACACACTTATAAAACTTCATATGATGAACTTCTTGCTGTTGTTATTCACCTTGGTTGTTGCTCTTGTCATGCTACCCTCTGCTGCACCTTGCTTTGCTTTACTTCCATAGAAATTCTGGTCCTTTTCAACCCTTGAAAACACATGATCTAGCTTTTTATTGCCTTCTAGGAGCTCGATATTGCCTTCAGATTCTCAATATCTTATTTTCGATCTTGTAGTAGTCCTCTGAGTCATATTTCCAATGCCATAGGTATGACCCAATTTGGATTCTTCAAGAGAGAGTTATACCCAATCTCTCATAATTCCCTAATTATGGATTTTTTCAGCAGACCGCACTTGTACAGCGTGCCACGTGTCACTGTTTCTTCATTTGGCTCTAAAATTGATAGCACGAAAATTATAGACTGTGAAATATTTGCTACATTTTGCAGAATTCCAATACGATACTCAGAGAGAGAGTTATGATGAATTTACCAAGGCCACTTCTTTGAGATGAATTTCAGGAGCCTGCAAAAATCCGGACTTCCACAGATCATATCTCCAAAAATGTTGCGCACATTGATCTGAAATTTTTACAAAAGCTTCCTCAGTATTTCAGCTTTGCCGCATAAAAATTTCAGCTTTTGAACCTTCATAGAAAAAAATTTATAGCGCAAATTCCATGATGACCTGTTTCAGATGGCCGAATCCCTTGCATAAGGAGGAAATGAGGATCCCAATTTATATAAATGCTTAAGTTGAGAGGGGCTTCAACAAGTGAACGTGGGAGGCATTTTAGGAACTTAAAAAATATTAATTATTAATTTTCAATGACCCATGCCCCAACCCCATGGGGTTTTAGCCCACTAACTGGGGGTACAAACTTCAAACATGAATATCTCTCAAACCGTGAAGAATTACACAGCGTGCCATATATCAACGGAAACATCTCAACAAGTAAAAACCATCAAAAGCATTATTGACCCAAAATATATTAATTTGGTAGGAAAAAATTCCCATGCAATATTGGGTTAGCCTCTGGTGCTGCTTGGGTTGACATCAATGACAACCGCTGAACAACAATCTCCCCCTTTGGCATTGATGGAAACACAAGCTCTCCCCTTGCGATCATGACACCTCTTCCTACAACATTATCTCCCCCTTTGACATCAATGGAAAAGGGTAACTCCCCCTGAAACACAACCATCCTACGGACCTGTACACACTTCCACTCTCACTGACACACAACCATCCTGCAGACCTGTAATCTAATGAGAACTTGGGAGAATCCCAAGCTTTTGACAAAGATATTCAAATTCTTCACAAGGTAAAGGTTTAGTGAAGATATCAACAATTTTTTCTTTTGTACAAAATTACTCAAGTTTGATATTCTTTTTAGTGACTTGAACTCTAAAAAAATGATATTTGATCAGAATGTGTTTTGTTTTTGAATGCATGACATGAGTCTTGGAGATGCTAATGGCACTAGTGTTGTCACAGAATAAGGGAATAGGGTCACTGAATTGTACTTGAAGATCTTGCAAAGTTTGTTTCATCCAAAGGACTTGAGTACAACATGATGCTGCTACAATGTATTCTGCTTCCGCTATATATAACGAGATTTAAGTTTGCTTTTTGCTCAACCATGATAGGAGAAAACCACCTAGATAGAATTCTTCTCCACTAGTACTCTTACGATCATCAACGCTTCCTGCCCAATCTACATTTGTAAAGGCTTCAATAATGATATTGTTACCCTTGGGATACCACAAGACATATTCTTCTGTGCCCTTTAGATATCGAAGAATTCTTTTGATGGTAATAATATGTGATTCTTTTGGTGCTTCTTGGAATCTTGCTACTTGTCCAACTGCTTGCATAACATCTGGCCGAGAGGCTGTTACATATAGAAGACTACCAATCATATATCTATACAACCTCTGATCCACATCCTTAGATGAGTCGTCTATGCTCAATTTGAAACCTCTTACCATCGGAGTAAGGACAGGTTTGCAATCTTCCATTTTGAGTTTCTTGAGAATTTCCTTGATGTACTTTGCTTGACATATAAATATTCCTTTCTCTTGCTGAGATATTTGAAGCCCTAAGAAGTATGTCAGCTAACCAAGTAAAGACATCTCAAACTCACTTTGCATCTTTTTATAAAAGTTCTTACTTAGTTGATCATCATTGCTACCAAATATTATATCATCCACATATACCTCAACGATTGTTAAATTATCTTTATCTATTTGTACATAAAGATTGCTATCAACAGTTCCTTTCTTGAACCCTTGTTGACGTAGATATCCATCAAGACGAGCATACCATGCTCTAGGAGCTTGCTTGAGACCGTATAGAGCCTTCTTTAACTTGCAAACATAGTGTTCTTTTTGTGATAGTAGAAAACCTTCAGGTTGTTCGATGTAAACTTCTTCTTCTAATTCTCCATTCAAAAATGCTGACTTAACATCCATTTGGTAGAATTTGATTTTTCTTGAACATGCATAGGCGAGAAACATTCGGATGGCTTCCATTCTGGCAACTGGTGCAAATATTTCGTCGAAATCAATTCCTTCCACTTGTGCATAGCCTTTGCAAACCAATCTTGCTTTGTTTCTGGTAACCTGCCCATCTTCATTCAATTTGTTCCTGAACACCCATTTAGTCCCAATGAAATTTTTATCTTTTGGTCGTGGAACTAATTCCCAGGTGTTATTCTTCTCAATTTGATCTAATTCTTCATTCATAGCTGCTACCCAATGTTCATTCTGGCTGGCTTCCTCAAAACTACTAGGCTCAAAGGTTGCTAGAAAAGCAACATGAGCTTGTTGTGATGAACGAAGTTGTCGACCTTCATTTATGTCACCAATGATTTGATTTGATGGATGGTTCTTTTGAATCCACTCTTTTGTTCTCCTTGGAGGAGCTTCTTGTTGTTGTTCTGGTATATCTTAATGATCATTGTTTACTTCTTCCTCATTGATAGTTGCTTCTTGTTCTACAATTTTATCTGTGTCTTTTTCAGCCTCTGTCTCAAGTTTCAAAGATTCTAGATCCTCATCATTACTCGCTAGAACACCATCTTCATCAAATGTAACATTTATGCTCTCCACTATCTGTTTTCATCTTAGATTATAGCATTTATAGGCCTTTCTTTTGCATGAGTAACCAACAAAGATACCTTCATCAACACGTGATTCAAACTTACCCAAATTTTGATCTTCTCTTTTGATATAACATTTGCTTCCGAAGATTCTGAAATATTTTACATTAGTTGGTTTTCCTTTCCATAATTCATATGGAGTCTTGTTGCAATTATTTCTGAGAAGACTTCGGTTGATAATGAAGACTGTCGTATCAATTGCTTGAACCCAGAATTTTTCATCCAATTTTGAGTCCTTCAACACTGTTCTACCCATTTCCTGTACAGTTCTATTCTTTCTTTCAGCAAATCCATTTTTCTGAGGTGTTCATGCTATTGAAAATTTCCTTTTTATTCCATTTTCATCACAGTATTGCTGAAATAATTTCGAAGTGAATTCTCCACCATTATATGATCTTAAGCACTTTATTTTCAAATCAGTTTCATTTTCAACCAACTCCTTGTAGATCTTAAAGCACTCAAATGCTTCAGATTTTTTCTTTAGGAAACTAACGGCTGTCATCCTGGTATAGTCATCTATCATTAACATGAAATATAATTCTCCGTCTAAGCCTTTTGTTCTCACAGGACCACATAGATTAGTATGTATCAATTCCAATGGATGTGATGAAAAGTGTTCTTTTGTTTTAAATTGGACTTTTGTTTGCTTGCCATGCCGACATGCCTCACATAGTGTGTTGGAAGGTTTTGAGATTTTCGGCATTTCTCGTACTACTTCCTTTTTGCTTATCCTGACAAGATTGTCAAAGTTTATGTGACCCATTCATTTGTGCCATAACCAGCTTTCATCTTCTTTAGCTAGTAGACATGCTTTAGTTGCTTCATCCAGAACATATATGTCGTTTGGAGCTCGACTTGCTGTAGCCACAATTTTACCATACCTGCCTTTCTTGATTTCACATTTTGTGGAGTTGAATAGCATTGTGTGTCCTTGATCACACATTTGTCCAACACTGAGCAGATTGTGATTCATGTTTTTGACCAATAGAACATTCTTGGCTATAACATCTTTTCTTCCGAGAGTGACGATACCTGATCCTATAACATTTGAAGATCCATCATTTCCAAAGGATATGGCTCCATCCTTCTTCTCTTTCAGAGATACAAATTTCCTTCTATCTCTAGTCATATGCATTGAGCAACCATTGTCAACATACCACACATCTTTATTTTTTTGAGCCTTGAGAGCGAGAGCACAATTATTAGTCTTCTTCTTCTTCCATGTTCGTTCATTCTGTGGCTTCGAAGATTCTTCTGGAGGATTTTCAAGTCTACAGTCTTTGGCTATGTGTCCAAATTTCTGACATTTGTAACATTCCATATTATTTGTTAAATGTTCAAATCTATTGATTTTTTGTTGAGCCCTGGGAGGTTCATATTTGAATAATCTCTTGGAATTGTATTGGTTCCTAGGGTATGTGCGACATTCTACAGCTTTATGACCAAATTTTCCACATGAATAACAATAGCCATGAAAAATGTGTTGGTACCTGGATGAAAATATTCGTCGTGGAATCATCTTCCAAGGGCATGCTTGCGAATCTTGTCCAATGAAGTCTACATGTATGTCATATCTCATAGGTTCATTGTATTTTATTGTAGAAGGTCCTGCTTCTTCTTCTTCTTTGTAACTGAGGCCAGTTCTATCGTTGTAAGATCGTTGATTGTTGATGAGTTCTTCCAATGCCCTTGAGCTATTGGCATAGTTTTGGATAGTTTTTCCCTTCTTCACTTCCTTACGTAGCGAGACTACTTCGGCTTCTAATGCCTCCCTTTCTTGGTTGCTTTCTTCCAACTTCTTTTGAAGTGACTCTTCAATACATTTGTGTTCTTCAACCTCAATTTTGAGACCTTGAACTTGTTCTTCAAGAGTATTGGAATGGATCTTCTCAGCATTGAGCTCTTTTATAAGCTTGATTGCCTCCTCATAAAATTCTTCTATGGTAAACCCTTCTTCTTCATTGTTTGATACTTCTTGTTATTGTTCTTGGCCATAAACAATACTTTCTCATTGGCTTCTTCTTTGCTATCACTTTCTTCATCGGATGATGAGCTATCTTCTTTACAGAGACAGTTCCTTTTAGATCCTTTCTTTTTGCCTTGCTTGTTGAATTTCTTAAAGCCTTTATTTCCTTTTGAGTTGCCATCACTTTTGTTCGTACATTTTGCTACGAAATGCCCAACCTCACCACAACCGAAACATATCAATGGAAGTTTACCTTTTAATTTTCCTTTACCAGGTTTTAGTTTTCTCATAAAGTAGGCATATTCTTCATCTGAAAGACCTTCTCCATCATCTCCCTTTTCTTCACACTTGCAGGTGCATGTCATTTCAATTGAAGGTTGTTTGTCCTTATTGGTTTGCTTAGATGCAATAAACGCAGTTTCTAGATTTGAAGTACCCTTTTCTTCATCAAGTCTCATTTCATATGCTATGAGAACTCGATGTAATTCTTCCTTGCTGAGTTTGTTCAGATTTGCACTGTATTCTAAGACCAATACCTTTGGGTTGAATCTCCCTGGTAATGTTTTAAGAATATTCAGTATAATAGTTCTCATCAACTAGCTCTCCCAATCCTTCCAGAGTATTGGTTATTTCATCAACGTATTGGAAGTATGCAACAATGTTTCAATGTTCTTTCATTCTGAGTTGCTCAAATTTTGCTCTATAGATTTGAAGCTTTGCTTCTTTGAAATTTGAGTCACTTGCATATATTCTCAAGCTTGTCCCATACATTTTTGGTAGTTTTACAACCCAACACCTTATGATAAGCAGATTCAATAAGTCCATTGATAATAATATTCTTTGCTTTTGCATCATTTACCAAATTCTTCTTACCTTGTTCATCCGTAGTTGATGTAAATCCATTTTGAATAGTGTCCCATACTTCATAACCTTGCGCCAAGAGATATACCTCCATTCTTCCTTTCCAGAGTGCATAATTATTTTCATTGAATAGAGGTACACCATTCTTGGTATGCTCCATGACCTCCTTCCAGTTGTTAAATTGCTATTGAAGGAACCAAGCTCTGATACCAATTGTTGGAAATACTGAGAGGGGGGGGGGGGGGGTGAATCAGTATTCCTTTCAATTAGAGCATTAGTTAATCTTCAATTATTATCAGTGTTTGTACAATGATAGCAGCAAACAAGAGGAACACAAATGCACACAGTTTTTAAGGTGGAAACCCACTCCAAGAAAAAAACCACCTAATGCTTTTCTAATAATTCTTTAATATTCAACTCCAATTGAAAATAAAGCTCCAACTTCCTAGAATCTAGAAAAGCATTCTTCTCCAGCTCCCACTGGATGGACGCTCCAACGCCCGAGATTCTTCAGTAGTCAACTGAACAGATGCCCCAACACCCAATGAGCTACAACTCACCCTATCACCACCATACCACCCTATAGAAGAATAAAATAAGAATGGACTCCCATATCAGGGAAAATGGTCCACTTTACAATGATATAGAATGATGTAGAAGAAGAAGATATACTATACCATAACCCCAACTTTGACAAAACCACCTAATGATGATCCTAGACCTCCCAACACTGCCTCTTCAACCCTTGGCAGATAGATACTAGTACAATTTGTACAATAATGTATTTACAATGATTAAGTACAATGATACCTTTACAATGATTGTATGTAGTGCTGCCCACTTGAAGACTTCATATGATGAACTTCTTGTTGTTTTTATGTACCTTGGTTGCTTCTCTTGTCATGCTACCCTCTTCTGCACCTTGCTTTACTTTTCTTCCATAAAAATTCAGGTCCTTTGCAACCCTTGACAACACATGATCTAGCTTTTTCTTGCCTTCTAGGAGCTTGATATTGAATCTGGTGTGTCTCTATTATTTCATATCCTCAATATTCGATTTTCAGTCTTGTAGTAGTCTGCTGAGTTTTCTTTCCAATGCCACAGGTCTGACCCAATTTGGATTCTTCAAGAGAGAGCTATACCCAATCTCTCACAATGCCCTAATTATGGACTGTTTCAGAAGAGCACGCTTGTACGGCATGCCATGTGTCACTATTTCTTCATTTGGCTCTGAAATTAATAGAGAAAAATTTAAATATTGTGCACTATGCATCACTTTTTACGGAATTCCAATCCGATACTCAGAGAGAGAGTTATGAAGAATTTACCAAGGTCACTTCTTTGAGATGAATTTTAGGAGCCTGCAAAAACCCTAAATTCCATAGATCATATCTCGAAAATTATTGTGCAAATTGATCTGAAATTTTTAAAGAAGCTTCCTTAGGATTTCAAATTTTCCTCATAAAAATTTCAGCTTCTGAACCTTCATAGAAAAAACGTTAGAGCGCAAATTCCACGATGACCTGTTTAAAATGGTCGAATCCCTTGCAAAAGGAGGCAATGAGGATCACAATTTATATAAATGCTTAAGTTGAGAGGGGCTTCAACAAGTGAACGTGGGATGGATTTTAGGAACTTCAAAAATATTAATTATGACTTTTCAATGACCCATGCCCCAACCCCATGGGGTCTTAGCCCACTAACTGGGGGTACAAACTTCAAACATGAATATCTCTCAAACTGTGAAGAATTACATGGCGTGCCATATATCAACGGAAACATCTCAACAAGTAGAAACCATCAAAAGCATTATTGACCCAAAATATATTAATTTGGTAGGTCAAAATTCCCATGCAATATTGGGTTATCCCTTGATGCTGCTTGGGTTGACATCAATGACAACCGTTGATCAACACTTGCCTCAAGTATTCCAAAGAAAAAACCCTGATTGTTTGAAATTTGGGTAGCTTATAAAGGGCCAGGTTTGCTCCATATATCCTTAGTTATGTATGATTTTCATATAGGTGCCAGTCACCTACTTTACAGTGTTTAGATAACTGTAGAATTGTTTTTATTTCCTCACTGATTCTTGGTTGTTCTGCTTTGCACAATAAACTCATGGCTGGTCTGACAAACAAATCAGTGAAATCCTTATAGTTGAATTCACTTCCATCTTTACTGAGCAATGAAGTCCAAAGTACTACTGAGAGAGGATTGCCTTCAACATCCATTTTCTGTAATGCAACTGGAAAATTTTCTGCTTGGAAAAATAGGAAGAGGTAAAATAGATATGATGAATATCTAAACACTCCTTCCTCAGGAAACTTGGTAAACTGATAGTGTATATTGTCAGCAATGAATCTAGCAAAATTAAATATCATTGCAGGAGGTTACCCTGGGGATAAAGTAGAAAGGAAACCTAGAATTGATGCATCAATGAACTCATCATTAGAATAACCTAGAATGAAGGAAAGCCTAGATATTATTTGTCTAGAATATTCAGGAAAATCAGAGGTGGAATAGGGTGGATTTACTTTTGGGAAATCAACATGAGTAGGCATGAAGTTTTGAAGAATCATAAACTTCCTAGGGAAATCCAAGTCTAGGTACAACTGAGTCAAATCTTTAATGGATAAAGAGACTATTGTTGGATCATGTTTAATTTGGAGTATCTCATTAATAGATTCTGTTGTTATAGAAAATAGAACTTCCCTATCCTTGTTTACAATACATCTCTGGTCAAGGACATAATGTAATTGGCATAGTATAATCAGGTCTTGAGCTGGATGAGTGATTGGGACCACATAATTAGGAAAATTTGACTCCCATATAGGTATGTCATTTTCAATTTTCTTCCCAAATTTCTCACAACACCAGTTATGGACTTCTAGCATATTGAAATCTAATGTAGCATCAGTAATTATGTAGTCTAAATTAATTAAGGAACTGCTTTCTTCAGAAGTAACAGGTGGTTGTAAAGGTATAACCACTTCAGTAGAATCTATTGTTAGGGATGGGGTAGGCTTATTTGTCTTAGCAGATTCAAGGAGTGGAAGCTTGCTTGAGGCAGATTTTTGCGCTTTAGGACCTCCAGTCTTAGGGGTAATCTGTTTTCTTGTCATTTTGGGGAAAAATAAGCAAGATTAAACTGTTTTCTTAGTTAATTTTGAAAACAGAGGCTAATTGAGCAGATCTAAGAGAATTTGGGAATCTTGGCAAGGGTTTTGGGATAGAAAACACAGGTTTTCTAGGTGCAAAGGACTAAAAATGACTTTTCTGTGTGTTTAAATCAGTTGCAGGTCACAGCCAATGGCGGGAGCGATTTTTGTTTTGAATGCGAAAACCATTCGGCGGTATCATGTTGCATTTCGCTGGTAAGTATTTTTGAGCTTTGGTAACGCGATCCAATTACAATTGGACATGTAGCAGTCAGCGGTTTCACAAAACAACTTGTATCGCGTGATTTTTCCCAAACTGCGCCCGTTCACTTTTGGTACGTGATATGCAATGAGTACCGTCGGATTTAATTTTGCGATACGAACAATCAAGATCAATTTGGGAGTTGCGGTGGACAAGCGGGTGGGACCGAGATTTATTATGGGTCGTTGATTTGATATGAAAAGGATCAATGGTCATGACTCAACACGATGGGAAACGGTGGGGCACGAGGCCAGGTTGATCGCGCTAAGTGTAGACCGTTAGATTAGGTATATAAATATGATCGGAGGGTGATGGATGAGCGCGAGGTCGCTCGGTAATTTGATTGGATAATGAGGATTTCTATATATAAAAGGAGTTTATATATATGGAGTGGAATGCATAGGGGTGGATTAATACAAATTTTAACCAAGGTTTCGATTGTAGTATAAAGTACGAAACTTTATTCATCAGGAAATAGGGGTAAGGTTTAACCTTGGGTAAAGCTTATGCGGGGAAAGGTGAAGGTATTAGCGGAGGTTTTGGTTAATACATAAAGCATTGGTAAAGCTTTTTATTTCTCATTTGATATATCAATTCCGATAACTTTTCCTTTATATTTTTATTATATAGTTATTTCAAACCATTTCAGCTAAATAAATATAGGGGAGTCGGGATATTTCATTATGAATAATATTTATGTCAAAGGTATAGTTTTGGGATTTAATTTAAACATGTGAATAATAACTTTGACATAAAAAGCTTATAATAAGGGGTTTTTTGGGATAATTAATAAAAAGGAGTTATATTAATAGGACTAGGATTTTCTATAGGGAGTTAATAAATTAAGTTAGGTGTTAATATGAAGAGGCTGCGAACTACATAACTTTGGAAGGGACGGATGAAGGTGCGCTTGAAGATAGTGACTTCATGGTTAAACAAGAAAGATGTTTCTAAGCCCCATCGGCGGATATTGCGTGCACTTGATGCCTTGAAAAAAGTAAACGAGGTGAGAGGAGGAGGATTATTTTAGAAGGTGTTAAAGACCATATTGTGTCAAGAATTCATGGGAAATAAACTCCATATGCTATGTGGAAGGCTTTGATAGATCTTTTCCAAAGCAGCAGTGACCATAGGAAGTTGGTGCTGAAGGATAAACTCAGAAAAATCAAGATGGAGAAGAACGACACTATTCCAGTATACTTGACAAAGTTTGTCCAATGCAGGGTTGAGCTTGGGAGTGTAGGAGTTAGCGTTGTTAATGATGATTTGGTAAGCTTGGCTTTCCTTGGGCTTCTGAAGAGTTGGCACAGTTATGAAGACTCTGTCAATGGATGGGGAAAACTACTATATTGGGAGCAACTTTGGTCAGATCTAGTGTAGGAGGAGATAAGGCGGAACAGGAGGGATGGCTCTTCATCAAAGAATTATGATGAAGAGGATTGTGCTTTGGCTACCAAAGAAAAGAATAATAAGGGAAAGAAATTCCATTCTATATTTGAGGCCGGAGAAGATGGCAAGGAGCACAACATTTCCAAAGTGAAGTGTTTTCACTGTCACGAGTTTCAACATATTGCCACAAATTGTCCACATAAGAATAAGAACAAGATGGCTACTGGAGCCAAAGCTGTTGAGGCTCTTGACTCACAATTTGAGCTTGACTTCTCATTGATCGCATGAATGGTGTCTAGTGCATTGGGATTGGGGTGGTACTTTGATAGTGATGATTCATTTCACATGATGGGAGATGAGAAATTGTTTAGTGACTTGGTGGAGAATGATCTCCAGATGCATGTTGAGTTGGGCGATGATGGACGATACAGTGCGATCAGAATTGGTACCATTACCTTTCAAAGGGCATCAGGTAAAATATTTCATCTAAAACATGTTGTGCATGTTCCAGGTGTTGGTGTCCAGATATGAACATAATTCAACCCTTTCCTCCACTTAAATTATCAACCCAAGGGCGTTAGTTATTTCAAGACTAAAGGAAAAGTATATGCAGATACAAGCACATGGTATACTATAGATCACAGGTTTAATCTATAACACACAAATCATTGTAACAACAATGAAATTAACTACAGAAATTAAACGGCATCCACAACAACTAAACGTGACTATAACAGCAGTAAAGAAATCAAACTAGAATACAACACTGCAAGGAAAAAGGGAAAATGCAGCACCTGATCAGAAGAGTGGGCCCAACTTTCTGATCAGGGCTGCAATGAACTCACGAATTACAGGAGAAAAAACAAGTTGTTGTGCATTCAATTAATGATAAAAGAGATTCATTAAAATATTTGTATGACAAAGGGCTTAACCCATATTCATAGCCTGCAGGCCTCTTTACACAGTTGTCTTGAAACCCTTGATTCCTCTCAAAAACTTCATCGTTACAAAAATACAACTTGTTACAACGACAACCAAGTTGCCCAACAAGAAAGCGTGACTCACTGCCGCAACGCTCCTGTTTTAGCTGGATATGAAAAAATATCAGAGTTAATATGTAAAAAAGTAAAACCTCCATGACAAATACTTCATTAATCAGATATCCCATGAAAGATAGGAAGAAGGGTTTTACCTCATGCATTTAAGAATAATAATGGTAGAAAGAGATAGAAAAATAGGGTAAACTGGGAGAGGAAAGTATACAAATCCGGTACCCAACATCTCCCCCCAACTGATCTATTTGCATCTCCTCATGTAGCTCACCGTCTCCTTAGGTCCAGGTTGGACCAAATATGATTGGCATGAAGCTGTGTGAGGTCATATTCTGTGGCCATTTATGTTCGTGGTGGCTTATATCCTTCTGTGAAAACAACATCCTTCCACTAGTTTGGATCAACGTTATATGCAGGATCATACTACTCAGCTATCAACCATATAAGGGGAAATTTAAACCTTAATCCCATCCATCTGACCCCACAGGTATGAATGCATGTCACGTAATGTGGCATTCTCTCTAAAGCACGTGCAAAGTTGGGTGCTCCAAATGGTTCTCTTTCCCTGACGGCTGAGGATGGAAACATCCATATTTTCTGACAATTGTCCAGTGCTTCCTTGTGAAACATCGTAATCTGACCAACACAAAGGTCAACACACCATTTCTGGGTTACCATCATGTCTTCTTTACAACCCTTAATCTGTAAAAATTTATAATGCTTGTTATAAATGTTTGAGGACTGACCATGCTCTCTTCTCACCATTAACGACTTTCCAGCTTGATTTTATTCAAATGTATCCCAAGCCTTTCTCCATTTAATTTTATTGATGATATAGGAGGTGAAAGCCCTTAAATTTATGTCCCCCACGAATGGAATGGGGTTAAAGGACTGATCATGCCTTAAGTAATACCCATGCATATAGAGCTCGCACATTAAGTGATGTCCGATAATGTCATGAATTTTTAAAATAAGGAGAAATTGAATGGGGTCCTCAATTTCGTACCAAATCTCCTTATATATAATTTCAAGACAAAAGAAAATAAATTGTTCATGAAGGAATAAGGCATAGCTATGTGCAAGAGGCCTACAGGCCATTACCTTCTATGCCGAGGAGAACATCTTCTCCTTATCTGTCTTTACCAAATGAACTTGTTCTTCCAACTCCTCTATTTTGGCCTTCTGTTTGGCCTGATTCAGTCGTGCCTTGTATAACTAATCCATGTACCCTGTGACAACTCTGGCGGCCTGTTCTCAAACCCTAGCTGTTTCCTTCTTATGGTCACTTGCTACAGACTACCACTTTTGAATTTTAGTGGCCAATACAAATTCTCGACCTTCAAACAATTCTTCGATTGGGAAAGTCTCGGTAGCTGCAGTGGAGACTTCAATATTTGGCTTTATTTCCCTCCATTTGTAGATTTTCCCCTTCCTTTTCAATCGTGAAAATTGCTTCTTCAAATCATGAACCTCCCTTATTAGTCTCATAGTTTCACTGAACTGCATCTGATACTTCTTCTTGAGAGGTAACCTTCTTTTCTTGCACTGTTCAACCCATTCCTGTTTAACAATGAATTCAGTTTATGGACCTATGATAGGGTCAGAAGGCGGAGGAATGATGTCAGCATTCTCTACAGATTATTTTGTCAAGCCCTTCTGGCTGGGATCCCTATCTCCAGGGGCTTCTTATTCTATGTTTCCTCGGGGAACTTCTGCTATCTGGTCAGTAATTTAATTGACCCTCCTTTTTTCCAAGGTTTCCATAGGAATTATGTCTTCCTCGTGAGCCTCTAAGTGTTCTAGTTCGGTAGTGGCGGGGCCAATCTTGCTCGTGTCAACAATAAGTACTAGGGGAACAACTACTTCTTCCAGTAACCATTTGGGCGAGTGGAATCCCCTTGCCCCTCTAGGCATCAGGGACTGGAATGGAGAATGGGGAATAGACTCATCACCTTCATTTCCTGTTTGGACTAGGACATCGTGCATTGCTACTTCAACCGGAGTCGATGTTGGTTCTTGTGGGACAGTATTGATTCTGTGGCTTATTTCCCTTTTATCCTCCTGCCCTTTGCTCGCTATTTCTTCTTCTCTGGTTGATACTGGTTCTTGTGGAACAGTATTGACCTCCGGGTTCATTCCTTCTTTACCTCCCTGTTCCTCATGAATCACCTTTGTTTTTTCAATCAGTACCAGTTCTTGAGGTCCAGCGTCGATTTCGTAGGCTGACCTCTCCTGTTCTAGCTGACTTGGGGGTGGTTCTTGTGTAACACTCCCACCTGTATCAACATTCATATTTATATGGCCAGGTGATGTTGCTTTTTGAAAAACAACATCACTTTCCATTTCTCTATCCACAATTTCACCCCTTTGTTCTTCATTGACAAAAGTCAATGACTGTATAACGGTATCGACTTACTGCACAATGTCCATCATTTCTTTCTCTATGGGTTCTTAAAACAAGGATGGTTCTTGTGTGGAAACCTTATCTGTGCCACCAATTACCTCCGCCATTCTTATTTCTTCTTCTGCGGGCTTTTCAACGGAGGCTGGTTCTTGTGTGGCAGCCTCGGTCGTGTTTCCAATTACCTCCTCCATTCTCATCTCCTCAAGTTCCTCCTGATCAATTTCCATTTCCATTTCCTTGGGTTCCTCTTGATCATTTTCTTCTAAATGTTCTTCTTCTGCCAGACCAGCCAGAGAGGCTGGTTCTTCTTCTCTAGCAAAAATCGTGGCTACTACCTCTTCTTTTGAGGACCCACAGAATTTCGCCCAGGAGACCCGAAGCCTGTTTATTGCATGCATGACCAATAATTGCACCAAACCGTGATTGGAAAGTAGTGCTGGCATTCGGTGCAAATGTCGAGCAGCCTGTGCCATATGCTGCAGTTGTTTCAAGAGGAAGAAGGGCATGTTTAGGGCATGCACCTGATCCTGCGGAAATCAGAGATGCATTAGAATTTTAAAGTGGTATTTGAACAGAGTTGAGGCTCGGCACTCACAGGTAATGTATTTTACTACGAAACCTACAACTTCATTCCAAGGATATGGTACCATTTGGCACTTGTATCCTCTGCTCATTTGAAAGACACTTTCTCCTACTTGTAAGAACAATTCAGGATATTTCAAAAGGGAAAATTTCCAAGCAAACCATTGCTACGCCTACTGTCTCAGCCCACTAACCTCTATGATTTCCTCTTCTGTGATAAGAACTTTCAGACCTCTAACCTGTGAATAATTCTCCTCTAAATTGAGTGTGAATTACATTGTGATACCTCCATAAAACCCTTGCAATCTGTTAAAGTAGTTATCCCACCCTGCATCGACAAAGACTTGCCAAACCTTTGGATTTCTGTGAATTGTGTTTTTAGGCTTATGTCGCACAACCAGCCCACCCATACTATGGAGACTTGTAGTAGCACTTCCTACAAAAACAGACCATTGGGCAAGGTGGTGGCTACCAAATTTGGAGGAACAACATAGTGAAAATGGAAAGGTAATAACGGTAAATATGGCTGGTAACTCTCGAAAAATGAGAAAAATCATGAAAGAATATGGCAAGTGTGGTAAAATAGAAATAATAATTGTTCGTATAAGGTGGAAGAGACATCTTATGGATCCCAATACGATTTAAATGATGATAACACATATTAATGGGAATCGTAAGGTGTACCATGAGCAGATTGTCGTACTTAATTTATGAGTTAATTATTACACCGTCCTTGACATGACAGCACCCCCCTCCCCAACTTAAATTTTTTCCGACAGCGGCATTAAAATCTCCACATGGGATATTTAATTAAATCAGTAAAAGTCACGTGGACACATACCTGATGGCCTACCTAGATGATGTTACGGTTGGTAGGATGACGATGTAGTAATGATGTCGATGGAGTAACAACATCAGTGTAACAACATCATAGTAACAACATCGGTGTAACAACATTGGTGTAATAACATCGGAGTAATAGCATCAGTGTAACAACATCGGTGTAACAGCATCGAAGTAACAACATTAGAGTAATAGCATCAGAGTAACATCATTGGTGTAACAACATTGAAGTAACATCAATGGTGTAACAACATCGGAGTAACAACATTGGAGTAACAAAAATGCGAGTAGCAGCATCCGGAGTAACAACAATGCGAGTAACAACATTCGGTGTAGCAGCATCGATCAAGGAGGAATAACATCGAGTAACAACACTATGAGTAGCAGCAACCGAGTAACAACACCATGAGTAGAAACAACCGAGTAACAACACCATGAGTAGTAGCAACTGAGTAACAACACCATGAGTATCAGCAATTGAGGAACAACACCATGAGTAGCAGCAACAATCAAGGAGTAACATCATCATGAGCGGCAGCAACCAGTGCTTTGGGAAAATTTTCTATGACTTTTACTCCTTAGTAATAGCTCCTGCAAAAGGACAAGAAAATAAAACATAATTATTTATTATTTATTATTATTATTATTTTATTCATTATTCATTAATATTATTATTATTATCATTTCTACAAAAAGGGTGCAGAGGAAGGATTCTCTACGCTGATGACCTTCAAACCATATTTCTCAGAGAGTTGTTTAATAAAAGAATCCTTTGAGGCCAGTCGATGGTATAGTCTTAGGTGATGTCCATTAACTATGAATGAAGCACATGTATCATAAATTGTGACTAGCCTGACTGTTCCATTATCAAATACAGTGTCCACCTCATAAGGTCCCATCCAATGAGTGCAAAGCTTCCCCTTAAAATCCTTAAAACGGGAGTCATAAAGAAGTGCCAAATCTCCACTTTGAAACATATTATTTTTAATAAACTTATCGTGCCATTTCATTCTCTGCTGCAGGATAGCAGTAGTTCGTTGGAAAACCATTGAACACATTTCATCAAGTTCATTAAGCTAAGCCAGTTGGTGCTTCTAAGTATCTGATAGATCCAAACCAACTTCCAGAGCTATTCTGAGTGTACTTATTTCAAATTCTATTGGGAACAATGGGGATTTCCAGTAAACTAACTTGAATGGTGAAAACCCAGTTGTATTCCTCCATGTTGTTCTGTATGCCCATAGAGCTTCTGGGAGCTTCTGAGCCCAATCTGACGATGGTGTGCCACAGTTTTTGTCAAAATATTTTCCAATGTCGTGTTTGTGCTTTCCACTTGTCCATTCGCCTAGGGATGGTATGGAGATGTCACTCTGTGCTTGACCCCATATTTTTGCATGAGCTTTGCTATCTTGTGTGATGTGAATTGTGCTCCTCCATTTGAAACAATCTCTCTTGGAGTACCGTAGCGAGAAAAAATTTCTTCAAAAATAAAATCTGAGACTACCTACTCTGTTGCTCTCACAACATCTTTGGCTTCCACCCACTTAGTCATGTAATTAGTACAGACCAAGATGTGGACTTTCTGGTGGGATGGTGGATTAAAGGGTCCAACAAAGTTAATAGCCCATTTCTAAAAAGGCTCAAGGACTACCTGTGCCTGCAAAGGCATTTCATCAACTCTATTGGGCTGCCCCATACGTTGGCAACTATCACACCTCTTAACATAATTTTGACCATCACGAAAAATGGAAGGCCATTAATATCCCATTTGTAGCACCTTATGGCCTTTTATTTTGTCTGCAAAATTCCTGCCACAAGGGCCATCATGGCAGCTTTCATTACCTCATAAATATCATCTTCAGACACACAGTGCCGGATCTTCTTATCTGCTCCTATTTGAAAAAGGTACCTTGCCATCCAAGAATATCGGGCACTATGATGAATAATCTTCCGTTGTTCCCTGTATGACAAATGAGGAGGCACTTTCCCTGTAGCAAGATAGTTAGCAATATCTGCATGCCACGGAGGTTTAGTAGACACTGCAAAAAGATGTTCATCGGGAAAACTATCTTCTATAGGTGGGCATTCATCATTGTTATCCATTCTAGATAGGAAATCAGCTACTACATTATCTTTTCCTAGCTTATCTACTATTGTAATATCAAATTCTTGAAGAAAAAGCAACCATCTCGTAATATCGCCAGGAGTGATAGGTTTATTCATCAAATACCTAATTGTTGTGTGATCAGTATGGACAATAGTAGAATACGTGGTGATGTAGTGCCGAAACTTATTAACAACGTAAATGACAACTAAGAACTCTTTTTCTGTCACCGTATGGTTTAATTCAGTAGGAATTAAATTGTTTCTGACATAATATATTGCATACAGTGTTTTGTCTTCCTGCTATCCTAAAACGGCCCCTACTTCTGTCTGAGAAGCATCAGTATGTATGTGAAATGGTAATGCCCAATCAGGTCCTCGGAGGATTGGGGCCATGCACACCAGCCCCTTAATCTTCATGAAAGTTGTCTCATAGTCTCTAGTCCACAAGAATTCTGCATCTTTTTTCAACAATTGAACAAAATTTTCTATAAAGCGCCTACAATAACCAGTGCAACCAATAAAGCTATGTACATGTGTGGGTGTTTTGGGTACCAGGAAGTGTAATATTACCTTAAATTTAGCCAGATCAACCTGAATTCCAGTGGCTAAGAGAAAATGTCCCAATACTACTCATTCTTCCCTCATCATACGACATTTGACTATACTCAAAGATACATGGGTATGTTTACATATTTTGAGTACTTTCTCTAAATTTTCCAATCCTTCCTCAAATGAGTTTCCATATGGAGTAAAATCGTCCATATAGATTTCAACGCTATCATCGACCAAATCAGAAAAAATTCCCAAGATTGCCCTCTGGAAGGTAGTAGGAGCATTACACAAGCCAAATGGAAGGACCCTATATACAAAGGTTCCCCAAGGGCACGTGAAATTTGTCTTATCCTGGTCTTTTGGGGCTATATAGATCTGGTTATATCCGCTGAATCCGTCTATGAAGGAAAAGAAACTCTTTCCAGCCAAGTTGTCCAGGTTTTGGTCAATAAATTGCAAAGGAAAATGGTCTTTTTGTGTTGCCCTATTTAGGTCCTTCTAATCTACATAGATCTACCATTTACCATTCTTTTTGGGAACGATAACTACTAGGGATACCCATTGGCTATCTAATATGGTATAAATGAATCCTACATCCAACAATTTTTGTAATTCTTCTTTAACAATGTTTTCGAGAGCAGGATTCATCATCCATTGAGGGTGTCTTATAGGGCGGAAATATTCCTAATATAAATATGATGAGTGCATAGGCTAGCAGGGATACCCTTCATGTCGGTATAATCCCAAGAAAAAGCTTCCTGATGATCTTGAAAGACTTTCAAAAGATATTTGGTCTGAGATTCGAACAGGTTTGGGTTGATATTAAGTGTTTTCCCTGGTTCAATCTTGATTGGAGTACTATCATGGGATGAGGTTACAAGAATGTCTTCAATGTCATCTTTTGGTTCAATGTTTTCCTGTCTCTCACAGCTCATAGTAGATTCTAGAATATGTCGAGTTGAATCGGAAATAGAACTGGAATCATTAATGAAAGCATTAATGGCATCATATTCAGTTTCTGTTTTAATTTGAAGGGCTTGACCAATAGTGAGAACTGGTCTAACATCTTTGTTTTCAGGTTCAGGCTCTTCCACAGGTAGAGTTTTATGACTGGGTAATGATTTTTCAGATGGGCTTGGTTCCATAGGAGTATAAAGCTTGAGATTCTTCGTAATTGTCCCATTTGATATGATCATCTGCCCAGATCAGCATCCTATGTAGGCATCTGCAGTTTCCAGCTAGGGTCTTCCTAGGATCAATGGGTGACCACCTATTGAAGATCGAGTCTATAATATAAGGAAGTCCACAGGGTAATGCCATGAGTCTACTGAAATGATCACGTCCTCTAATTTCCCTACTGGTTTAATTGTGGATCTGTCTACAAGTTCCAGGATAGTAGGTTAATGGTTGCTCCTAAATCCACCAGCACGTTTGGGATTTCCACCCCATTAATCTATACTATTAGAATCGGGTTCCCAGGGTCTTCGTATTTTACATGCATGATTTTTCCTAAAATGATATCAGATAGTCTACCCACTACATGAATGGTTAATGGATCCTTAGGTTTCCTCCCTGGTTTCTTTGAGTAGTATTATTTTAGAGTTTTTGCGTATATAGGTACATCCCTCATAGCTTGTAACAAGGGTATTTTGACAATGAGATTCTATAGTTCCCCTAGGAAGTCAAATTCTGCTTGAGGGTCTGGTTTGCTCAAGGCCAATCTTTCAGGATATGGAGGAGAAGTTAAATGACCTTGATTAGGGACAGCTTGGGGAGGTGTCCGATTGATTATGTTTTGATCTAAGTTCTCCCTAACTATTCCTTGTTCTGGTTCTGCATCTCTACCATAAAATTGTTTTGTGATAATGGGTGAAGTAGGTGCATTTACTACCTGGCCAAACCATAAATTTATTTCATTAAGCCCCACGGTATAAATGTTGTAATATGGAAAGTTCAAGGCGTCTATTTGTTGGACCCTTTTGTTATTCGGATTTGGGTTAGGCTGGATAGGAAGCTAGGGTCTAATGGCTAGGTTTCCTGGGGGTACAATAGAAGGAAACTGAAGTTGTTGTTGAGGAATAGGCTGAGGAAACTGCCTAGTAGGAGGGGGTCCACGCTAGGTCTGATTCCATGAAGGATTCAGACTAGCTTGAGGAACCCATTGTTGCCAAGGGGGATACTGATATTGAGACCTCATGGCTGAAAATGGTGCAGATTGGGGACCCATACTAAAATTGTTAAAGTACTAGGATGGGTCCTAAAACATACCTAGATTCACCATCGGTGGTTGAGGTTGTCATGGTTTCCTTTGCCCCATAAAGCACAGCTGGTCCACCGCGCTTTCTTCACTTGCTTCTTGGAAAAATAATTTCAGCCCGGGAAAGGAAGGACATGCACTAGTCGTGTGATTTTGTTTGTAGATTGCGCAGGCTTCCACCGTGTTCATCAGGCATTCCTTCAAAGGGTGTTTCTTTCTGCACTGAGAGCAGAATATGGCCATGGATTTTTCCAACTCCATCTGCTTCTGTTTTTCCTGAAGAGTGTCCATTTGGGTTGATAGTGTGCTCAGAATATCGGTCCTCAGATTTTCCAATAGATTTCCAATATCTGCTTTTGTGACCCTTCCACCGGAAGTCTTTGATGATTGAATCCCCTATTCACTTCTTGCAGCTCCCCGCGAACAGTTGATACAGTAATCACAGATAGTTTCGAATTTTTCTTTCGAAATATCCCCTTTTCCCACTGTGTTCAAGAGTTGCAGAGAGTCTTCCCTGAGTGCTCTAAGAAGAATTATCTTTAGAATGTCGTTGTCCAGGTCACTATGTCCAGACCTCTGCAATATGTATTTAAATCGTTCTACATAGTCCTCCATATTTTCATCCTCTTTCTGTGAAAAGTTAAAAATTTCTTCCTTAATGTCACAGGACTTACAGTAATCTTGGTATTTCTCCAATAAATTTTCTTTCATTCCTTCCCATGAGGTAATCGTACTCCCTCCTAGACCCATGAACCATATTAGGGCTGTTCCCTTTAGGGAAGCAAGAAATATCTTCAATTTGTGGGCATCGGCAATATAGTCATATCCATGGCAAACAATATCAAACTCAAAAAGGAACGTATCAAGGTCTTCAGAAGAGAGCCCATGAAAACTAGGCAGGGTTGTTAAAGGTATGGGTCTCATTGGTGCATCACCTGTAACGTTTCCTATCGGAAAATCAATGGAGGAACTTACAGGTGCATAAATTTCCTCCAATAATCACTTGGAATTTTGCTTGGTTTCGCAGCCGGTATCTGGATTAATTCAACCATAGAAGGTTGCACTGCGCTCCCCTAGTCCCTTGGTGACTCAAAGTCTTTCAAAAATTCCTAAACTAGATCAGAATCATTTAATTCAACAACAGGAATTTTCACAGCACTGCCTTGGTCCCTTGGGGATAAAAAATCTTTTCGAGGTTCTTCTTCCCAGTTAGAGTTGCTCAATTCTTTTGATTCCCTAATTTCCACTTCTTCCCCTTCTGCTGCTGATAAGGATATCTTATTCGCTGATACCCTATGTTTTAAAAATTCTGTTGTGGAAAGAACACCTTCTGATACCATGGATGGCATTGGTTGCTTGATGTAGGGGCATTAGACACTAGCCAACAATGTAGGAAGTTTTGTCCACATGGTGTGGCTAGGAGGGTTCAAAAATCACTGAAATTATAACAGCAATGTTTCAATACCTTAGCTGCCAGTTGCATTAGGTCAGTTAGAGTCGGTAGAAGTTGAATAGATTTTAGTTTAGTCCATCTATCATGTTTCAGTTAATTGAATAAATAGTAGCTAGGCTTTTGAATTACCAAAAATGGTCCTCACAGAGGAACCGAAGAGACAAATATTGATGTATAAATGTAAACCCTAAATGCATTGAAGGGGGATATTTTCACAGTAAATATTGTGTGTGTTAAGCAATTGTTCTCTGTTGAAAATATTTCAACGTTTGTTGATTATCAATGCCGAGTAGTAGACATATTGTTTTGTGCATACAATTACTTAATTCTGAAGTGTTTGAGCCTCCAGCGTTGTGTTAATTCAATGAAGAATCTACTGTGTTGAACCTCCATTCTGTGTCTGTAGTCATGTGTATAATCTCCCTCTGAATTTCCGAAGTAGGACATAACGACATAGGAACCCAAGAAATGAATGCATTGTGCCCTTAACTGATGTGTTGAGCCATATGTGTGCACAATGTAGTATCATTGCGAGCTTTTCCTGAAAGCGGAACCCACTTACGAGCGAAGCCATTTTGGGTTGCTGTTGATTAAAATATTATCCCGAGGTTAAACCCTGAGTTTGTGAACCGGAGTGAATAGGAAGGATAGTTTAACCCTGACTTAACCTTTGGTAAATCACTGTTCAAAGGATAAAAACGGTTTTGACCGCACCTTTGTGGGAGGAGCAGTATTCACGAAATTGGAGAGATCACATTTGTTGGAGGACACGTGGTGTAAGGCGGGTTTCCAAAACCACCCCCATCGCGCGTTAACGTTCGACTGAGGAGGCCGCGCAATATCGATGAACGACGTTGATCTGGAGGAAGGCTCATCAAACGGTGATCGCATTCAGAAGTAGCACGGAGGTTAACCAAGGTATGGTTGTGTGTATGTAATTGAAATTCCACCGATCGTATGTGTGGGGCTAGCCTAAAGTATATCAAAGTGTTTTATTGCCAAGGTTGTCAGATTTTTAATATAAGTCAGGAGTGTTAAAGTTAAAAGGCATAAGGTGGCAGACTTAGGGCTGTCATAGAGTTTTATCGTGGGGAATTAAAAGTCCAGAGATAGATTTTAATTATGCCAAAGGATAAAATTTGATAGAAGTAAAGGGAATTATGGACAGGATTTAGAGACCAGCTCTCCTTGAGGGGCCCGAATTCAAATTTGTTGTTGTCAATTGTGGTATCAGAGCTGTTTTTTTGAGTTGTTTTTGCAGAGAATTAACATGGAAATCCGAATTGGTAGAGGTGTTGGCAGAAGGAGACCCGTTGCCAATGCAGAAGTGTTGGAGACCTTGCATAGGTTCGAAGCTAGAATGGATGCCATGGAGCGAAGACAACCCAGAGATCCTGAAGACATCAGTGAACCTAAATTAGAAGAAGCTGAAGAAAATGCTGAGATTCCTCTTGACATGAGGCTCCTCAGAACTATTTTGGGGTCTGCAGTTAAGCCCAAGATTGAAGTATCAAGTTTTGCAGGAGGAATGAATCCAGAGGAGCTGGTGAACTAGATTAATGAAATGAACAAGTGATTTGACTATGAAGAAATGAGCAAAGAAATTCAAGTTTGCAGTAACAAAGCTGAAGGAACATGCTGCACTTTGGTGGGATGGAGTGAAAGTAGAAAGAAGGAGAGTTGGCAAACAACCTATCAAGAGCTGGACCAGAATGATGGCTATGTTAAAAGGTAAATTCTTGCCTAGTGATTATCAGCTAACATTGTTTAGGCAAATGCAGAACCTAAGACAGAGGTTGCTGACAGTAAAGGAATATACATAAGAGTTCTATAGAGTAAGCATAAGAGCTAGACAATTTCAAGACACACCAGAGAAGACTTCCAGATATGTGAATGGTCTCAAGTTGGAGATCCAAGATGAGATTGGTCTTCTGTCTCCTAAGATAGTGGAAGAGGCCTATCAGATGGCCTTGAAATCAGAAGAGAAACTCCTGAGGAAGCAGTCTGCCAAAGGGAGAGGTACTTTCCATGGAAAGGGAATTCAGGGTGGTAGAGGAAAGCCTACTACACCTAGAGAAGGAGCTAAGAGAGTATCTCACCTTAGAATTCATCTATAGAGGGTGATTGCAAGAGGCAAAAGGGTTTCTTATATAGGAAGAGAAAAGGAAGAGGCGTAGGTAGAGAAACCTCTTGCTATAGATGTCAAAAAGGGACAAAGCACTAAGGGATGAGTGCTCGGAGAATGTGGGTAATCGTCCAAGAAATGTTGTTGTCGCTCTTCACTGAAAGTCACGGAAAGAAGTGGTAGAAATGGAAAGCAATAAATTCCTACCGGAGAGGGGAGAGTCCGTGTTGGTAATAAGGTCCTTGAAGCAAACTAAGGAGGTCACTGAGGAAAGCCCAGACAAAGGAAGACTTTGTTTAGGAGAATATGCAAAGTCCAAGGGAAATGCTGCCAACTAGTTATTGACAGTGGCGGCACAGACAATCTGGTTTCCACTGAGGTGATAGAGAAGTTGAGACTGAAGACAAGGGAGCATCCATCTCCCTATAGGGTGTCCTGGCTGCATAAAGGGCACCAGCAGATTGTAAAAGAGCAGTGTGAGATAGAGATACAAATGGGGAAATACGAGGACAAAGTCCTATGTGATGTGATGCCCATGGATGTGTGTCAGATACTGCTGGGCAGACCTTGGTAGTTTGACAGAGAAGCAGTGCATGATGGCAAGAAGAACACTTACAAGTTCTTCAAGGATGGAGTACATCATACATTGATACCCATGGAAGAAGGAGAGCCATCAAGCAGAGTGATTGATCCAAAGATCTTGTTGCTGAGCGGGAAGGAATATCTACAGCAGATAGAAGAAGAAGAGGTAAGTTTTTCTTTAGTTTTCAAACCTAATGTAGTTCTTACTTCTACATATATTTCGGATTTGCCAATAGAAATCCAAGAGATGTTAGACAATTATTGTGACATTGTTGTGGATGATTTACCTGTTGAGCTGCCACCTGTGAGAAAGATCAGCCATCAGATAGATTTTATCCCTGTTTCAAATCTACCAAATAAGCAAGCCTACAGAATGACTCTCACAGAAAATGAGGAAACCAGGAGACAAGTACAGGAATTGGTGGACAAAGGACTGATCAGAGAAAGTTTGAGTCCATGTGTAGTACTAGCAGTATTGAGCCCAAAGAAACATGGAGGCTGGAGGATGTGTACTGATTCTAGAGCAATCAATAAGATAAAAATTAGGTACAGATTCCCTTTGCCCAGAGTTGAGGATTTAATGGATTGTTTGAGTGGTGCTAAATATTTTTCAAATATAGATTTAAAAAGTGGATATCATCAGATTAGAATAAGAGAGGGCGATGAGTGGAAAACTACCTTTAAAACAAATGAAGGACTCTATGAATGGATGGTAATGCCTTTTGGGTTGTCAAATGCACCTATCAATTTTATGAGACTTATGAATGAAGTGTTGAAAGAATTCATTGGTAAATTTGTGATAGTGTATCTGGATGATATATTAGTTTTCGGCAAAACTAAAGAAGAACATTTAAGGCATCTTAATTATGTCTTGAAGAAGCTACACCAAGAGAAATTGCTGATAAACTTAAGGAAATTCTCATTCATGAAGGAAGATTTGGTGTATTTGGGTTTTGTTGTTTCTGCAGAGGGATTGAAGATGGACCCAGAGAAGGTTAAGGCAATTGTGGAGTGGCCTTCACCCAGGAATGTATTTGAGGTAAGAAGTTTCCATGGACTTGCCAGTTTTTACAAAAAGTTTATAAGAAAATTCAGTAAGATTAATGCACCCATCATTGAGACAATAAAGAAGAGCAAACAACCATTTAAGTGGACTGCTGAAGCAAAAAGAAACTTTAAACTTTTAAAGCAAAAGATAACTGAAAAGCTTGTTTTGATTCTGCTTGATTTTACTAAACCATTTCAAGTGAAGTGTGATGCCAGTGGGGAGGCCATTGGAGCTATGTTGAGTCAAGATGATAGGCCTGTAGCCTATTTTAGTGAAAAACTGAATGACGCCAGAAGGAAGTATTCCTCTTATGAGAAGGAATTCTATGCAGTTGTCCAAGCATGGAAAAAGTGGAGACATTATTTGATGTCCAAAGAATTTGTATTATATTCTGATAATCATGCTTTGCAGTATATTGTACAGCAGCCCAAGTTGAATCAGAAGCATGCCAAATGGGTTGAGTATCTCCAAGGTTTCAAATTTTTTTTGAAACATATAAGTGGCCAAGCAAATAAAGTAGCTAATGCTTTGAGTAGGAGGCACATGCTTGTTCAAGAAACCAATTTTGAAGTTGTAGGATTTGATTTCCTCAAGGAATTGTATAAAACAGATTTAGATTTTAAGGAAGCATTTCCGAGGTATACAGTAACCTCGTTCTATCGTACAAGCCACACAGATTATTTCTTTAGAGGACTTACTATCTCGCAAAAAACCAACTATGTACCAAAATGTTCCATGAGAGAAAATTCGATCAAGGAGAAGCATAGTGGTGGACTTGCTGGACACTTTGGCAGGTCCAAAAACCCTTGTGTATTTTTTCTTGAATCATTTCTATTATTTGCCCAAAATGACATGTATGCATGCTTTAAAAATTGCAAAATCTGTCAATAAGCCAAAGGAAGGAGCCAAAATTCAGGATTGTACACTCCCTTGCCTATTCCAAACAGGCCTTGGGACATGGTGAGTATGGATTTTGTTCTAGGATTGCCCAAGACTCAGAGAGGGAATGATGCAGTCTTTGTTGTAGTGGACAGATTCTCCAAAATGGCACATTTTATTCCGTGTTATAAAACTAGTGATGCCACCCATGTTGCTAACTTGTTTTTCAAGGAAGTTGTTAGGTTGCATGGGTTGCCCAAGAGTATTGTTTCAGACAGAGACACCAGATTTGTGGGCCCTTTTTGGAGGACACTGTGGAAGAGACTTGGTACCAAACTGAGTTTCAGCTCAACTTATCATCCTCAGACTGATGGACAAACTAAGGTAGTGGATAGGAGTCTGGGAAATTTGTTGAGAAGTCTTACAGGAGAGCATCCCAAGCAGTGGGACCATATTTTGCCTCAGGCAGAATATGCATATAATGACTCATCAAACAGGAGCACAGGGCAGATTCCATTCCATATTGTTTACGGAATGCAACCTAGAGGAATATTAGAGTTAAGAAATCTGGGAAAAGTATAACTAAGGAGCGCTGATGGTGAAGAATTTGCTTCAGAGATCCAAGCCATACACGAGCAATTGAAACAACATCTACAAGGCAGCAACATCAAATACAAAGGCAGATCAGACATGAGCAGAAAAGAATTCCATTTTGAAGTAGGAGATCTGGTCTTGGCACACTTGAGAAAGGAGAGATTCCCAAAGAAGCATTATAACAACTGAAGTTCAAAATATTGGGCCATGCAAGATACTTGGAAAGTTTTTTGCAAATTATTATGAGATTGAATTGCCTCCTGATGTTGGGATATCTCCCATTTTTAATGTTGCAGATTTGTACAAGTATGAAGATGGTGGTGCAGAAGAAGAGCCAACAATCAGAGAGTAGATTGAATGGGTAAAGCAGCTACCTCCATCACAACCACTGCAACCAGAGAAGGTATTGGACAAAAGAGTGTTCAAGAAGACCAGAGGACAAGAGTACTTTCAGTACTTAATCAAATGGAAGGACCAGCCAGAGGAAGATGCCACTTGGATGACTGAAGGAATGTTGCAGAAGATAGGCAGATCAGTGGAAGAGCTCATGGACAGGAGTCCATGAAGAAAATTTCCCTCGAGAGTCTGATGCAGGGGTATTAGACACTAGCCAACAATGTAGGAAGTTTTGTCCACATGTTGTGGCTAGGAGGGTTCAAAAATCACTGAAATTGTAACAGCAAGGTTTCAATACCTTAACTGCCAGTTGCATTAGGTCAGTTAGACTTAGTAGAAGTCAAATAGCTTTCAGTTCAGTCCATCTGTCATGTTTCAGTTAATTGAATAAATAGTAGTTAAGCTTTTGAATTACCAAAAACGGTCCTCACGGAGGAACCGAAGAGACAAATATTGATGTATAAATGTAAAACCTGAATGCATTGAACGGGGAGATTTTCATAGTAAAGATTGTGTGTTAAGCAATTGTTCTCTGTTGAAAATATTTCGACGTTTGTTGATTATCAATGCCGAGTAGTAGACATACTGTTTTGTGCATACAATTGCTTAATTCTAAAGTGTTCGAGCCTCCAGCATTGTGTTAATTCGATGAAGAATATTCTGTGTTGAACCTCCATGCTTTGTCTGCAGTCGTGTGTATAATCCTCCTCTGAATTTTCAAATTAGGCCATAACGACATAGGAACCCAAGAAATGAATGCATTGTGCCCTTAACTGATGTGTCGAGCCATATGTGTGCACTCGGTAGTATCATTGTGAGCTTTGCCTGAAAGCGGAACCTGCTTACGAGTGAAGCCGTTTTGGGTTGTTGTTGATTGAAATCCTGTCCCGATGTTAAACCCCGAGTTTGTGAACCGAAGCGAATAGGAAGGATAGTGTAACCCCAACTTAATCTTTCATCAATCACTGTTCAAAGGCTGAAAGTGGTTTTGATCGCACTGCCTTTGTGGGAGGAGCGGTATTCACAAAATTGGAGTGATTACATTTGTTGGAGGACACGTGGCGTAAGGTGAGTTTCCAAAACTGCCCCCATCACATGTTAACGTTCGACTGAGGAGGCTGCGCAATATCGACTAATGCCGTTGATCTGGAGGAAGGCTCATCGAACGGTGATCACATTCAGAAGTAGCACAGAGGTTAACCAAGGTATGGTTGTGTGTATTTAATTGAAATTCCTCCAATCGTATGTGTGGGCCCATCGTAAAGTATATCAAAGTGTTTTATTGCCAAGGTTGTCGGATTTTTAATATAAGTCAGGAGTGTTAAAGCTAAAAGGAATAAGGTGGTGGACTTAGGGCTGTCATAGAGTTTTATCGTGGGGAATTAAAAGTCCAGAGATAGATTTTAATTATGCCAAAGGATAAAATTCGATAGAAGCAAAGGGAATTATGGACAGGATTTAGAGACCAGCTCTCCTTGAGGGGCCCGAATTCAAATTTGTTGTTGTCATTGCTCCACAGACTACCCTTCAGACATCGTTTGGGTTTTAACCCTAACAACAACATGGGATGATGCCTCAGATCTATATTTTTCAATAATTTCCTGAATGTACGTCTTCCTTCCCAGATCCTTCCCCTTCTTTGGGGGTCTTCCTTTGCCCCTCTTATTCAGATCCTTGTTCATACAAATTGTGAAGAGGGTTCATAAAAAAGTATCAGCAATCACTCAGGACCTGAAGTAGGACAGATAGCTTCCTCCTCAGGACGAGAGAAGAAATTCAAACAGATAATGAAAAGAAAAAGAAAAATTGATGTTCAGGACCTGAAGCAGAGTCATAACATACCCTCCCAAGGACGAGAAGTTGGCCCCTAAAATAAAAAACAGGAAATAAAAGTGGAAAAACTGGACTACGCCCAGGAATTAGGGCAGGGTTACAAAATGCCTTCCCCAAGACGAGGGATTAATTTTTAAGGAGAGAAAAAAAAATAGAGAAAATTAGAAAAAAAAAAAGAAAAAACAACATGCTATGCTCAGGGCTTGGAGCAGGGTAATAAAAGCCCTCCCCAAGACGAGAGATCAATATACAGAAAAAAAAATAATAATAAAAAAAAGGAAATAAAAAAGAAAAAAGAAAACACAAAGCACTTACACTCAGGACTTGAAGCTGGGTAATAAATTCCCTCCTCAATACAAGAGATCGACCCCGAGATTTGTTGCAAATCCTATTCTTGCACCTGTTAGCCTTCCTCGGCAACGACACAAAAATGTTTGTGTCCGGATATGAACAGAATTCAACCCTTTCCTCCACATAAATTATCAACCCGAGGGTGTTAGTTATTTCAAGACTAACAACAAAGTATATGCAGATACAAGAACATGGTCTACTGTAGATCATAGGTTTAATCTATAACACACAAATCACTGTAACAACAATGAAATGAACTGCAGAAATTAAAGGGCATCCACAATAAATAAATGTGACTGTAACAACAGTAAATAAATCACACTAGAACATAACACTACAAGGAAAAAGGGAAAAAGGAGCACCTGATCAGAAGAGTGGGCCCAAATCTCTGACCAGGGTTGCGGTGAACTCATGAATTACAAGAGAAATAACAAGCTGTTGTGCATTAAATTAATGATAAAAGAGATTCATTACAAGATCTGTATGACAAAGGGCTTAACCCCGATTCACAGCCCATAGGCCTCTTTATACAATTGTCCTGAAACCCCCGATTCCTCTCAGCAACTTCATCATTACAAAAGTACATCTTGTTACAACGGCAAACAAGTTGGCCAACAAGAAACCGTGAAAAGGCCTAAGATAGTGTTGATACAACCAAGTCTATTATGTTGTAGCAACAAATAAGGAAGACGCTGGGGATGATGGGGTGTGCCTCGACTCGCGGCGGCAATGCTCCTGTTTTAGCTAGATCTAAAGAAATATCAGAGTTAATATGTAAAAAGGTAAAACCTCCATGATAAATACTTCATTAATCAAATGTCCCATGAAATATAGGAAGAAGGGTTTTACCTCATGCATTTAAGAATAATAATGGTAGAAATAGATAGAAAAATAGGGTAAAATGGGAGAGGAAAGTATAAAAATCCAGTACCCAACACGAGGTTTAAAGAAGAATTTAATCTTAGTCACAATGTTAGAGGATAGAGGCTATGATGTTGTCTTTAGTGAAGGGAAAGTATTCCTACGACACAAAGCAACATGGCAAGCTAAGAAAGTTGGGATTCGAGTTAAGAATCTCTACAGACTTGAAGTAGATGGGATTTCTATGGAGCTTCCTACTATTGGGAAGTACGAGAAAGCCATGCAATTGAAGCTTGAGAGGGAGTAGGATTTGCATGTAGGTAATAGTGAACCTCTGGATGTGGAGTAGCCACAATATGAGGATCATGGAGTGGGAGTAACCACTCATGCAGAGAAATTTCGTGCCAGATGGGTAGAGGGAGTGGATGCGGCTATACCACCAGGTAAGAGGTGGGGCGACATGCATGAGTAATATTAAGAAGAGATTTCTAGACAGGATTCATTAATATGGTGTGGATATCATGAATTGAATCTGGCTACGAGGTGCCTATAGAGCAGCAGTATCATGATCAGTTGGATTGATGCAGTCAGATCAAAGTGACAATGTCGGATATTGGAGCGCGGATCAGAGCTGACACCAAGTGCAGATTGCATGGGTGCAAAGTTCAATAGTGTAGTGATTCCTGAAGACATGTGCAGTAGCTAAGCAGAGGTGAGAATACTTTTATGACAGATGCATTAGACTGATTGAGTTTGTTGGAGGCTATTCAGTTTCAGAAGTGTTGCATACAAAAGTTGCAGGGCAAATGCATGGAGTTGCAGGGCGCATGCAAAGACAATCCTTTCTTGTTGAGAGGGAGTTTTGAAGTTTGAAAAAAGAAACACTGAAAGTGGCATCCGGAAACATCATCCTTGATCCTAGTGAAAAATAATCACCTAAACTAGGTGGGGCCCACACATGCTATTTTTAGGTGTATGTCTATTTTTAGAATGGTGAGCATATTCTAAAATTAGCAGGAGGCTGGTTCTAGATGGTTGAGAAAATTCTATCTTTAGATGAGTTTCTATTTTTAGAATATGGGTGAAGTCTATTTATAGATCACAAATCTAAAAATATTATGCATGTCGATTATTATTAGCCCTTAATAATAATCAGACAGTAAATAGTAACTTGTTCTCATGGAGCACTTCATTTCAGTGAATAGATGTGGCACATCAGTGGGGTGAAGGAATTACATAATTCCTAGGGTGGTTGGTCACTCATGGATGGAGGACTTAGTTATAACTGATAGTGGCAAGTTGTACCAGAGTTTGAAGAGTAGTTATGTGAGTTGTTATTTAGTTTAACTCAATTCAGTGAGTTAAACTCAGTTGTGCTAGTTGTAACTGAACATGCACTAGTGAAATATGAGTGAATTAATTATTTAATTAATTCACAATTAGTGTCTTACTTTCAACTGAAGAAATACAACAGTTAACTACTTTCATGTCAGATCCAGTGGAGACCCAGTGGAGAGATAGGTGAAAGGGTGAGATGGAATATATGTTGTGACTATAGTGGAGCATTCAATACATCCACACACACACATTGGATATGCCTATGAGTATTGTGCATTCAAGGAAAGGTAAGGTCAAATTCATTCAAGGTTCTTCTTCAGCAAGGATTGCGCAGTGGAGGCAAGCTGTCAGGAGGCAAGAAATTGGTGCATGGAGGTGCACATTTATGCAAAGAGAGTGTGAGATGATTGTATATTGTACTGAGAGCTCTATGAGAAGATATTTTTATGAGATATATGAGATTGTTTCTTGATCCATTGATATAAATAATATATGATAGTTGGGGTTTTTAGCTTTAATCTTTCCCGGTAAAATAACTGTGTTATGTGTGATTGATTTTTCTTCATGTGTTTGCAATTGGAAATTTAATTTCCATAACGAATTATGTAGAAGGATTCTATATTTAACACATGGATTAAATTGTTAGATCAGGAGAATCCGGTAATATACATGCGTATTGTATAATTTCTAGAGTATAAGGAAAATATCTCCCTCTATCTCCTGCACATCCAACCCAATAAAGTAGTACATTAACGCCAAGTTCTTGTGTTATCATCTCCTCAGACCCTATGAGAAACATATCATCAACATACACTAGCAATATGAGAGGCTCACCCTTCACTTGAATGGAATACATGTTCGGGTCTACGTAAATTTGAGTGAATCTTGCTCTTTGCAAATAACTACCAATCTGTGCATACCACACAATGGGAGCCTACTAGAGCCAATGCATTTCTCTCTTCAACCTAAACTCATGGGAATCCCTCCCATGCACCTAAAAACCCTATGGATGATCTACGTATAGATCTTCCTCAATAATACCATTAGGAAAGGTTGTCTTCATATGCGTATGGTAAATCATCCAAACCATATACTCTGGTATAGACCTTATAGCCTTGATGGATGAGTATTTTGCTATCGGAGCATAGGTCTCATCATAATATCTCCCTTCCTTCTGGGAAAATCCCTTAGCCACAAAAAGGGCTTTCAAATGCTCCACATTTCCATCCAAAACATGCTTTATCTTGTATACCCATCTCGAGCACACCACTCACTTTCTCACTCACGATGGCACAACCTCCGATATTTTTTTATTCATGATCCACCATGGCATCCATCATCACCTGATATTTGGATGCCTCCTAAAAGCTCTAAGTTTGTTCCTCAATAATTTCACTGATCAATGCCATATACCTGGAATAGTGATTAGGAGTCTTACTGTTAGTGTGAATTCTAATCGCAGCGTATGAAAAAATCCCACTTTAGCTGTGCATAAAAAATAGCCCTAACATCAAAGATGGCTGCCAATTTCTTCAGATCTGTAGTTAGTTGACCAAGATAAATGCTAAAAAATTTAGATCTATGCAGTAAAAGACATTAAGTAGTAAATAAAAGCAAGAGTTTCTCCATGCATCCAATAGAAAAGACAAGAATGTTTTTAAAGAATTTTTGTATTTTTTGACACTTGGGAAGGGAACATAGAAAGATGTTGCAAGTCCCCCTCAATGGGATGGGTTCTTGTATGTCCTAAGAGCTTCAGATCTAAGATCCTTCTCTCTTGATGGCGTAGAAAACCAAGATAAAAATGGAACTCAAGGGGACTTCACAAGAAAAAAGATAGAAAAATATGACAATGATGGAGGATCAAAGTCAGACCAAGAGTATAGATCCAGAGTGACCTTTAGGCAACAAAATGTAGTGAGTGAATCGAAAAACCCTTCTATTTATAAAAAAATATTTAGTTAGTCTAGATATTGGCGCATAATTAAAATATCATTAACCAAATCTAGATCCAACTTTTATGGAATATTTTATTATATCTGTTGGAGGGAAAAAGAAATTGAATCTAGTTAAATCCATTTATTTGTAAATAATAAATAAGTAAATGATTTATTTATTATTTTAAGGATGTGTTTGAGTAATAAATAAATAATGATTTATTCAATTATTTATAAATGATTTGGTCAAATTTAGCAAGGAATATTATTTAAATAAGGTTTAAATAATTATTCCTAGAAAATAATAAGATAAATAGTGATTTATCTAATTAATTTTCATGTTTTGGGTTAAATATGACTAGGAATATTAATTAAACCATTGTTTAATTAATTATCCATTGAGTAAAATCAAACAAATATGGATTTATTCAATATTTCCTCATGGGGTTTCCTCTTTAGACCATAAACAACTAAATAAATTATGGATTACTAAGTTATTTTTCATAGTGAAACAATTTTACTTAGGGTAAAATTGGTCTTACATGGTGTACTTTGGTCCATCTAATAGTAACAGGTTAGATGACCAAAAAATGGTGTAACACTTACCCTATTTGAGTAAAATATATCTTAGAGCACTAACATAATTTTTTGCATCTCACAATCTCTGATCTTCCCACTTTTCCTGCTTCCTCCTTGTGACTCGTATCTGAGGTTGGGAATGAAGAATCTAATATTACTCATAATGATCTCTCTACTTAGCTTGCTCATTCTTCTCACCAACTACATGATTTTAATTTGAGGAAATTTTACTAACTCAACCTTTGGTCCCTACTCCTGAACTCTGGAAGAAATCATGTTGCCAAACTTCCAAACAACCCTCTCTTCTTCAAAATTCATATCACTACACACTACTGCTTTATTGAGAGTATACATGTAAATAGGATAATATTTTTAAGTCTCACACTACCCCACAAGGATAACTTTTTGCATCATAGGTTCCAACCTAGTCCTCTTCTACTCAGGAACATGGTAATACACAAAGAACCCAAATATGGTTTCTTCCCTTTAAATGTCTCCTCTGGTATAAAGTTTCCTAACACCTTGTGTGGGATTGTATTATGTAATTATATGGAAGTGTCATAGGAATTTTCTTATAGAAACCATGGTATACCTTGGTCATGTAGTGTGGCTTGGGGCACTCCAACAATAGCCTTTTTTTTTCATTGTGGCCCCATTTTGTTGATGGTTGTATGAAAAAATCAACACCTTGATACCTTATTGAGCATAGAGGTCCCTGGATTCATTAGAGGTGTACTCACCTTCATTATTTAACCTTCGTGTCTTGATATTCCTCCTTGGCTTATTCTCAATTAGATCCTTGAACTCCTTGAATTTGTTGACAAACTCATCCTTATATTTCATGAAATAGATCCAAGTCTTCTCGAACATTAATAGACCCGGTCAAAATTTCATGTAATAAAAGTTAATAAAGGAAAAAATAAGACCACGGTTAAGGGATACTTATTCCAAGCTAAATGTTGGGAAAATATATCCTAGTGGGAATCACTCTATATGTGTTTATGGCTAAGGAAAATTGGAAAAGGTAATGGTAAGGCATTAAAGAGGCAAAAGTATTTTGGGCACATTTATTTATGAAAATAAAGGAAAATATGAGAAAAGGAAGGTAAAAGGTCAGAAGTTGCATGCAATGAGGAAAATGAAGGAAAATATAGAAAATGAAGAAAATAGAGGCCTAATTGATAAAAATGCTTCTGATAGTCAGTTGGTACTCTCTTTTTTTAGTTTAGTTTTGGAACTCTCTCATTATTCTCTCTCTCTCTCTCACTCTTGGATACTTCATGTTTTGTTGAGCAATTAAACATTTTGCTAAGAATGATGAAGCAAACAAACTAAGGATAATAAAGGAAAGGAAAGAAAGGATCCACCAAGGAAAAGTTGGATCTAGGAGCTTTAGTAGGAATACTTGCAGGTAGCATATTGCATGTGTGATTTCATAGATGGTTTGGATATGAATGGATTTTTCATGTTGGTATTTGGCTATTTTGTTGTCTGTGGCATGGTTTTTTCAGGTTTGATATTGGTTTTCAGCTTAGGCTTGCCTTTTTCCGGATGCCATGGTGTGTTGGGATTTTGATCTTGGTTTTGAGCTTTGCATTTTTTGGATGGATTTTAGAATTTGGGGCAGAGGTGGTATGAAGGTTCATTCCCAAAGTCCTAGGAATCCCTTGACCGGTTTTGGTGAGATACACGGTAAAGCCCAAGGGAGGTGTCTTGGATTAGGGCCTAGTGATCTGGGATTGAATTGTGGTAAATCCTGAGAGACAAGGAGACATAAAATTCCTCAAGGATAGTTATGGATTATAGAAGGCATTTCCAAGTTCTTCTTGGTTTTGTGATCAAAGCATTGGTTTGATGTGATCAAGGTATGGTGAGGGTGGAGATGGCTTAACCTCTGGATTCCCCTGGTTGTGTTTTGGATGTGTTTATCCATGGGATCCCACATTGATACTTGGAATATGGCATGGGGGTGACTCATTGAAGAGATATTTGGCTCAGACATGCCTATGGTTGGGTGGAACGTGGAAGTCCCAAACTCAGTCGGGATTTTTCTATGTTTAATGGAAGCTAAGTTCTCTTACTTTTGTACCTATTAATGTGTGGATTTAATGGTTTTTATCTCACGGATATTTCCATGGTTTTATGTTGGTTATAAGCATGTTTAAATGATTGGTTCGTGTCATGGTTATTTCATGTATTTACTTGTAATTTCTCAAATGATGGATGCAAGACCTAATTAATGTCATATCTGGTTAAGGAAGAGGAAGATGATCCTTCTTGTAATGTCTCATGAAATTTTTCATTCATTCATGCTCTGTCTTGTATCCTAGACCTATAGTTTTAATTCATGCCAAGTGTTTGAAAAAATGTCAGTCCCAGTTTGGGATGGTTAGGCCTAGTCATGGATTCAATTTTTATTTTATTAGTCTTGTCATTATGTGTTTAATGGATTCCAAAAGTTACAAGAAGTTTTGGGAAGTGGAAAAAATTATGGGCTCGAAAATTGCCTTAAATCTCGCAGACACAGGCACAGTTCTGGAAAAATTTAGTCCCTAGATGCAGACATGCAAGCTTGTGTGTGTGTCTAGAGCCTTCCATAGGCATGGATGAAAACTTGTTCGTGTGTCTATGGGAATTTCTTAATGAAATATCAGCAGGACCCAGGGACAGGTCAAGTGGATGATTGGGACAACCTCTCGGTGATTTGTATGTGAAATTTCTTGAGGATTATGTAAATTTTGCAAATGATTAATTAGGGTTTTTAACCCTCTTATGTCAAATTATTAAACACATAAAAATGAATGAAAAGTTCAGTTTTTGCAGTAAACAAGAGACACCATCACCATAACAGTAAACACAACACCACAAACGATGAATGAGTTCACCCCTCCTGGATTTCATCTCCTGGTCCAACTTCCAATGGTTGTGCCTCTTTCATTATGCTCAAAAAATGGTCTTTACATCATATTACAGTTCTCAAATGAATTCACTGATAGCTCCAATGGCTTTAGAACTTTCAAAACCTGTTTCTATCATCTTTCTACTCGCAAAAAGGTCAAAAAATACAAAATTTATGATCTCCTCAAGTTTCTGCACTATCCGTCATACAAATAACACCTTCTGAAAACCATTAAGATAATTTTTAGGTCTAAAATGGGCCTCTTTATGATGTCAACCATGGGGGATGATTCACCATTTTTGGAGTAAAAAAGTAAAAAGATTAAAAAATAATAAAATAATAAAACTACGTTTCAACTCCTATTTTCAACTTATCTCCCTAAAGTTTTACTCAAATTTTGAGCCGGAGTACTCATTGGATGCAAAATTTAATTCCTCATCCAAGGAGTACCCATGTTTCATGCTTTCGATGGACCTTGCTACATGAAAAAGGAGAAACACATGAAAAAACGTGATTGCAATCATGATTTTCATGTATTTCTCATTTTTCGTGTATCAGAGTCCATTGAAAGTATGGAACATGGGTAATCCTTGGATGAGGAATCAAATTCTGCATCCAATGAGTGTTTCCGCTCAAAATTTGAGTAAACCCATACAGAGATAAGTTGAAAATACGAGTTGAATTTATTTTTTTTCTTTTTTCCCTCTAAAATTTGATTGTGTAATCTAATCTTATTTTATTATTTCCATTATTATTTTAGAACTTCCTTAGGAGGCCCATTTTAGACCTCAAAATTCCCCTAATGTGTCCCACAATTTTAGGCTTTGTTAGCCACGTGGGGTGACAAATTTTCCCCAAGTCAGCAAGATTCCTGCCTCACTAGGTGCAAATTGTTGCCTAGTTAATCAAGTCGGTAAGCCCCGTACCCGGCCAAAAATGCACCATGTCACAACTTTTATGTCGTCGATTTTAGGTACGTAGTGTTGTTTTCCCACCGGAGCTCCGTGCTAGCCATTACATTTCATGTTGGTGTTTGCATTCACATGTCACCCGATTTCGCAACAATCACTGTGACCATTGCTCTGTTGGTTAAACCTACCAACCAACCATTGTTTGCAGGATTTACCAAACCCCGCATGTGAACACCCACCCCAACTAGCCGTTGTGGTAACATAAGTGAAACCACAACTTGAACCGTGGAATTTTCCTCATTTGTGCCATGTGAACATGCTCCAACTATCCAGGATTGACTAATGGTTTTCTTTTCCACTCCAGACCTTAGTTAAAAATATAACATATGGTTTGCAGGTGTGGTTTATCCACCAATATATTTGCAATTGAACTTTGGTTAAACTTTAACATATGGTTTATGGATTTGGTTTGGTGTATTCAAATCCATGATGACATAACATTATGCCAACCTTTGTTTTATGGGTTTTAAATATATAACATAATCCTAGGTCGGGTTTAGCCCCTACCCCTGGTCTGCTGACCGGGGTCTAGGGTTAACCCCGATGCCAATCCTCGCTTCCCATTGCAATAAAATTTAAATGGAAGTTTGAAATTATATGGTTAAGAACCATTCAATGGTGTAGTGGTAAGGGTTGTGGCTTGTTCTCAACTGGTTCCATGGTCAATTCATGTAGGATGCACTCGGCCTATAGAAAATTTTTAAATGGCCACTAAGAGGCCATGTGGCAGCCTCTAGTTGGACCACATGGTCTCCTGGCTGGTCCATATAACTAACCTAAAAAAAAATCAAAATCAACATCAAGTGAACCACTCCAAACCTTCCAAGTGTCACACGGAGAGTGGTTGAAGGAGAAAAATCATCCTGCCATGTTAGGGCCTAGTAGCAGTATGGACTTCTGACTGTGTAGCCCTGCTCATCCCAAACACAAAATTTTTGTTGTTTCCACAAACAAAAAAAACTTGATTACAAGATTATACGTCAGTTTTTTGTGAAATGAGTTGCACCAGATTCAGAAGGACAATATATACACGGTCATTCAGGTTCCACACCATTCCAACAACTTTCAATTTTGAGCATAAATTTGATCCACCGGATCATTCCTCCCCACCAAAAGCTTTTGGACCCCTAAAATATCTTTATTTTTCAAAAAATATATGATGGTACAACTCCCTCACCCTTCTAGTCCCAATCCTCTAAAATTTTCTTGAATGCGACAATTTGAGCTTTTCATGAAAATTGATCATTTTCCCTGACTTTGGAGATCTTGACTTGCTATCGTAGATACCATCAAGCTGAAATTTCCCATAATTTTTAGAATATAAAACTATCATTCAAGGAACAAACAAATTCTCTTTTTGGTCTTCAATCAAAGAAAGCTTAAACAACTTCAAATTCTTCTCATCTTGAACACTATCGGCATGACAATGTTTAACATGTCTCACCTTGTTCTTGGCTCGACCCTTTACCAATTGTGATTTCCATTGCCATTAAACATCCCATTTCAAAGAAAACACTTTTTGAAACCCACAAAAAGAACATTTGAACTCAATGCCCTCTTTGTCAAATTAAATTGACACTTTCTCTTTGACCTTTGCACTCTCTTGCACTGGCATCTTGTTCACATCACTGTTCATCAATGATCCATGCTGTTGCAATTTGACTGCATCTTGTTTACCTATTTTAGGAGGCAACATGTTAGACTCCTGAAACGTCTTATCACAACTATTAGCGAGCTCAGTGAAATAAGATTTTTAATTCGATGCATTTCCTTGAAAGGCCTCATTAACAACATTTTGATTCTTGAACATTAACATAGCATAATTTTGACTAGCATTCACAATTCGGTTCATTTGTCCAACATTCATAAGAGACAATATCATCTTCTTAATATGCACTCTTACAATGTACTCAACACCATTCTTGAAAAAGTGACACTTTTTCTCATGGCGATGAAATATTTCTTTCTTGTCATAAATGTATGGGCTTCCCAAAACGATCAGGTAGAATTACAAATATCAAAGAAAAATTACATCAAGTTCAACTTCATCAAGAAATTTTTTAGTGGTTGCAAATTTAAGGATGCACCTCCGTGTAACCTGCAAATTTTAATTCTTACATACCTAGCCTAAAGTATTGAGTTTAGGATGTGGAATGGTCTCTAGATTTAACTTCTTGACAATTTCCTTTGAAATAAGATTTGCTTGTGAACCACTATCAAAAAGTGTGTCAATCTTGGTATGTTTTTAAACAATGCTAATATGGAAAAGCTCATTTTTTGTTTCTTCATTTAGAGTATCATTTAAAAAAATTGAATAACTAGTACTTGCAATGTCTTTATCTTTCCAACCCATTGCTGTGATATTTGTTTCAACTTTGGAATCTGTACCTAAATCATGTTGTATTGTTGCAGTTGTCTTCTCCTTCTCCATATTTTTCAACTTCTTGGAACTCATTTTTTAATGAAGTTTCCAGCAATGATATTCATCATGCCCATATTTGGAATATTGTTTGCATGTGAGTTTATCCTTATCCAACTTTATGGGTGCATTCTTCTTACCTTTACCCTTGAACTTATCCTTTCCTTTTTCTCCAGACTCAAGGGTATTCTCACTTGTATGTGAAACCGGGGAGGTAACTCCTTATTTGGGATGTGTATTTGAAGAATGTACATGCTTATATATAGATGGGAAGTGAGGCTATTGGGATTCAACTCCCAATGACTCTTGGCCTTCCTTATCTCCTAATAATAAATAATATACAAAAATAAATGTGCACACCCATCCATAGGATTAGGTGTCAACATTCCCCCCTTTAATCCGAAGGGATGTTGGTGAGTCCAAGCATCGATCTGAACTTTTCAATCTTCTCTCTTCCAAGTGCTTTGGTGAAGATGTCAGCAGTTTGCTCATTTGTGGAACAATGATGTAGATGGATGGTCTTGGCCTGAACATGATGTCGAATGAGATGGTACTTTGTATTGATGTGCTTTGTTCGATCATGGAACTTTGGATTCTTGGCCAACTTTATTGCAGAAGTGTTGTCGATCATGAGTGGAGTGGAATACATCTGTTTCATCTGCAAATCTTCCAGGATTTTCCGGAGCCACACAATTTTCTTTGTTGCTTCAGCTGCTGCCACATATTCTGCCTCGGTCGTGGAATCTGTTGGAACTGACTGTTTGCGTGATCTCCATGAGACAGCTCCTGATCCAAGACTCATGGTGTAACCTGTAGTAGACACCCTTGTTTCTTTGTCGCCATCAAAGTCTGAATCAGAGTATCCGGTCAAGATGAAGTCGCCTACCTGTGTATATTTGAGTCCAAAGTCTTGAGTCCCCTTCAAGTACCTTAGTACTCTTTTTGCAGCAGACCAATGTCCTTCACAATGTTTTTGCATGAACCTTGAGAGGATTCCAACAGCAAATGAGATGTCAGGTCTGGTGGTGGTCAGATAGATAAGACTTCCTACAAGCTGTCTATACTTAGTTGCATCCTCAAATTCCTTCCCTTCAACTGATGTGAGCTACAAGTTTTGTTCCATTGGAGTGCCTAAGGGTTTACAATCATCCATGCCAAATTTGTTCAAGAGATCTCCAATGTACTTCTTTTGAGAAAGAAATATGAATTTAGGATGTTGAATTACTTCAATACCCAAATAGTAATGAACATGACCCAAATCGGTCATTTCAAAACCTTTCTTCAACTCTTTCTTCATGGATGCAATATAGCTCTCATTGTTTCCTGTTATCAAAAGATCATCTACATATACCACAAGATATACAACTGTTTTTCCAACTTTCTTAACAAACAAAGTTGCATCATCAAGATCAAAGTGTTTGAAATCAAGTTTCAGAAGATGCTCGGTCAACTTCTCATGCCAGGCTCGTGGTGCTTGCTTGAGGCCATACAAGGATTTCACAAGTTTGCAAACTTTGTGTTCTTGACCCTTTATCACAAATCCTTCTGGCTGGGACATATAAAATTTCTCCTTCAGATCTCCATTCAAGAACGTTGTTTTTACATCCATCTGATGAACTTTCCATCCACTCTGAGCTGCTAAGGCAAAGAGAGTCCGGATGGTGGTCCATTTTGCTGTGGGAGCAAACGTTTCTTCATAATAAATTCCTTCCTTCTGTGCGAATCCTTTTGCCACAAGCCTAGCCTTGTGCTTGTCAAGTGAGCCGTCTGCTTTGTACTTGTTCTTGTAGACCCACTTACGGCCAATTGGTTTTGTTCCCAAAGGCGGATCAACCAGCTTCCAAGTGCCATTCTTTATCAAGGCATCATACTCCTTCTGCATCGCTTCTTTCCATTCATCATGAGAAGCGGCTTCTTTGAAGGAAGTTGGTTCATGATCTGTAGACAAACTCAATTCACAGTTATAAGAAATATCCATGTCAACGGGGGAATCAGAATTATCTACATCACCTTCGATCTCTTGAGTGGAACTTCTTGTTCCTGTTTTTCCAACCTCATCAGGATGAACATCCTCCAGTGTCTTTGTCAGCCATTTGGGGGGACCTTTCTGAGATGGCCCTGGCTGGTCACTTGATTGAGTTGGGATTGATTCAAGATTCAATCTCCCAATTCTGTCAATCACATCATCCAATGTGTCATCCGTGGTTGTTTCTTCATGTGGGGGAGAGTGTGGTTGAGGAAATGATTCCACAGTTTGATTCAATATCGGAATCCCCCCTTCAAGGTGTGGAATCACATTATCAAATTCTTTGAAAGACTTTGCATGTGTGAATCTATCCGGGCGATCAAGTTGCCGCTCAACAACCTTGTCACTCTTGGATGATTCAAGAAATATGACATCTCTTGCTATCACAAACTTCTTATTTGCTTCATCATAGAGACGATATCCTTTGGGGGTATTGGAGTACCCCAAGAAGATACATTTTCTGCTTCTAGCACCAAGTTTGTTCCTTTGACCCTTGGGTATCAAGGCATAACAGGTGGACCCAAAGACCCTGAAATGCTTTACCGAAGGAATGTGGCCATGCCACATTTCAAAAGGAGTTTTGTTTCTAATTGAACTAGAAGGACACCTATTCTTTATGTAAACAGCACATAGAACTGCATCAGCCCAAAACATCAATTTTACATTCTTGAAAAATAACATGGAGCGGACCATATTTAAGATGGTTCTGTTCATTCTTTCAGCTACACCATTCTGTTGTGGATTATATGGCACTGTTGTTTGATGTTTGATTCCATGTTGACAAAGATAATTTTCAAATTCGTTTGAGGTGTATTCTTTTCCATTATCAGTACGTAGAGAGCCAATATGTGTTTGTGCATCATTTTCAATCCATACATGAAAATTCTTGAAAGTTTGAAAAGCATCAGACTTATTCTTCGGTAAGTAAATCCAACACATTCTGGTGTAGTCATCAATAAATGTCATCATGTATTTGTTTCCATTTGCAGAAGCAATAGGCATAGGGCCACATAAATCTGAATGAACAAGTTCAAGTTTCCTATGTGCTCTTGATTGTGAATCATGAAATGGCTGTTTGCTATGCTTTCCTAGAATACATGCATCACATTCCTTAGGTTTTCTAGGAATTGTAGGCAGTCCATCAACACCATTTTCTTCAACAAACGAAGGCTGTCATAATTTAAGTGTCCAAATCTAGCATGCCATAAAAGACTTGATGGAAATGTACCTTCATCATGATATGAACTGAATGCAAAGTTTTGAGCATGAGCAGATGAACCTTTCAGCTTCAAGAGTCTCCCTTCTTCTATTCCCTCCATGACAAGTGAGTGATATGATGCTGATCTGACCTCTGCCTTGCCATCAAACAAGTGAACTGAGTGTCCTTGCTGCCGGATTTCGATCAGGGACAGCAAGTTTCTCTTCAACTCCGGGAGGTATAGAACCTCATGTAGGATATGATCGGGAAGACCAGGCAGTTTAAGCCTGACTGTGCCAAGCCCTGATGGCTTGAGTTTGGATTTATCTGCGAAATATACTGCTCCATCAACTTTGTCAGTGAAATCTTCAAAAAAATCTTTTCTAAATGTCATGTGACATGTTGCTCCTGAATCTAGAAACCAATCATCTCTCCATGAAGTAAATGAAACATCAAAGAGGTTTTCAGTTACTCCATTGTTACAATGTGCTAGAACATAGTGAGCGGATTCAGGTGCTTTACCTTTGTGTTTGTCATTGGTTTTACCTTTGTCTTGATTTCTGTGCTGCTCAATTTTGTTCCATGGTGTTTTGCATTTGGGTGCATCATGTCCATCTCTATTGCACCGTGTGCAATGAAGATGGGATTTGTCAGCTTGTCTGCCCCCCCTTTCTGTGAAGTTCCTTCTTCCTCTTCCTCTTCTGCCACCTCTTCCTCTGAATGAATCTGGAGCATGATTCTTTTCTCTATGTGCCAAATATGCAGCCTCTTCGGAAGATGAAGGGATTGTCATCTTCCCAAAAGCTTTCTCTCTTTCTGCAAACTTCTGCTCAAGTTTATCAAAGGTGATTTGTTCAAGGTTTCCACTTGCTTGCAAAGACTCAAGATAATGTGAGTAAGTCGGATATAATTCCTTAACATATGCTATGAGAGGTATGTCCATTTTTACACCAGTGTTTTGAATGTCATGCATTATAGATCTTATTTCTGAAGCTAAAGCAAGGGGATCATCATTCTTCATTTCAAGACTGAACAGCTTAACCATCAATTGAACATTTTCTCATTCTGAGTGTGAGTCATAGAGTTCTTTTAGTTTCTTCAAGGCTTCATAGGCATTTGAGAATGATGAAATATGGCGACTCACCTCTTCACTTACTGAAGCCGCAATCAAGGCATAGGCCTTGCAGTTCTTGTTTTCCCAGATGGCAAGCTCTTTGTCTGAAGTGGGCTTCTCTGGTGGATTTTCTGCTTGTCCTTCACAGATTCCTCTCCACGGCTCATTAAAAATGAGTGTGTGTTTAATCTTCCGAGACCATTCAAGATAGTTCTCTTTGCCAGAGAGAACTATCCCAACAATAGAGATGAGAGAATGCATTATACAGCTGAAAAAAATCTTCTGAAGAGGAAACAAATTCTGCTATAAAAACTTCAAACTCTTGAAATATTTCAAATACAGGGGCAAAAACTCTTGCTGGAAAAAATTTTCTGAGTTTAAAAACTCTTTCTGGAAACTAAATCTGCTCAGAAAACTTTTGCTGAAGACTGAAATTTAAAAAAAACTCTCTATGCTATAGACTGATTCTGCATAAAAAAAATGTATTTTTTTTTTTTTTTGGGTAAAAAATGTATGTGAAAAAAAAAAATGGGATTATGAATGGGAAGGGGTGGAATTATGAGTGGGAAGGGGGCGGAATGGAATTTGAAATGGCAAAGTGATATATACGAATGGTGGTTTAATATGAAAGGGCGTAATACAAATTATATGGGAGGCAGTATTACACGGTGGGAGGGGCGGAATAAGGTGACAACGTTATGAGAGGGGCGGACCACACAAAGGTATTAAAACAAATACAGCGTTTTAATATATCAAACGATGTCAAACAGCGTTTTAAACAACGTATAGAGGGAAGGCAGTATGACTGCTTTTTAAACATAATAAAGCAGTGTTAAAATGAGGGAGACAGCGCATACGAGGGGTGTATACATGTGATGGAGGGGGGCGCAACACAGCGTTTAAACCAGCGCGTTATTTAAATGTCAAACCAGCGCATATATAACTGTGCGGAAATGATATTACTGTGCGGAAACGCATATATAACTGTGTGGAAATGATATTACTATGCGGAAACGCATATATAACATGTCAAGAAAACAAAGCGTTGTAAAAACACAACGATGTGTTGTAATATGGAACGCTGTTGTAATATGGAACGCTGTGTATTACTGTTGTCAAACTACACCAGCGTGGAACCTCCAGACAGCACAGTGTTTGAGTATAATAGCGTGGTGATATATCATAAAGCACAGTGTTTGTATATATGTCGACAAACAGCGTGGAGTTGTATGTGTAAATGCAGAGCCGAGGGCGGAGTGGGTTAGGAGCTGTAGGAGCGTTGGTTGATTGAGAGGGGAAGGAAAACAGTCGACGGGTGCGTAGGACTGAGTGCAGAGATGAGGGAGCCCGAGAGCGAGTTGCAGAGATGAGGGAGAGGGCGCGCTGCCTGTTGCAGAGGGTAGGCGCAGGGAGTGGGGGAGTGGAATGGCGAGGGGGTGGGAGTTAAGGTGAGGATGAGTGAGGGCGCAGGGAGAGGGGGAGTGAGGGCGCAGGATGAATGTGTATGGGAAGAAGTGGAGCGTATGGATGAATGAGGAGGCCCAAAAAGGGTTGTTACATAAAAAAGCTGAAATTGAATCTGCAGAAGACAGTTGCAGGACTGCTGGACTGGCAGAGCCTGCAATTTGCAGATTGACAGAGCCTGCAAATGTCAGTGCTAAATAGGGAAAAAAAAATGCAGAATAACAGTCTAGCAATTAGGAGCAGCAGAAAACAATTAATAAAATTGACTGAGCAAAGGGTAGGGAGTTACATCACAGGGCAGAAATGCCAAATGTGGAGCTGGCTCTGATACCATGTCAAACCAAGAGGTAACTCCTCAAAACTGGAATTGTCTATTAGCTGAAGAATGTACATGCTTATATAGATGGGAGGTGAGGCTATTGGGATTCAGCTCCCAATGACTCTTGGCCTTCCTTATTTCCTAATAATAAATAATATACAAAAATACATGTGCACACCCATCCATAGGATTAGGTGTCAACGGTCTCATCATGGAAATTGAAACATGTTTCCCTCTTGCCTCTAGATGTGTGGTCTAAACACAAAATTGATCTAAATTTGAAGGATTAAACATGTGAATAGTATGTCTTAGGTATCTATGCAAACCTCCAATTTATTTTAACAAAATTTCTTGAGATGTCAAATCTACATCCAATATTAGTGCTATTCTCTTAAATTATTGAGTATAGTTTTGCACACTTTGTCCTTTACCTTGCCTAAATATTTTCCAGTCCATTATAGCTTTTTGCAGCAAGAAACTCATTCCAACAGGTTAATACCTTACCATGTTTCTTCAAGTCCTCTTCAGTTATGAATCCCCACCAAATAAGAGTTGCACTTTCCAATCTTAGTGAAGCATGTTGAATCCTGGTTTCATCATCCTTATTCCTTTGTATCCTACAATACACTTCAAGCTGACATACCCAATTATCTATTTTTTAGCATTTACCTCTCCATCATACATAGGAAAATCAAACTTTATGTAAAGTTTTAGAAATGGAGTTTTACCATGACAATTTGGAGAATGTGGAGGTGTTTGTGAAGGGCTTTTTGTGGAAGAAGATGATGGTAAAGATGGTGGTGATGATGGAGGTGAAGAGAATGTTGGTGTCAAAGGTGGTTTGTTATCATTCCCATTACCTTTTGGATTCTTTTCTCTATCTCCTCCATATCCTTTTGAAGCCTTATCTCCCTTTGGAGGATTGGATCTCTCACCTTGCAACCTTGTGTTTCTCTCCTCGTAGAGCACTTTCACCATTTCTGTCATATCAAAGAGTTATTTTCTGAAATCCTTTTCATCTTCTGACATATTGTCAGGCTCCTCTACGTGTGCCATACTTCCTCGACCTTCAACTACAATTTGAGGTGGAATTCATGGTGGAGATTGTGGAAAACTTACTCTCCTTATCCTTAACCTAACTTGAGGATTTGCAACCACAAGATTTCCTTCTCCTCTCTTGAGCTTCAACCTTTTAAGAATCACAACAATAAATAAAACCTAAGCTCTGATACCAAACTGATCTACATGTGAAATTTTTTGAGGATTATGTAAACTTTGCAAGTAATTAATTAGGCCTTTTAAGCTTCTTATGTCAAATTATTAAACACATAAACATGAATTAAAAGTTCAGTTTTTTGTATTAAACAAGATACAACATCACCATAACAGTAAACACAACACAAAAAATGATGAAGGAGTTCACCCATCCGGGGCTACATCTCCTCATCCAGCTTCCAATGGTTGGGCATCTTTCATTATGATCCAAAAATGGTGTTTACATCAGATTAAAATGATCAAATGACTTTATTAATAGATTCAATGGTCAGAACTATCAAAACCCCTATCTAGCCTCTTTCTACTCCCCAAAATGTTAAAAACTGCAAAATTTATGATCTCTTCAACTTTCTGCACTATTTGTCCTACAAACTGTCCGACAATTTCGGGCTTTATCGGCTGCATGGGGCGAAAATTTTTCCCTGCGTCGTGTCCAAATTTTTGCTTGGTTAATCAGGCCGGTGAGCTCCGTACCATACCAAAAAGCGCCATGTCATGGATTTTCCATCGTTGATTTCGGGAACATGGTTTTGTTTTCCCATCGGAGCCCTATGCTAACCATTAGAATTTCATGTTCGGGTTTGCATTCACATGTCACCCGGTTTCAAAAGTGTCACCATGACCATTTCTCCATTGGTTAAACTCGCCAAACAATCATTGTTTGTAGGGTTTTCCAAACCATGCATGTTAACACTCGTCCCAATTACCCGTCGTGCTAACATAACTTCACCGCCACTTGAACGGTGGCATTTTCCTTGTTTGTGTGATGTGAACACGCTCCAAATATCTAGGATTAATCGTCAGTTTCATTTTCCCCTCTAGATCTTGGTTAAAAATATGACATACGCTCTGCAGGTGTGTTTTATATACCAATATATTTGCAGTGGAACTTTGGTTAAACTTTAACATATGGTTTATGGATTGGGTTTGGTGTATTCAACTCATTCGTGACATAACATTGTGCCAACCTTTGGTTTATTGGTTTTTAATATATAACATAATTTTGGATCAAGGTTAGCCCCTAACCCTGGTCTGTAGACCGGGGTCAGGGGTTAACCTCGGTCCCAACCCCCGCTTGCCATTACAATAAACTTTAAATGGTAGTTCGAAACTATATAGTTAAGAACCATTCAATGATGTAGTGGTAAGGGTTGTGGCTTGTTCTCGACCAATTCAATGTTTGATTCCTGTAGGCTACACTCAGCCCTTATCAAAATTTTAAATTTCCACCAAGAGGCCATGTGGCAGCCTCTGCTTGGCCCACGTGGTCCCTCCTGGTTGGTCCACATAACCAACCCCAAAACCAATCAAAATCAACCTCAGGTGAACCATTCCAAACCTGCCCAGTGTCACACATAGATTTGCTAAAGGAGACAAATAATCCTTCCATGTTAGGGCCCTATTATAATTACAGACTACTAACTATGCAACTATGCTCATCCAAAACCCAAATTTTTCTATGTTTCCGCAAACCAAAAAAACTTGATTACAAGAGCATACGATGTCGGTTTTTCAAAAAACTAGTTACATCGGATTCAGAATGACAGGATATACATGGTCAATTAGGTTCCACACCATTCTGAAAACTTTCAATTTTGAGCATAAATTTGATCCACCTGATCACTGGAGGTCTTGTAACACATGGTATAGGTATGTGTTATGGTTTTCTGTTTCGATTCCACTTCCTTAAAGTCACCAAAGAGGTTGAGTTTGTCTTAACTACCCCTCATCTCATGTTTACCCTGGTTGGTCGGTTACTTGGGTAGGTGTGAGAGGAGGTGGGCATTACAAGTTGTATCAGAGCATGGTTACGCTCTCCTTGGGAATTTTTTTATGTTTTCAATCTTTTCGTATTCATATATTCATGTCGGTCGTGTATGTTTTTCTCATGTTATGGTAGATGTACTTGTGAATCAACATGGTGTTGGTCATGGTGGCAGTGTTGACACCATGGAAGGGTCGATGGTGTTGTTTTCAGTCTAATGCCATGAGTATACGACTTTTTATACATGTCAGGTGTTTAGATGTTGTCAAGTTTGCATTGGTATGATTGAAGTGTCATGCATAAGTTCATGGTGTGTAGTTCATATCGTCATGCATTTATGACTGGACTATTACTATAATGATGTTTACACACTGATATACCATGTGTTATAATTCTATATGTTGTCATGATTATGTTTATACATGTATTACACTGATTAGTTGATATTATATATAATATATCCACCCAGATTTCTGTTAAGGTACGTTGATTTATTTTGATTTGGTTTAAGCTGACATGCAATGCCTTGCAAGAAGAAATCAAATATGGGTAGCAAGATGGTAGACTATAAGGATTATCCTTATGAATCTGATAAGAAGCATGGTGTTGGGAACTCATTTGATTTAGCATATACACTAATAATTTTGAAGGAATAGATAAGGAGTCGTAAAGAAGGAAATGACATAATCATACAGGCACAAGAAAAACAAGTAGAAGTGAATGTGGAAACCCTTCAGAGTTTTTTGATTTGTAGTGATAGCGGTCACTCCAGATCAGTTATGGATAGGAGTATGGAACTATTGGTGTATATGGAAGTAGGTATCCTAGTGGTTACAGGTGGAGTAGAGATGACATGAATAGAGATCGTAGATTATTAAACATTTTGGTTAGGAGAGGTGATAGACACAAGTAATACTCTATTTCTAGTTCTGACAGGCATCGTGATCATCATTTCCATCATCCTCACAGTAGGAGTGACAAAATACATTTTCCAGATGAGTTTAAGAAATCAAATCCACCTACCTTTGACGAAGAGATGAATAAATCACTTGATGTAGAGGCATGGTTGCTTGGTATGAGGAAGTTCTTTAGATTGCATAATTATTTAGAAAATTTGAAAGCTATGATAGCTACATTCAGTCTCAAAGGTAAAGAATATATTAGGTGGGAAGATGTGAAAATTTTCAGGGGTATTTATGAGGAGGAACTGCTTTGGAGTGAGGTTGAAAGGCTATTCTGGAAGAATTATCTGTCAAATAGGTACTATGATTCTAGAGTTCAGGAGTTTTATGAATTGCAGATGAGTTCCATGACTTATGATGAGTATGCTAGTAGGTTTTATTAGTTGTTGAGATATGTGCCTTACCTCAAGGAGGAGAAGTCCAAGGTTCATAGATTCATCAGTGGGCTTCCAATATCCTACAAATACCACATTGAGTTTGAAGAGCCTAGATTATTTGAGGACGTAATTCGAAAGCTGAAGCATTATTATGAGTATTAAAAACAAAAAATTGTGCCCAAGCATTATTTAAAATGAAATGAGAAAGCTAAAGGATGATGCCCACCAAAGTGGGAAAGACTGCAAGTTTCAGGTGAGAAAGAAAATGTGGTTCCTTACAAGAAGTTCAACAAAACTGGGAAGGGACCTGGAAGAAAACTAGAGGTGACTGTAGAGCACCGTTGTAGTGTTGGATATGTGGAAAGGAACATCATAGAAGCAACTGCCTATAGTATCAGGGTGGTAGACCCTATATCTATAGTGCACAAGAGGCGTATACAGTTAAGGATGTTGGTCACAAATTTCATGAATTGAGATGTGGATAGTAGGTAGGTAGATCATTAGGATTCTATCATTGAGATGGATGGTAAGCTTTGTGATCAAGTTTTTTATATTATGATTCATCCTGGAGGGAGGAAAGATACCGGTGGATTGGTAAGAGGCCTTAGAAATTGAGAAGAAATCACAAGTTGAAGGGAAATATGCCAAAGGGGAGGAAGAGAAGGATAGAAAGGAGGAGCCTATCTCCCCAAAATTTGTCCCTAAAGATATATCAGCAGTTTCACACCCTATCCCTCACCCAAATCTCAGTTATTACTATGAATTTATTGAAGGGGGAAGAATTATTCCTTAGAATCATGCAATCCCCTTATTTTATCAATTAGAACAAGAAAAAACACACACTCATCATTGGATGAAAATTGCTACAAAAAAAGGTGTGCATGAAATAGGGATCATCGAAGAGAATGTCACTGAGTTGGGAAGGGATTTATTTGATTTTAGATTCAGAGAATCCATGTTGAAGGAGAAGCTTCAGGAAGAAAAAACAGAAAATGCAAGGTTAGAAGGCCAACTCCAACAAAAGGAAAAACAAGTTTCTACCATGGCATATTTGTGCATGGAGGCCATCCAACATAGATATCCATCAAACTCATATGCCATCTACCTCAAAGAATAGTGGCTCCAATTTAAAATCAAGAAAGTAGCCTCTCATGGGTCCTTACCTTTTCATAACTACAGGAAATTCATTTACTTTTTCAATGATTCCAACATGGAAGACAAGGAAAAGATGGAAAAATCTTACATGCACAATCTTGTGTTGTCAGACTTAAACATTTAGGACCCTAAACATAGGCTAGGAGATATACAGTTGATGGAATTAGCCTCTTAGATAGTTAATGAGGAGGAAAGAGCAAAGGAAGTAAAGAGGGTAATGAGAATAGAAAAAAAAAACTATTAAACCTTATGGGAGTCAGGAACAATCATCTCATGATAGAAAATGATGTGACCCTTGCAAACAATTACCTCAGCACACAAGCACAAGAAATTTCCCATTTTGATGATGTTTCTAGGTTGTTGGCAGATGAATGTGTAATGGAAAGTTAGAGAAGCGGGAATGGGCTCCCTCTTAGTCTGAGAAACTTGGAATATCATACCCATAGAGGTTGAGAAGTGCCCTAGAAAGAGAACCATTGTACAAGAGGGCTATGTAGACATGGAAGATCCAACGGCTGGGATTCAAACTTAGTCCACCTTTGCTACTGGGACTGGGTGATAGAAAATACCAAGATGAGGGAAGTAGAGAACACGATGAGGCAGAAAAGAATGATAGATTCTTCCCTCCTGAAGGAACTCCTTCACTTCTTCCTTGGGAAGTCAGAGGGGCCACTAAAGAAATGAAAGAGATGAAGAAGAAGGACTAAGCTCCTCAGAGGATGAGCAACCATTTGGTAGGGGTGTGATGATGAGCACCATCGTTAGGTATATTTGGAGGGGTTAATTGTCACGTTTTTAGCCTTATTAGTCTCTCTTTCTCACATTTATTACATTATGGTCATATGTTTCTTAGTGTAGATGGTGATCAAGGTTTTCATACTTCGAATGCCTAATATGGTTTAAATGCAGGATAGTCACGAAGCTATGCCATTTTTGTTGAATATTGTGCAATAAAAGCTATGAGTAGACAAAAAGGAGAGATTATAGGAGGGTTGGCCCCTTCCTTAACTCCTCAAGGCAACCAAAATATCCTCGAGATTTCCTCCAACAACTCAAAATCAAAGGTATCCAAGCAAGTGGAAGATCAAGTGAACCAAAGATCCACTTCTCTTGCAGTCAAAGGGGAAACATCACCTAATTTTTATGGATCTATTGGTAGCTACCTGTTAGGTTAAATATGGCAAAGAAAGATCTCATTAGGATTCAAAATTTGGAGAAAGCTAGTAGACCCTTAGCTCTTGTGATAGAATTTTGAGACTTTCATGGTTATGTAATGAGACTATTTCCGCAATAAAATGAGTATTCAGTTTTTCCTTCATTGATTTAGTTTCAGAGAGCTAGGATTGTGGATTACAGCCCAATCCATTGGCCTTAGTCTCTCTCTTGTATAATTATGTTTATTTTTATGCCAGTGTATCTAGTTTGCTTCATTTGTATTAGCTAGTTTGCTTACATTTCATTTTATTGTTTTTAGTTTGCTTCCATTTTATCTTTGTTGTAGTTAGTCTTAAATAGATATTGGTATTGTAGAATATAAAATAAAAAAGCTACGTGTCAAAGACTCCCTCTCTCATCTCTTTCAATGGATATTGAGGAGGGAATATATTCACCACAGGCCCAAATTTTCTCTTCAGTTTATGATTTCTTGGAAATAATAGATAGGTTGTTGTAATTTCATGAACATGTTGAGAATATTGAGTTAGATCTCTATTTGAATGCTTAAGTAGGTTTTCTTATCAAATTAAACTCATCTTTTCCATCTTCTTCATCATAGATTTTCCAATGTTTATTCCATGAGCAGGTAGTTTTCTTGCAGGTTCAAGTAGCACAGTAGAGGAAGACTTCACTAGCACCCTAGCTTCATTTCTCACCCTTGATCTGCCTACTTTCAACCAAATCGCCTTTAGCCTTGTTTTTAATATTTTCACCTCCACACCATGAGCAACCCTAGAAGTGCAAGACGGGCTTTGCAAGAGGCTATGAGCTTGGCCAATGGGTTTCCCACCTTTCATTCATGTAAGTTCACCTTAATTTTACCTCCCCTACACTTTTTCCCATCATTTTTGGCCTAAGACTGCCCTTAGCCTATTTCCTGTAGAATTTCAGGACTTTCCTATGGCAAACCCTGAAGCAGAACCATTTAACCTCTCCTATAGCCCAGAAAATTCCCTCCACCTCATCTAGACCTGCCACAATGATAAAGACACCTTTAGACCCTACAATCATGAGTCCAAGACCTTCCTAAGACACCTTAGCACCTTCTTATTTTTCCGCAAAACAGAGTATTTACAAGCATAATTAGGTCGTGACTAGATGCATGGAGATTCTGCGCGTGTAGCTTGATCACCCATGTGGTCAAGGAAAAAAATGGGTAGGGGCCTATAAAAACCTAATTTGTACGAACCCCTACCTAGTAACACTGAAAAAATTAAAATGTTGGACGTTTAGGTTCCTACCTAACACTATCGATTTGAATCCCTCGTACACAGGCTGACCGCAACGGCAAGAAAGGCTCAGCAGCAAGCTCTGGCCTCTCAAACTATCAAAATCTCAAATGACAAAAATGAATTGAAATGAGCCATATTGGCCTATATATCGCCCTTTTCAAATTTTTTGAGGAACCATAATAGGAGCTCAGAAAGCCCAATTATGAAACCGAAAGCAACACAGTGATAAACACCTCATGACGCCCAAAGGAGGCATCACAGATTCATGCCTCCGAAAAAATAATTTTTTTTCAATTTCGACAGGTATGCCCTCTCTTATCGTTTTTTTCATTTAACACATTTTGTCAATATATTTGAATGAAAAATATGCTTTCACTTAGGGTATTGGTTGTAGGTATCATACAATACGAAAAACCACATATTTCCTCAGTCACTAAAGGTTCCAGAGCAGGTATCATTCTACCCTCAGCATGATAGAGTCCCATAGAATATTTGAATATCGTGGCATCATTTCTCCACAAGAAATCAACCATAGGTTCCAAAAACTCGACCATGTTTATCATCTCCCCACCTTGCATAGGAAAAACATCCTCATCGGTCAGTAAAACCTCCCCCTCCATGGCAGCCATCACTCAAGAAGACCATGCATCAAAAATATGGCACCATGGCCATCACACCCCAGTCTGGGAAGCACTTTATGTTTGTCCATCAATCATACATTAAGTGAAGTTTTACCATATCATGATAAAACCCCTTTCCCAGACTACCATTTTTCGCAAGAAGATCGAACACCCACCACCGCATCTCGCTTTTGGCCTACCATACCTCCATCAGCATAGCCCATCTATGATATTTTCCATCTGCTTCCCCACCCCCGCACCGAGACTAACTAGTGGGGCCCCCAGCCTCAACAAAACCACCTTCCTCACATCATCAGTGAGCGATCATTTTCATGTTTTTGGGGCACTCGTCTCTGTGTTTGTAAAATCCAAACCAATTTTATATTATTTTTCCAAGTGTACAAAGATTTATTTAGGAGAACATCTCCTACCCATCCACCCACTTTTCTCCCCTGGCAGTAGTCCATAATCACCCCTGGTTGTAGCTTCACATCTTTCACACTAAGAAACCACGACATTCATAACCAACATATACCCACCCTGGACATCCTACCGACTCCAGGGATTTCTTCATTAAAAATCGTTATGACTGCTGCCAAGTTGCTTTTTCAAGCTCCAATCTTGGGCCATTGAACTCCCATCACCAGGTTTCAGCCATTTCTTGCCATCATACCTATGTTAACTTATCATATTCGAGAATCTGGTCCCTTGAATCAACATTTCTCTCGATTGGTTGAGGCTTCCTTCTTATCGACTTCAACAACCATTCTCAAAACAAGAAGAAGTACCTTGGATGGCTCCTCACCTCAATAGGGGCATCCTCGAATGGACTGATGGGAATCATCATTGCCCATTGATGTCATCAAACCTCCTAACATTCAACTACAACACAAGTTTTCATGTCAATATGGTATCGTACTTCACAAGCATTGCACTTTGTCAGAATTTGTCGAAGACCCGTGCCATTATAAGCATCTCTTTCAAACACCGAAACCAACTAGGAGATCGAGACCATTAGTAATTAAAATGAGGCCACATGCACAAATTTTCTACCCTCAAACTCGATTTCTATATCCTCCACCTGGTTTCGTGTGTCAACATGTCTTTGCAATGGTAGTGATACCAAACATATATTTCGTGATACTAGTTTGGTATCTAGCCCCACCCGCCATGGAATGAGGCCCTAACGTCACTTCCACAAGAGAAAACCATATCAATCCTCAAGAGTTGCCACTGATTATAGAAACCTCCATGGTCGTATTGTTCAAGTAGACTCCCATAGCAACGCTGGTTAAAGCGACCAGAAAATCCTATAAAAAAGGGAAAAAGATAGAAAACCCCATCATGCCAAGGGAACTGCAACCTTTTGCATTATGAGATATTGTATGTCACCCTACCATTATATGCCTAGAGTTGGACGAGTTGAAACCTATCCTAAGCTCCGAAAGAAATCTCACGGCCACAAGTCCCCATAAAAGGGAACCAACAACAAAGAACCAAGGCAAATCATTGCGTCCCAACCACGAATGCACTATCTGTAACAATTATGGGCATAAACCCATCATTGTCCAGAAATATCGCGATATAGTGATGCCTTACATGCCCTAGAACAATAATATTAGGAGGATCCCCCCATGCATACAAATGGGGAAGAACCTTGAGTCATATTATACCTTGAGGAGGCATGGCAGTCACCTACAAGACTCCCGTTTGTTCCTCCTCCTCTTATCCAACGTTGTACACTCTGTGAAGAATGTGATCATTTCATCACTGAATGTGTAGCCCGAGAGCTATTTCAAATATGGTATCTGATTAACCGTGTATACTATGTTGGCCTACGAGCAGCCCAGTATTTGTGTCAGGTATGTTATGGCAATCACCCATTACGTCATTGCCATTACATTCCTAGCTTTCGTTTAGCGATAACCATATTACACATGGCCATAATTCGCCTCTCCCTAGAAGATGGCTTAGATACGAAATCCATGGATAGATTGAAAACACAAGAGGATGTGACAAGCAGATCCATTCTCTTCTTGTTAGTAGAAAAGTGACTTGCTGGGGGGCACATAGCCCCCCCAGTCTCCCTCCATGGAGAAAACCAACCTGTGTGTTTTGTAGCGCACATAACCTTTTTTTCACCGAATTCCCATACCTCTAATTGCTACGCAGATGGTACCTAATCACGTCACCATCTCTGAGGGAAGGGAACACCCAAGAAATACATTCTTGTCTAGTATGTCAAGGAAACCATCATGCTCAACACTGTACTTATATCCCTCAAGTGCGCCGCCTAATCAACCTCATACGCTCATTAGAAATGTGGTGCCAAGATATAATCAGTCCTAATCTTAGAAAACCCAATGTAAGGCAGAATGTCCCCAGCCAACCTACCCCATATCACCACCAAGACATTGGGCAATTCAAAAAGACGCACCAGCCTAATAGGACCTATGTCCAAGCTAGGGCAGAATGTGGGTTGTGCGACATAATCGACCACCAGGTTAATCGGTGTAAGGAAATGAACTAAAAATGGGTTGGATAACATGTTATTCTTTTCAAGAACCTCCCACTCAGTTAAACAAATAAAATATCTAGCTTATATTTAACTTTCGCAGAATTTTATACTTGAAAACATGTGTATGTTTTTTAACTGTTTAAGTACCTTAATTCCATTTGTTTTTGCTAAAATTAAACATGTGCAACAACCATATAATTCAGCAAATAAACATCAATACATAACAACAAATACAATCTAGGAGTTCACCCAAATATCGTGGGTTATGTCTCCTTCAGATCTTGTCATCTTGACTTGGCTCTTTGGGATTATAGAAAATTTCTTTTACAAGTTACAAACTCAAATCCAATGGTTAACTGAACTGAACCAATGGGTTTATAATATCATTTATATCCCTGTCATGGTTGTCATCACTCTAAAAACAGATCTAGGCTTTCGTAGACTTGATTCCTTCTGTCGGTGCTCTTGAGATACAATGACCTTCTCTATGGCACTATATCCTTCAGAATTTTTTTTTTCCCTGAAACCTCACCTACTATCTCCATCACATATCAGACCTCCAAAATAGACTGATCGTTTGCTCAAAATGAGCACTGGATCCCCAAACTAGGCCTCCATCCAGTGACGGCCCTAGACTGCCCAAAACTTCCCTGTAGGTTTTCGACCTTTAGAAGTCTTCAAATGACTCTAAAAATCCCTTCAGTGGATTTACAATGTCAAAAGAAGTTATAATGGACTATTTTTTTGTTGAATAAGGCCTTAGTTTCCCTGGCTAGGCCTCAAACTGCTGTTGCCACTTATTGGCCTTGGTTTCCCCTGGAACTTCACTGAAGCATATCGGCATTAAAAAGTCCTATATAGGCTCTGAAAGCCACACCATTAGTTCCAAAATGTTTGAAACATCCAAAAATGACTACTAGATTCTTGAATAAGGCCTCTAGCTGCACTGGCTAGGCCTCAAACTATTGCTGGCTCCTGGTGGTCCCCGTGGCCCCTAGAACTTCACTAAAGCAAAAAAACTACTCAAAATTCCTCTGATGGCTCTTCAACCCTCACCAATGAGTCTGGAATGTCTGAGATAGTCGAAATTGACTATTAACACTCCAAAAAATTTTGAATCTAGCTCAAGATAGAGCCTAAACTCATTTTTCCCAATGACCCCTAAAAATCCTCCACCAAACTTGGAGGAACTGGACTTAACTCCAGTTAAAAATGGAAAATTCTTAAAATTGGTGGTGTGCCAAAATTTCCGCCATAGTTGACGGTTAACATTAAAAATGGCAGTTAGATTGGGCACATGTCCCCGAAAATTCCGCGGTTTTTTGTAACCGTTGTTGAGAATGCAACAAGATGACAAAGCTTAGTGGAAAGGAGTCGCCTTCACTAAGTGGACCCGCAGGGTATTTTTGGCGCAAATTCTATTTTTAGACATGTCGATCATGATTCTATGAGTTGCAGGATGCTATTTGTGGAGGGTTGGTCAAGTTGGAAAAATAGATGGACTTCTATTTTTAGACATATTGGGCGGAATCTATTTTTAGATTGCCAGTCTAAAAATAGATATGTCGAATATTATTAGCTCTTAATAATATTTGGACTATAAACATTATCTTATCCTCTTGGAGCACTTCAGTTTGATGCCTGGATGTGGCACACGCAGCTGACAGAAGGAATTACACTATTCCTAGGGTCTAAGTGGAGCTATTGCATGATGAATTCAGTTAGAACTCATGTGAGTGAGTTTGGTGGAGTTGATTGAGGAGTTGATGGAGTTGTGTTCAGTTTGACTTAGTTGAACTAGTTGTATTTAGTCTAACTGATTAATACACTAGTGATGAGTGGTGTGAATTAATTATTAACTCATAAATCAACTAATGAACACATCAGTTAACTTCAGTGCATGGACAGTTTCAGTGGAGATCAGTGATGGAGGTAGGTGAAAGAGCAGGTTGACTATCAGTTGTGACTATACTGGTGCATGAGATTTGCACACACATTGATTGAGATTGCCAATGAGTATTACGCAGTACAACTTGGTGGGATTTGAACCTTGATCTCACAATTATCCATATTGGATTGCGCAGTAGAGGCTGGCTAACAGGTGGAGGAGATTTGAGCATGTGACTTGCTTGGTCTGAGCTTGTGTAGTGTGTAGCATGTGAGATAGTGCTGAGAGCTTGTGAGGAGCCTTGTGCTATTATTGTTACATGTTCTCTATCATTATAATATACAGATAGTTGGGGGTTTTCAGCTTTAAGCTTTCCCATAAATATTGTGTTTATATGTGTGATTGTTTATGGTTTGGTTTTAATGTGCGCATGCGATTGTTTTATAATTCCGCAAATTGATGATCAATAGTAGAAGAGGTTATGTATTATGCATGAAGCTCAAATAGTGTGTGATCAGGATAATCTCGGTGAATAAGTGATCTATTATTCAAATTTCTACAATAGTCGGGGTTTATTTGTTGGTGGATAAATATTAACCTCATGGCATGTGAACATGTTTGATCAACCCATCGCAAAGATTGTTGGGGCTTAACATTTGGCCCATTTTTTGGGGCTACGACCACATGGGGGGGGAGCTGGCCCCCTAAACCTCCATATGCAATTTCATTAAACCATAACTAAAATGCGCCGATGTATAGTGTTAAGAACCAAATGATAGGGTGAGTGGTTAAGACACCTGCACGTGAGCTCCAAGGTCTCGAGGTCAACTCTGGTCAGCTCCCCAAAATTTTAACATGACAAACCTGGGCCACGTGGTAGCTTCGAGCCTGCCACGTGGTAGCCTCTAATTGGCCGAGCCAAAACCACATACAATCCAACTCCAATTACATGCTGGCACTTGTCAATCACTGGTTGGTCTGGAAGGAATATTCCAAGGAATATTTTGAGGAAAATTCTAGGAATATTCTATGAATATTCCCTCAAATATTCTTTTTTTTTTTAATTTTTCCAAAACCAGTCAAACTTGGTCAAAATCCGAAAATTGTAGTTTACTAGAATTTTTAAACTACGATAACTTCTTCATATGGTGTCAGTTTTTCGAACTGTTCATGGTTCTAGAATCAGGAAGAACAGTTCTATCTAGTCGCTTGGGTTCAGCACACTTCCAAAAATATTGAATTTTGAGCTATCAATTAGGTCCATGATCCAAATCTGATCACACCTCCCCATTGGGAATCTTTTGGACCCTAAAAGACTAATTTGCTGATCTGTTCAGTAGATGAGAGTACAACACCCTCTTCTTTTTAGCCTCCATTCACTTTCTTTGCATGGATTAGTGCCTTTGAACCACAACTTGAAGGTATTCGACACTTTCCTTCTTGGATGCACTTGTCCTCCTATCAATAATTGTCTTCCTTGCTCATCCATAAATTTCTGGCGAGAAATTTATGGAAGGTAGTTGAGCATCATCTCCTTGATTATCGATAAAATGTGGCTCAAAAAAACGTGATATTACAACAGAAATACATGCATACTTGATTGAAATTTTCATATGTACAAATGAAAGTATGTATTACTAAGTTAAGAAGTCAAACCACTTCTTACCAACCCACTTCCAAGGCAATTTTTTCAGTTGAAAATCTTCCTCATGTGAAACATCTGCTCTCACATCAATGATGGATTCCATGGTTCCACTTTCGCCACTCTTTCTGTCCTCTTGCCTCAAATTCTTGGGAATATTAGTTGGATGGAATGTCCAACATTGGGAAACAACTTGTCCCTTCTTCTGGAAATCTGTGTAGGTCTTATGCACCTTCTTTGCAAGTTTCCTTTGCTTCAATTATTTCCTGTATTCCTTCATTCTCTTCTGGTATCTCGAAACATCATGGTTACACAGACCACAATATGCACATAAACTCTTTCTTCCATTCAAGCATGAAGAATTGTCATGCCTTGCAAAAACATAATCAACTTGACTATGGGAAGAATTATACCTCAAAAATCTCTTTCCATGTCCATATTTTTTACCTTCTTGAGGAGATGAACTAGTAGAGGTTCCAGCTTTCTTTTGCAGACTAACATCAGTATTCATGTCTTGAAAATTGTTCGAACTCTCATGCTCACCATAAGCTGCATGTATACACACATCTTGCTGCAACATAGGCTTCAAACAGTGGAAATCAACTTGAAAACAAACTTGACATGTTTGTGGTTTAGAACTTGGAACAAAAGTTCTTTTTGAAGTTGCCTCATACACCTTCATGGCTTTGGAGTCTTCGCCATTAGATTAAACATAACCAAGACCAAATTTCTTAGGTATTTCCTCAACCAAAATAGGGTCAATCATGCCTTATGCATGATTTCCTAAACCCTTGCCTTCATAGCCCATTTTAAACATTAACTTGGACCCTATACCTCTAGTGTGCTTTTCAAATGAACCAACACATCTTTCTGAAGAGGAAACTAAAGACAAATTAGAGTGAATCCAATGCTTCATGTTAGCACTCAAATCTACCTCAGGCTGAAATGAATTAAAACTCAAGGCTACATCAAACCACGCTCAGCCTCGTAGCTAGCCCTACGAGGACAGGAGAGGGCTCTCTCCATCAATCTCGAGAAAATAAAAAATAGGATGCGAGATGACTTACAATAAGAACTGATTTTAGGCTAGTAAAGAGATAGGTATGTTTGTTTTTTGGTTTTTTGGGTTTTCGCTGGAGTAATGGGAAAACAAATTTTGGGTCCGGGGATAAGGTCAGACCTTTGCAGAGTTCAAGCTGGGGCGAGGTAGGTGATGATCTTGATGTTTTAAATTGGATGTATGGATAGATTAGACCGACGAGGAGCTGAAGAGGGCAAAGAAGAACTTGGATCCTCTCCAAACAGCTGAAAACATATAGAACTAACCGAATTCAAAGGCTAAGCACTGTAAACAATGGATTCAACCTTATTTCACTCATTCAATTTAGTTCAGAAGCATAATGAAAGGATGGCAACATTAAACATGAAGAAACTTACAGTAAACAAAGGAGAAACATCATCAAGAACAGAACACCACAAGGATCCCAACAAGTGCCGCAAAACCCCCGATCTTTCCTTAGCCAAAATATGAAAAGTATGTACAATAGTATCAAAAGTATCCCAAGAGTCCAACCTGTAGAATGCCTCAGAAATTACAATATATAGATCACTCTAACCCCTTTTCCCACCTCTAGGGGTCGAATTCCCTCTTCAGGGATCAGTTTCAACCAATTCTAATCATGGAACTACAATCTAGGCAGCTAACAACTTGCCTCTAAAAGAATGGAAACTGATCCATTACATGATTTTTTACTCATTTGAGAGTGAATCTTCTAGAAGAGATAAAAACAAGCCAAAGTTACATGCAAAACATGAATTTACATCATAAAACCCAAAAATTCTATCCATAAGCAAAACTGGTCCATACTAGGCGAAAAACTGAGCTGGCAGCTGAAAATTCAGGAAAAATTCCAGGTGGGTCGCTCCTGAGCCGTGTGGGTCGCTCATGTTCCAGGCTGAATTTGAGGTACTTCCCGGCATCCAAATTGAGCTCATGATAGCTCTTTGGAAGGCCCTGGATGTCTACTTTCCAACCCAAGTAGAATTTTTGAATTTGGAGGTGATTTGACCCTCCAAAACCTCATTCTCCCAGAGGTACTCCCTGCTGGTGCAAAAGGTGGCAGCAAGGTGATTTTCATGGTGTTTTTGAGCTGTTTGACCATCCAGATTTTGATGAAATGCTAATTTGACTTCAGAGGATGCATAATTAACCATGAAAAATCCAAAAATGTAAAAATTTCCTCCAGCAAGTGTCCCAAAAAAAAGTGAGCGCATGAGCGCGCGACCCACGTAACTGCAAAACCTGTTATTTGACCCAAAAATTTGAAAATGACAAAATTTTCTCCGAATTTGCCCAAATTCGGAGCGGAGACCCTCCATCATGTATCTTGCTCATTCAATGAAGCCTCGGCCAAAATACGGAGTGGATCAGGCCTTTTCCGTCATTTTAGTGTTCTCCTGGTGCATGCATCTCTTGTGGTGAAAACACTGTCACGGTTGTATGATGTGTTGTTGTCAGTCATGATGTAGCAATGTGTATGTTCAACCTGTTGAAAATGAGAAATGGGACCTTGGTTTCTTTGTCTCCATCATGATCCTGTGAATGTACCTACGCTGATGAAGAAGGCGAGACCCCTTCCACGTCATGTGGAGATAGTACTCGCGCTGCTGATGAAGTCAACGAGACCCCTTCCACCCCATGTGGAGATAGTACTCGTCGTGATGCTGCAAACAAAGCTCTGTGGCCTCTCTGATATGCTACCACTACTGGCGCACTGCTATGCTCCATCTCAGTACATCAACCTCAACGATTGAGTCACTGTCCGACTCCTGCTCATATTCTGACTCTATCTCTGACATGGCTGCGAACAAGATATGTGCAATATGTATACTGATAGAGATGCAGTGAAAACAAGGTTATGATGGTGTGTTTCAAAACCCAACAAGTATCCCACCGTCACAACACCATAAGGAAACAAACCATGATAAAATATCAGTTTTAAATGGATTGGAAAAGGCACAATCTCTGTTTTGAATGCAAGTGAAATTTTGACCAAAGGGAGCAGGCAACCTTCAGAATATTAAACAAGTCTTATCAAAGGGAGCATGGCATCATATGAATGTTTTTGTCCATGAGTAATAACAATAAGGGTGTCAATGGGCAGTTTGGAACAAAGTCATGAGAACGTTTTTACATTGGGCAGTGAGACATAATACAACCACAGTCACCATTGAACAAAGGTTTTAAAACATGGTATAATAATAACAATGGTCACAATGGCATAATAGGCATGAGAACAATATGGTTTTGATATTATATGGAAGGCTGGACATATCACTTATATAAGATAAGAAACAAACTCATGCAACCACCCATATCATTTTAAAACCCTGAAAACGATATTGCCATGACTGTGGGGTTTAAATCCTCCATTTGAAATGTTTGAAACCACCAACGATGCCACCGGTGCATTTAAAAACATCAAGCAATTGAAAATAACCTGTTTGAAGGCCGATGAATCGATCCCAAGCAAGACTGGGCGCTCAAAATGAAGTTTCGAACCTCTGTATCTGCGTGGGTCGCGCAGGCCCCAGGTGGGTCGCTCGGGCCCCAGGTGGGTCGCGTTTCTCTTGCAGGAAGCTTTTGGAGGCCTTCCCGGTGTCCAAATCGGGCGTGTGATAGCTCGTTGGAAAGATATTGGAGTCTACTTTCCAAAAAAAGTGGAATTATGCAATTTGGATCCCATTTACCCTGTCAAAAACCAAATCTCCCAACACTAGTCAAAATGAGCAGAATGAGGCTGCCTCAAGGCAGAGTGCTGTTGCAGTCAACTTTTGAAGGTCTTCCTCAACTCCAAATTGAGCTCATGATAGCTCATTGGAAATTTATTTCTGTCTAGTTATCATTTGACTCATCATGCAAGTCATTTGGCCAAACATGCTAGGAGAAAACTTGATTTTCCCAAGGTCACTTCAGAGGTGCATTCAATTCTCCTGAGGCAACGGTATTTTTGACATTTCTTAAAAACCATGATACCTGTGTAAAAAGTGAAAGAGGTTTTTCTTCCTTGGAATGTTGTGGACAAAAACCTCTCTCATTTTCCCAAATTACATCTTTGATTTCTCTGAAACATCTTTTGAGTGAAACCGATCCCGATGTGTGAAACAAGGAATTTTGTCGAAATGAAGCGAAACGAAGGGGGTAAGGGGCTTCTAAATTCTTGGGGAAATTTTGGGAAGTAGGGAGGGATGTTAGGAAGTAGGGGGAAGTGGAATCACAGAGATTGAGTGAGGGGAAGGGGTCCAAAAGGGCAAAACACAGACCTAGCCTAGGAAATTGCCAAGTTTTGGCAAGAAACTAGGGTTTGTGCAAAAATGAGGAATTTTGGGGATCTCAGTGATGGGAAGTGTTTAATGAGGTAAATTAATGATAGGGGAAGGTATATGAACATCAGGATACAAGTTTTTCCGATGATTTGACCGTCCAAGAGAAATTACCTCCAAAACCCTAGGAGAGGGAAATGGACCTTACCTAGACACAACTGAAGCATGAACAAGACGTAAAATGACCCAATGGAACTTGACATGATGATGCAAACCCTCTGAATGATGATACACTCAGCTGAATGGTGACATGGACTGACATTTGGACAAATTTGAAAAGAGTGAAAACCAACCCTAGACCTAATGCCTAGTGATCAAATTTTGCTTGAAGACTTTTTGAAATGACAAAATTTGACTTTGACACTTTCAAATCACTTTGAAAGAGCATGTTTGATCACTGGAGGAATACTGCAAAGGCTGACACTAACATTGGCTCCAATGGGGATGGTAGCTCCAGCTCCGTGGAGGTGCCAAGAACCGTAGAACTTTGGGAGAGCAGACCAGTGCTTCCATCCATTGGGCCATGGAATCAAAAACTCAAACTGAAATGCATGACTGAAAACTGATGACAAAAATTGACTCTCACTCAACTAAAAACTGACTCGATACTTAAACACAACCGACAAACTAGAAAAGATGCTCAAAGTAGAGCTTATTCAATACAACCTACTCTAATTGTGATTTTCACCACCCGATCAAGTGTAATGGAACAGCCAATGCAACCATGCAAGCATGCTGGCTGCTGTTTGATTTCTTCCCAAATGCTTGCTTATGAACAACGAGAAACAACTACTGACAGGAAACTCCCATGGAAACTTTGAACCAAGTGGACTGCTGATAAACTTGAAAAGCATAAATCGACTGGATGACTGCAAGAATACTGTGAAAGGATCTTCATAAACATAGCTCTGGTCCAGATAATCTCCATACCTTGATCTTAAACTTTTCCTCACAACTGCGGTGCTTTTCTTTGGTGATTGCAGCAAGCTGTCAAAAGGATCCTGAAATTCATGAAAAATCAAACTCTGTTGCTGATTCCAGACATAACAAAAGTCTCCTTCATCAATCTCCTCATATGAATGGAAATCTTGACATGTGCTATGCAATGAACAATCTGTTAAACAAGACAATGAAGGTGACCTTTGAACAAGATTATCATCAACATTCTTTTCGGGCACATGGTTAGCTAATGGAGCAAAATTTTTATAACAAAAATCATCCAACACATGAGCAATAGGATCATCAAAAACTTGAGAAGACTGCTGCAATGTATCCATTGAAACTGTATGACCTCCTTCTGGCTGTTCCTCTTTTTCTTGAGATATATTACGAAGATTCTGCCTTATAAACTGAAATGCTTCGAAACAAAAGGGTATAGAATCTTCCTGCATCATCAAATTATGTATTTCATCTTCCACAACTTCATCTGTAATCTGACCTTCAATTGCATTAGATGGCTGCAAATCTGATGCTACAAGCTGCTCAAAAATCTCGTTATCTATCTCAACCTCAACATTAACACTGAGAGATTTCTGATTTCCTATAGGCTGCTCATTTGAAGATTTACTATGCAATTTTTCTCTCAAAAACTGAAATGATTCAAAACAGAAAGGTACGGAGTCACCTTGAATCATTAAATCATGTGTGCCCACTTCCAAGTCTTCAGCTGCAATTTGATAATCAATGACTTTTGAAGACTGCAAATCTGAATATGAGAAGTTTGTGTTGCCCTCAAGACGATCCAGATCAAGACTTGTTGACGTTTGATTTCTGATTGCATGGAAGTTATCTCTAATGAACTGAAACGAATCAAAACACAAAGGCAAAGATCCTTCACCTACATCAAAATTTTCTGCACTTTCCTCATCATTGCCATAGCTGATATGCATCGGTTGATCACTGTACTCGAGCTGCTGAAAGTGAACTTCCTCCTCGCACAAACTAGCTGCTGATTTGTCTGCAAGATTAGATTCTTTTTGGAGAACATAATCATCATCATACTGATCAAACTGAGGCAATTCATTATCAAACATACACATCATATCAACAGCTCTCTTTTCTTCACAATGATCTATAAAACAATCACTATGACAACTGGGATCAGAAACAAAATGTTTTGGATCAGCAACTTGTTCTTGAATGTCATTTTCATTTTTTACAGTCATTTTCCGCACCATCTCTTCTACTGCATTTACGAAAAGATCAAGCTTTTCCTCTGAAAGTGTCAGCTGCTCTGAAACATTCTTCTTTTCTTCTTCCTTCAACCTTGCCCTCAAGATCAGCAAATGAGACTCTACATTCACTGCCTTGTTCTGCATCTCGTGAAGTGTTGCAACATTCTTTTCTCTTAGCTGAAACTCCATTTCCGGATCAAAGGCACCCGGGTAGTGCAAGAGAGCAGATCTAGGAGAAGGTCTTATATCAACTGGCATCGAATAATAAACTTGGTTAAATCTAGCAGAAAATTGTTGTATTGTCTCACCTGGCATTCTTTTCAACTGGTTATACTCCTCTATAATCAACAAAAAGTTTTGTCCGATCATCCACCTGTCAAGGAAAACTTTGACAAACTGCTGAAAATCTGTGATGCTCGCATCAGGCAGGGCTTTGAACCAACTCTTCACTTGGCCTTTCAAAGAAAGAGAAAAAAGCCTAATACTAACATCTTCATCATCAACTTCAAAAAGATCTAGAAAAGTCTCAACATTCTGCACATGTTTCTCAGCATTGACATTGTTACCTTCACCGTCAAATCTTGGTAGATATAGGTCATAATTTGCAGGAAAAGTATGAAGAACAGAAGGCAAAACAAGAGGTTTATACCGATCTGGAATTTTACAAGGTGTAGGGGCATGTACAAGTGCTGTGAAATCAATTTTCTTTTCTTTATGCTCATCACTTTGTAGAGAGTCAACATAAGATGTGGGAAAAGTGAGGAGGCTAGGATCAAAGGGAAACTCAACATTTACACTCTTTGAATAGGTCGAGTGAAGATTTTGATGACCTTTCTCATACAACAAACTTTGAAAAACTTTCAGGATAGCTTCAAGACCAGCAAAGAAGTAATTTACAAGAAAGAAGATTAGATCCTGAATACCATTCCACTTTAGATACCTGAACTTTGTGTAAGATCCTTCCATTTTCTCAGAGAAAGAGTCAGTCCTCCAGACTTTGAATTGGAGTCACTAGGTGAATGATTTCAGCCTTCGTATGTCTGATCGTTGTCCACCATCAACCATCAGATCTGATCTTGATACATATACTGGGGCAATTTGCAAATCAAGGGACACATTCACAAGCTAAACCGGAGATCGACTGAAGCAGCTTTTATCTACTATGCACTCGCAAAGCAATGTGCAGTTCGAAGGCTACCTGGCGTGACTTCAGACTCCGTCTATAGCAAATGACAGTAACAAGCAAACCATTTTCTTCCCCAGTATGGTTGCCACTATGTTAGCACTCAAATCTACCTCAGGCTGAAATGAAGTAAAACTCAAGGCTACATCAAACCACGCTCAGCCTCGTAGCTAGCCCTACGAGGACAGGAGAGGGCTCTCTCCGTCAATCTCGAGAAAATAAGCAATAGGATGCGAGATGACTTACAATAAGAACTGATTTTAGGCTAGTAAAGAGATAGGTATGTTTGTTTTTTGTTTTTTTGAGTTTTCGCTGGAGTAATGGGAAAACAAATTTTGGGTCCGGGGATAAGGTCAGACCTTTGCAGAGATCAAGCTGGGGCGAGGTAGGTGATGATCTTGATGCTTTAAATTGGATGTATGGATAGATTAGACCGACGAGGAGCTGAAGAGGGCAAAGAAGAACTTGGATCCTTTCCAAACAGCTGAAAACATATAGAACTAACTGAATTCAAAGGCTAAGCACTGTAAACAATGGATTCAACCTTATTTCACTCATTCAATTTAGTTCAGAATCATAATGAAAGGATGGCAACATTAAACATGAAGAAACTTACAGTAAACAAAGGAGAAACATCATCAAGAACAGAACACCACAAGGATCCCAACAAGTGCCGCAAAACCCCTGATCTTTCCTTAGCCAAAATATGAAAAGTATGTACAATCGTATCAAAAGTATCCCAAGAGTCCAACCTCTCCAACCCCTGAAAATGATTGAGAAATTACAATATATAGATCACTCTAACACCTTTCCCCACCTCTAGGGGTCGAATTCCCTCTTCAGGGATCAGTTTCAACCAATTCTAATCATGGAACTACAATCTAGGCAACTAACAACTTGCCTCTAAAAGAGTGGAAACTGATCCATTACATGATTTTTTACTCATTTGAGAGTGAATCTTCTAGAAGAGATAAAAACAAGCCAAAGTTACATGCCAAACATGAATTTACATCATAAAACCCAAAAATTCTATCCATAAGCAAAAATGGTCCATACTAGGCGAAAAACTGAGCTGGCAGCTGAAAATTCAGGAAAAATTCCAGGTGGGTCGCTCCTGAGCCGTGTGGGTCGCTCATGTTCCAGGCTGAATTTGAGGTACTTCCCGTCATCCAAATTGAGCGCATGATAGCTCGTTGGAAAGACCTGGATGTCTACTTTACAAACCAAGTGGAATTTTGGAATTTGGAGTTGATTTGACCCTCCAAAACCTCATTCTCCCAGAGGTACTCCCTGCTGGTGCAAAAGGTGGCAGCAAGGTGATTTTCATGGTGTTTTTGAGCTGTTTGACCATCCAGATTTTGATGAAATGCTAAGTTGACTTCAGAGGATACATAATTAACCATGAAAAATCCAAAAATGTAAAAATCTCCTCCAGCAAGTGTCCCAAAAAAAAGTGAGCGCATGAGCGCGCGACCCACGTAACTGAAAACCCTGTTTTTAGACCAAAAAATTTCAAAATGACAAAATTTTCTCCGAATTTGCTCAAATTCGGAGCGAAGACCCTCCATCATGTATCTTGCTCAGTAAATGAAGCTTCGGCCAAAATCCGGAGTGGATCAGGCCTTTTCCGCCATTTTAGTGCTTTCCTGGTGCATGCAGCCCCTGTGATGAAAACACTGTCTCGGTTGTATGATGTGTTGTTGTCAGTCATGATGTAGCAATGTGTATGTTCAACCTGTTGAAAATGAGAAATGGGACCTTGGTGTCTTTGTCTCCATCATGATCCTGTGAATGTACCTACGCTGATGAAGAAGGTGAGACCCCTTCCACGTCATGTGGAGATAGTACTCGCGCTGCTGATGAAGTCAACGAGACCCCTTCCACCCCATGTGGAGATAGTACTCGTCGTGATGCTGCAAACAAAGCTCTGTGGCCTCTTTGATATGCTACCACTACTGGCGCACTGCTATGCTCCATCTCAGTACATCAACCTCAACGATTGAGTCACTGTCCGACTCCTGCTCATATTCTGACTCTGTCTCTGACATGGCTGTGAACAAGATATGTGCAATATGTATACTGATAAAAGCAGTGCAAACAAAGTTATGAAGTGTGTTTCAACAGCCAACAAGTATCCCACCGTCAAAACACCATAAGGAAACAAACCATGGATAAAATCTCTGTTTTAAATGGAAGTGAAATTTTGACCAAAGGGAGCAGGCAACCTTCAGAATATTGAACAAGTCTTGTCAAAGGGAGCATGGCATCATATGAATGTTTTTGTCTATGAGTAATAACAACAAGGGTGTCAAATGGGCAGTTTGAAACAGAGTTATGAGAGTATTTTTAACATTGGGCAGCGAGACACAAAACAACCATAGTTACCATGGAACGAAAGACTTAAACATGGCAAAGTAATAGCAATGATCACAATGGTATAATGGGCATGAGAAAAACATGGTTTTGATAATATATGGCAAGGCTGGATGTGTCACTGATATAAGATAGAAAACAAACTCATGCAACCATTCATTTTCATTTTAAAACCCTGAAAACGATATTGCTATGATTGTGGGGTTTTAAATCCTCCGTTTGAAACGTTTGAAACCACCAATGATGCCACCAACACATTTAAAAACATCAAGCAATTGCAAAAAACCTGTTTGAAGGCCGATGAGAGCGATCCAAACAAGACTGGGCGCTCAAAATGAATTTTCGAACCTCTGTTGATGCGTGGGTCGCTCACCTTCTGCGTGGGTCGCTCACCTTCTGCGTGGGTCGCTCGGCCCAGGTGGGTCGCTCTTGCCACATAGTGCATTTTTCAGAAAGCTTTTGGAGGCCTTCCCGATGTCCAAATCGGGCGTGTGATAGCTCGTTGGAAATATATTGGAGTCTAATTTCCAACACAAGTAGAATTATGCAATTTGGATTCCATTTACCTTGTTAAAAATCAAATCTCCCAACACTAGTCAAAATGAGCAGAATGAGGCTGCCTCAACGCAGAGCGCTGTTGCAATCAACTTTTGAAGGTCTTCCTCAACTCCAAATTGATCTCATGATAGCTCATTGGAAATTTATTTCTCTCTAGTTATCATTTGACTCATCAAGAAAGTCATTTGGACAAACATGCGAGGAGAAAACTTGATTTTCCCAAGGTCACTTCAGAGGTGCATTCAATTCTCCTGAGGCAACGGAATTTTTGACATTTCTCTAAAACCATGATACCTGTGTAAAAAGTGAAGGAGGTTTTTCTTCCTTGTTATGTTTTGGACAAAAACCTCTCTCAGTTTTCCAAAATTCATCTTTTATTTTTCTGAAACATCTTTTGAGTGAAACTTACCCCGATGTGTGAAACAAGGAATTTTGTCGAAATGAAGCGAAACGAAGGGGGTAAGGGGCTTCTAAATTCTTGGGGAAATTTTGGGAAGTAGGGAGGGATGTTAGGAAGCAGGGGGAAGTGGAATCACAGAGATTGAGTGAGGGGAAGGGGTCCAAAAGGGCGAAACACAGGCCTAGCCTAGGAAATTGCCAAGTTTTGGCTAGAAACTAGGGTTTGTGCAAAAATGAGGAATTTGGGGGATCTCAGTGATGGGAAGTGTTTAATTAGGTGAATTAATGATAGGGGAAGGTTTATGAACATCAGGATACAAGTTTTTCGATGATTTGACCATCCAAGAGAAATTACCTCCAAAACCCTAGGAGAGGGAAATGGACCTTACCTAGGCACAACTGAAGCATGAACAAGACGTAAAATGACCCAATGGAACTTGAAATGATGATGCAAACCCTCTGAATGATGATACACTCAGCTGAATGGTGACATGGACTGACATTTGGACAAATTTGAAAAGAGTGAAAACCAACCCTAGACCTAATGCCTAGTGATCAAATTTTGCTTGAAGACTTTTTGAAATGACAAAATTTGACTTTGACACTTTAAAATCACTTTGAAAGAGCATGTTTGATCACTGGAGGAAGACTGCAAAGGCTGACACTAACACTACATTTAAGTTTTCTGCAAAAGAGCAGAAAGTCTCAAGATGCTTCTGTGCATCAATTTCATTTTCCCCATTAAATCTAGGCAGGATCTTCAAATAATCCTATGGAATATCATTCAACACTCGTGGGAGTGCTAAAGGAGCATATTTGTTCAATAGGAAAGCTGGAACATTAGCCATTGGAGGAGGTGGGGGTTGTGCAACAATTTGATGTATAAATGAAGGAAGGGGAGGAGGAGGAAGTGGAGTATGTATAACAATGGGAATAAATTGCACAGAAGCATGAGGTGTAGATGGGAATAGTTCACGGTTAACAGCAGCTACTTCTGTGACTTCTTTAACTTCTTCAGCCTCAGGGGTAGGATGAGGGTTATCTCTGGTTCTAGCACTTCCCCTAGGTGGGCTATCTGAGTAATATTCGGGATAGTCGAGATTTTCCACTGGGATTTCCTAAGAAGAAGAGGATGGATGATCTTCTACAGAATATTCAGGGACTTCAGCATGGGTTGATTGTCTTTCTTTCCAACTTCTTCTATAAATAATCTTCTCTGGGTCAGATACAGAGGATGTCTTTAACTTGAAGGAGTCTGACCTCAAATGTGGCTTTCGGGGAGCCAGGACTACCAATGGATTTATCAAATAAAAGCAGTGGAGTCGCCAAGGTGAGAGATACACAACTCTTCAACTCTCCGTGTTCACCTGAGTAGAGAGTGAATATGATTTGTCGAGGCCCAGGGAAACTGATATTCTTGAATTCGTTCCCCAGCAACGGCGCCAGAAAGATGTTGTCGACAATTATTGTCTACCCTAGAGACAGCCTAGAGTTGCTATAGACCAGTGCCTAGGACATCTTAGCATAGCAAGGAGCTCATAATATATCTTGGGTTGTCAATCCAAAAGCTCTCTTACTATCTCTTGTAAAACAAGGAAATTAGTTTAAATGGAACCAAACTCTCTCAGAAGCTGATACAAAGATAAGAATAATGTAGGAACAACATGCAAAACTCCAATACAAACGCATCAGACAGTTAAGGGACAACTTACTGCAAAGAGGGCCAGTTCAAATAATATGTCACAGAAATCAAATATCAGAAAGTGGATGTAGTTCATAAACATGAAGAAGATACTAGTTAGCATGAGGCTGATACCCAGATACACAAAAAAACCACATACGAGCTTATCCAACTAAGAATCCATACATGACAATGGCATTTTAAAAGAACCCTCCTCAAGTAACTAATATAGTAGAAAATATGGATGAAATGAACATGGAATAGTATATCATGACTAGGCCTATTTAAAGTGCTTGACTAATCCAAGTATGGGCACCAACTGGGATGAATCCTTACTTAAGACCAGTGAACCACTCGCATTCTAGAACATGATACAGGAAGATAAATACCATGAAATGAGATATTATATTAACACATAAGAAAAGATTACATATTGTGGGATACCAAAGACCAGAATCCTCATTACAGTTATAAATCCTCTTCACTGAGACCCTACGGGATCTGAGCCTTCATATAAAAACTTTACAAGATGTATACAAATCCTTTCACTGCACAGTTTGCTGATAGAAATCTGGAACCCTTACAATGTGTTTTTTCATATTTTTTATAGGAGAAGCAGAAAACTCTAGAGAAAGGAGGTAGGTGACACACATTTAATGATCTAATTTGAATAAAATGGCGGAAAACATCCGCGCCCATACTATGAATGACTAAATATAATTATTTGTACTTTGCAATCTACCTCTATGAATAAATGAACTGGAAGAAAATCTCTTCAGGAACAGGGCATGAGGGTTATTCTTCATGAACATTCTATACGTTCCTGAAGGGAGCTCGATTGGAATATCATCTTGAAAACATTGCTTTTCTGAGCACTGTACCTTCCAACATTTGAATTTAAACCCAAGACCTTTAATGCAGGACGTTGTATCTCTCGGCCTCTCACTGATATTTTTATGCTGCAAAATTTAATGTCTTCAGCTGCCAGAACCTACCTCTTGCATCGCTCTGAGAGGTTCAATGGATTTTCTTTCTGTTTCCATTAACGAGGTCATATCATACAACTACCTCAAGTTTCCCTCTTAAATTTCGCCAGAGGAATATCTCCCTTTGAGATACTCTTGACCTCTATAATGGAGGCGACAAATTATAGTGTCTCTTCATCTTCTTGAAACCTGCAAAACCCACAGATACATTAGAAAAAACGGACTCAGGAGTGAGGGGCGTGGAGGTGGAGATGATGGTGACATCGAGGACATGGCCACATGGCTAGAGCGAGCAGGGTGGTGAGGAGATTACAGTGGAGGTATGGCGGAAAGGCTGACCAGAGAGAAACATTAATATATAACGTAAGAATGAATTATATGTATATATACGAATAGCGGTGCGTGAGATGGTGAACACGTGGAGCAATGACGTGGTGGAGGACTCGGTCAGCGGGTGGTCAAGCGGATGATCTGGACCGTCCAACTCCAGAGTAAGATCTATGGCTACAAATGCATTGAGGCAATTGAAAGGTGGGCCATGGACGCAATAGAAACGAGTTAAAGTGCTTGCAGCTTCGGAGACTATCCACCGTTGGATGAAAGGCGCAGGATCGGACGACGATGATTGATTCCGCTGCACATCCTTTGGCCGAAATTTAATGCGCAGGGAGGGCGGAGGCCTGAGATAAAGCGCGTGCATCTTCGAGGCACGATGGCCATCGGATGGAGGCCCTGAGATCTGACGGTCACCATTTATTCCGCTACCAGACCTTTGACTGAACATTAACGTGCGAAATGGAAGCAGTTTCAGGCCCATACAAAAGACACTTGTCAATCAGCGTATGGAATTGCTGGGCCTTTGAGGAAAACTGTCAGCCTGGGGTAAGCGATGCGGAATGAAACCACCAGTTTCTGAGCGGGCGCGGGGACCACCACGAAAAACCAACTCTGCTCCATCGATTGGATTCGATCGGACGGCTCCAGACGCGCCCAAAAACTCTAATGATAGGCTCCTTTCCATATGGCGCTTGGTCTTGCACTCGAGTCATATGGGGAATGAAACAATGGGGCTAAGGCTGAAGGAGCCAAGCCTGATATAATTTTAATTTCGGCTTTTAACCTTTGTAAAGTGCATTTTTTGGGCGGCAAGGGTAACGATAGACAAAATATAAATGCTCTCGGCCACATGAGGAGATTTTAAAGGATTCATGTAGGTCTGAAGGCTAGAAATTTGAGTGTAAGGGAAAATATGTACAACATGTCCTTTGCTCTGATAGTGTAGATGGCTCTCGAAATTTGTTAGGGTAATCACCTACCCTCAGCCAAACCCTAACCATTTAATTTTGGTGGTTTCATAGTAGGTGTTTGTGAGATCTGCATCTTCCTTTTCCCCGCTATGCAGTGTTTAACATCCATAGTGTTTGTAACAGTGTGAGTTTGACACACGATTATGCTATTGTTGTTCTGGTTTATATGAAGAATCTCATGCTTAGTATTCATGTCACTGCTCCATGACTTTCCAACATTTTTCTTGTCTATTAGAGGTCTAGAGCGCTATGTGGCCATGGCTTCACCAAAATTTGGTTGAATCTCTGCACGGTTTTCATCATATTTCATCCCTCCTCGATGAACACACAGGTAAACCCCTCTTCAATGAGCTCAATTCCCAAATGTTGTTTCCTTCAAACTTTTCCCCTTTTTCTTCTAAAACTAAGTAATTGAGTTTTGTGCACAGGGTTTACTCCATTGAATTTACTATTGTTTAGTATTTATTTTTTTTACATATTCAAAGGCTCTTGCTTTCTGGAAGACCCCAAAGGTAATAAGACCTCTACCTCTTCCACTTTTCTCTGGTTCTTTAACTTTTCGACATCCCATTTCTTTAAAAACTCTTGACAGTTTAAATTCCTCTTCTTTTACAGGCATCAATTTCTACCCAAGCTTCTCGTCAACAATACCATAACTCTTTTAGTGGACATACTTTGAGATTACTTCATTTTTTTTCTCTCCTTTAGGTGCATGAGTTATCATTCTTCACTATTTTTTTAATGGAATACTGGCACTATGTTTTTATGGCTCATGGGTTTAATCTTACCGTCCCATCAAGGGTTTTCCTTTTTAATTTTTCCTTTTGCTGTAGAAGTGAGGGGAAACTATCCATACCTCATCAGGAAAGGATTTCTTTAGCATCTTTAACTATTCATGTATCCTTTTGATTAAAAGTTTGTTATTCAAACGGCCTCGTTGGATTTTGGTTTGTTGAACGTTATGTAAAATATTGGATATGAAAGTCCCTTAATTGCAATGTTTTTAATTGAGCTTATATTGGCATTCTTATGCTTCTCTATCGTTTGTACTTATGACCTGAAGTGAGTCTATCAATCTCGGACACTAAAGAAATTGCTTTAATTTATATTTGTGCGTTATGTGGTGTTTAAAGAATATAAAATTCAAATTTCTTTATCACTCTAAAATTTGAATATCTGTGATTTTGCTCCCTTCTGTTTATGTGAATTTATAGTATCTATGGAGCGTACCCTTATGTATATGTATTCCGATTTTACGTTATGTATGTAAAATCTCACCCTTAATTTTTTTAGGGTTTATAATTTTTTTTCACTCATAATTCATAATTGCTAATGTCTGTACTTTAGCTACTATTTTTATGCGAAAATATCTTATTTACTGTTCATTTTCTTAGAGTATTTTAATATTTTAAAGAACACATAACAGGTTCCGATGAATACTTTATTTTCATACAGTAAATTACAGCGTTACTTACAGATTAAATAATGTATAGTCTGCACTATTTTCTATCTTCTGCCAACCTTATTCTAGGTGAGTGTCTGTACCACTCATAGGGTAACAACCCCTTAGTCTATGTACTAATTAGCTTCTACCCGCATGACATATTTTCTTTCTACATGGGTTCATTCCCTAAGTGTTAAACTACCAAACCTTCTAAATTACAATTTTCCTTTCACCCAGAATTTATATTTCAGAATAGTCAATAATATAAGTACAGAATCCCTTTTACATAACCATCTATTACAAGACATTCTTACTTTGTAAGTTCTTATGCTGGAATAAATATGCATATGTAACATTCCTATTCCTATGCTTATGCATACAAATTAATAAGGAAAAAATTACAAATTTTCTACTTAAATCATGTCTACTTATCTCACTTTTTGTGACTTTGATGGCTTCTTCCCAACCTTGAGTGATGCAATAACATCCTCCACTACCCCCGTGCTTTGAACCAAGGTAGAATATTTACAGAAGTTTGCTATCTGAAAATGTATACCTTATGACTCTTGTCCATTCTTTATTCCCAAGTTATATTTTAGAATTTCAGTGGCTTTCCACCACCTCTGGAAGTTCTCTTTCTTCACCCTCTAGTTGTTTCTCTTTCCTACGTAGAACCCATTTCCTCCTCCAGGATTTTATTTGTATTCCTGAGAGGAAAGGAAACTTCCAGTAACTGCTAACTCAACTACCTTGGAGTCTTGGAAAATTTTATCATCAGATTCATTGTATCATACCATAAGTGGAATATATAAAAGGTAAGAAACTTGATTGATAATTTTTTGATTAACATAATTGTTAGTCTGTGAATTAAAATAAAATACTTCAATGTCTAATTAGTTAAAAAATAAAAATGTATTTTAAAAAAGTAACACTAAACATGGGTGTTACGGCTTATCTTTAATGGCTTAGTCTAACTTATAGACAAAAAAAAATTGATTACAAATATTTAAAAAAAAATATTAGTTTAATGCATTTAAGAACATATTTTAAACAAAAAAATACTTTATTTCTTGAAATTGTATAATAGGATTTTTGTGAATTTCGACTACTCTATTTTTAACTCCAATTTTCCATAAATTTGTAAATTTTTCAAACAATAGCTTATACAAAAAATTATAATACAATATTAGTCAAAGTTTATAGATCATTTTGTAACCATTATATGGTAAATTGAGTATTATATTAATGGAAAAATCACTATGCAAAAGTAGAATCAATCTCATCTTTATGATAGGTATAAAATTTTAATGATTAAAAGCATCTTAAATTAATAATATTTCCAATCTCATTATTTATGTATAACCAATGATTTCAATTAGTGCATTCCTCCACTGAATATTACATTATATTTTCATTAGGATATTCACAAAATATTTCTATATTTGTATCTTATAATATTGAATACATAAGAATTCTAAATTGATAATGTTAGATCTAAGACTTTTGTGATAAATTACATAAATATCTTTCAAATTAATCACATTGTTAGGATTTGGTCAAACAGCGGCTCCCATATGTTATAAGTAGTGAATAAATCCCATCCATTGTTATAATAGTCGTATTGCAGAAAAAATATCTTAATCGAGAAAGCCTTAAAATCCTTTCAAATGAGATAAATCCTATTATAAATTAAGAACCATAAAAAAATACGATGAGGAAACCACTATGGTTTCAGTATCCAAATGTGTGTAAGAACTGAAGGAACTTTTTTCTAGGGTTATCCAGGGGTCATTCATGTCAGGTTTGAATACCGTTCGAGGAGAACCTCTAGTAACAAAATATCATAAGAGATTATAGGAAGGGAGCCACTTTTACAAGTTGATAACAAAATATCATAAGCTACTTACAAGGACGCAAACAATCTTATATTCCTTTACTTCGAGTGCCACACATCATGTATTGCAACCAGGAATAGGTATGTCATGGCCTCATGCCTTGAGGTATGGAGGCCTACCCCAGATGTTGTGAAGACGTCACCTCAAAAAAAACTCGTGAACCTAATGTTTAGCATTGGGATATCCAAAAAATTAATGAAAATGTTTTGTACAGTGAGGATTAATTGTCTCCACCCATCAATAGGTGCCACTTCTTAAGTAGTTACATAAAAGAGACCTAGTGTTAGCTATAAATATCTATGACAATTGGAGAATAAGAACATCAATGAGATTACAACTCACAATATTTGGCTCATTAGAAAACGAAGCTTATAGAGGAGAGGAATAACCTGTTTCTGAGTTTTTATTAGTTTTTGGGTTATTAATAAAAACTCAGAAACAGGTTATTCCTCTCCTCTATAACCTACTTCACCTGTATGGATTCTCTCTTTAGAAAAGGAAGCATTAAGTGAAACATAGGGAGTGAAGATAAATAAAACTTAGGGTTGGAAATAAATTGTAATAAGGCACTAAAGTGTAAACTCTCATAAGCAGAGAAAACAAAAAAACGGACAAGAAAAAACTCCTCAAAGAGATAACTATCGTAATGTTGAGATAACATTGAAGCTTAAAATATAAATATTACAATCATCCACCAAATGGAAAGAATAAAAACCCACATTAAGAAGCGACGATGAAAACATTGATGATGAGAGCTAAGAAAATTTAGTGAACCTCATGTTGGGTGTGTGTTATATTCTTTCCATGACTAGTGACACACGCAGGGGGATGTTCGTTGTGTTGGGCGTAGTAGGGGGGCATTTTCCATCGTCCATGCTACCCGTGGAAAAAAAAAAATGGACACTCTAATAGGTGGGTGGACCTATCTATGGTTTTGTGCATAGGTTTCACGCATCGTTTTGGGCATTATGGTTTTATGTACATGGTATTTTGTAGATTTGGTCAAGTGAACTATGGTTATGTTCCAATCTAGGGTTAATGGATTGGGTTTATGAATGTTTTAGAATTTATATATATCTATTGTACATTGAAAGGAATATAATGAAAAATCAATACGGTAGTACTCGTTTTTTGATTAAGGGGAAAATATTTGTGTATATTTTATTTATGTTTTATCCTCTCTCCATTATTTATTTTTTGTTTTAATAACTCGTTTATTCGTAATTTATGTAAAAGGTTAAAACCTACATTTGGTATCAGAGCTATTTTGGCTTCAAGGGGATTCATTTGTTCGTGAGGGTTTTTTCTGAAGCCTTTGGTAGATCCTGTTCATTGAAAGATATGTGGCATTTATTCTTGCGGTGAAATAATATGGTGAGCAATGAAAATATAAAGATATAGAAATATAATTGTCAAATATTTGAGTTTTTGAAGCTTAATATGGAGTATATGCTGGTGGATAAAGATGAGTGGATCATAGTATATCTAGGGACAAAACCAATGACAATGTTAGATGAAGACTAGGTCAAGTTGGATCGAAAATAAAAGAGAAAAATATTCTTTTGTATGAATGTATCATGGAAATATACGGCGAAGTGACAAGTATGGAATTTGTACCAATCTAAGTCTCTGGTGAACAAACTGTTGCTATGGAAAAATCAAAATAACCTAAGGATGAAATATGGACACTCAGTGAGAGAGAATATGAATTCCTTTTATATTGTGGTCAATGATTTGTTATTTGTTAATATTAAAAATTCAGATGAAGATAAGTGCATCAATTTATTGTGTTCTTCAACAGATTCGCGAGATAGTCTAGTTGTTGAAATACATAACAATACAACTACCTTGAATATTGATGATTTAGAATTATCCTTATTGTTGGAGGAGATGTGACGGAAATAAATGGAGGGAAAGAATGGAGATTCCTTATTTTCGTTAGCACTCGGATTGAAAATCAGGTTGAAGAAGGCAATTCGAGGTAACCACAAACCAAGATTTTGATCTTGGCATGTAGTCCTACCAGACGAGAGAGGGCTCTCTCTTTGCCAATGAAGGGTGGCTACAATAAGTGAATCTTAGGCTAGCTATGAAATAGAGGGTTTTGATTGAAATTTTTGGGTCAAAGAAGCAAGAGATGAACACTCATTGGACTATGGAGTCAAATCTGGTTTCTTCTTATAAACATGGGGAAAATCAAGTGCAATTCTTAGTCAGATAAATGATGTAAATGAGAGAATAAAAGAGGAGAAATCCCACTACCTTGCATGTATATATCTATGGATGAATCTCTAGTGGTAGCTTTAACAGAAAGGAAACCACAAGGTTAGTAAATAGAGAATCCAACAAAGGATGGATTCTGTAAAGATAAACACTACATTTAATAACATAATCAGTGTGAAAGGAGCATCATGCATGGATGGATTCCTAACAGTTCCCTTAGAGAATGATATAACAAATATTAGTATAAAAAAAAGTATGAAAATGATCTTACAGGGAACACATGCTAAACATGTATGTTGTGAAACCAGCTCCAAAAATAGAAGAAAAGAGATATCAATGCCTTAGAAATAAGCCACTTCGAGGGGGCAACCTCAAATACATTACATTAATGAAAAATACTTGGATGATACAACTTACAAAACCTCCTTTCTATATATAGGAGTCCATGGGGACACAATGTAATCCTAGTGGGCCACAATGTAATCCTAGCCGACCTAACAATAATAATTTAAGGGCATAATAATAACAATATGGGGGTCATAGGGGTACAATAATAACAATAAGGGGGTTACACTAACAATAATAAGGGAGTAGACTAGTAATATAGGGACCTAAAATGCCCCTCGCCTTCAAAAAGTGTTGTCCTCAACGCTTCAGTAGCTCTAGGTGCTTCTGTATAAAATTCTCATCCTCCCATGTAGAATCTTCGGTGGGTAAGTTCTTCCACTTGATGAGATACTCTAAAATTGATTGATTTCATAGCTGTCGAGTTCCTTTTTTCGTGACTGCTTCAGGTTCCAATATGATTTTTACTTCCTCATCAAGTTCAGGCAATATTGTTTGAACTGGAATATTTTCACCTATAACCTTCTTTAAGCATGAAACATGGAAAATTGGATGCACTCGTGAAGAAGCATGAAGCTCCACTTTGTATGCCATAGTACCAATCTTTTGCAACACCTTGTAAGGACCATACTACTTTGGTGATAATTTATTATCCTTCTTAGCTTGCTTGAGAGACATTTTTTGATATGGTTGTAGCCATAAAAATACCCAGTCTACTACATCAAAACTTCTCTCATTGCAATGTTGATCTACCTATTGTTTCATTTGATTTTGTGTCAAATTTAGGTTATCCTTTAAGAGTTGGAGAACTTCTTGTTGATGCTCGATGTGGTCTTCCACTGCTTGAACCTTCGAATTTTCTCTTAAAGATGATGTGATGAACAATCGATGATATCCATAAAGTGCCATAAATGGGGTCATTGTTGTTGCAATATGGAAGGAAGTGTTATACCACCATTCAGTGAGAGGTAACCACTTGACCCATTGTGTTTTTTTATCAAATAAAAAACAACGAAGATATCCTTCCAAACATTTATTTACTATCTTAGTTTCACCATTGGATTGAGGATGATAAGATGAGCTATGAGCTAATTGAGTACCCAAACAAGAAAATAAGTTTGTCCAAAAATTTCCAGTAAAAATGGGATCTCTGTTGCTCACAATAACCTTTGGGATTCCATGTAGCTTTTGAATGTTTCAATAAATGTAGTAACAACTGTACTAGCTTTAAATAGATGAGATAATGCACAAAAGTGTGTATACTTGGTAAGTATATCAACTACCACCATGATGATAATATTTCGTTCGAACTTAGCTAAACCTATGATAAAATCCATTGAAATATCCTACCAACGTTGGCTTGGAATGGATAAAGGTTGTAGAAGACCCGCGGTTTTAATTGTCTCAACTTTATTCTGCTGGCAAACCAAACATTTCGCAACAAACTTTTGAATATCAGATTTAAGGCCATCCCAAAAAAATTCTTTCCTCACCCTGTGGTAATTTTTTAAATATCCTGAGTGTCCTCGTAAAGGAGAAGTGTGCAATTCCAAAAGAATCCTTTGTTTTAGTTGGGAATTCTTACAAAGATATAAGCGATATTTGTACCATAAGGAATCATTTTTCCAAATAAATGTATTATATGTACTAGGATCTTGCTGCAACTTTTGAATGAGTGTCGACACTTCTTCATCCTTCTTCCATTCATCCCTTGCTTCTGTTATCCAATCTGGTTGGATAATAGAAATGGCATAAAGCAATGCTTCCACCTCTTCATTATTTCTTGAGAGTGTATCTGCAACAACATTTAGCTTCCCTTTTTCATAGATTATTTCAAAGTCATAACCCAACATCTTTATGACCCATTTCTGCTGCTCTTCTGAAGATAGTCTTTGTTCCAAAATGTGTTTAAGACTATCATGATCAATTTTTACCTTGAAGTGTCTTCCCATTTGGTAAAGTCACCATTTCTTTAGTGCATGCAGTATTTCTAACATTTCCTTCTCATAAATAGCTTTATGTAAATAATTTCCTTTGATTGGACGACTTTCAAAAGCAATGGGTCTTCCTTCTTCCATTAAAACAACACCAATTCCATTTCCTGAGGCATCACATTCCACAATAAAGGTTTTTTTGAAGTCTGGCGTAGCTAAGACTGGTGCTAGGCACATTTCCTCTTTAGGATGTTCAAAGGCCTTAGTTGCTTCAGGAGTCCATGAAAATGCATCTTTATTCAATAATGTTGTTATAGGTGCTGCTATTCTCCCATACTTTTTAACAAACTTGTGATAATACCCTATTAACCGGAGAAATCCTTACAACCGCTTAATGGTTATGGGGACTTTCTATTCCTTAATGGATTTAATTTTGTTAGGGTCTACATTAACACCTTGTGAGATACAATATGACCCAGATATTCCACCTCTTATACTCCAAAGAAACATTTGGATCTTTTTGCATACAATTGTTTCTCTTGCAATAGTTTGAGCACCTTGTCAACATGTTGAATGTGATCCCTCCAAGACCTTTTGTAGATTAGTATATCATCAAAAAATACTAGCACAAATCTTCAAAGGAAGTGTTTGAAAATGGAATTCATCAATCCTTGAAATGTAGAAGGTGCATTGGTAAGTCCAAAAGGCATGACCAAAAATTCATAATGACCTTCATGAGTTTGAAATGTTGTTTTTGGAATATCTTCAGTCTTCATTCTAATTTGACAATATCCTGAACGAAGATCCAACTTGGTAAAATAATTTGCTCTATGTAATTCATCCAATAATTCATCAGTCACAGGAATGGGAAATTAATATTTAATGGTGAGCTTATTGAGCTCCCTGTAATCTAGACACATGCACCATGATCCATCCTTCTTGTGTACCAATACTACAGGAGCAGAGAAAGAAATTTGACTAGGTTGAATTATACCAGCCTATAACATTTCTGCAATCATATGTTCAATTTCGGTCTTTTGGACATAAGGGTATCTATAAGGCATGATGTTTGGAGGAACACTTCCTGAAATCAAATGAATAGCATGATCATGATCACGAATAGGTGGGAGTCCTTTTGGAGTTTCAAAAACCATGGAATTATTGTCCAAGACTTTTTGGGGATCTGCAAAAATAGATGATTTTGATGTTTGAACTTCTAGTGAGCATAATTATACAATTATGCCTCGTTGTTATTTCTTTAGAAGCTTTTTCATGAGATTAGAGCTTATTATCTTTCCCGGCTTCCCTGCAATACCCCATAATTCGACCTCCTTTCCATCTGAAATAAATTTCAAGAAAAGTTCTTGAAAATTAAAAGCTACCATCCCCAAAGATTGTAACCATTGTACTCCAAGTACAACATCAACACCTCCCATAGGAATGGAAAGCATTGGATTATTTAATACATATTCCCCCATGGTTAGCTTGATATTATGGCATTTTCCAGAGCAATTTATAGTCCCCCCATCTACAAGAATAAGAATATTTTAAGATATTCTAAAGTTGAAGCTACAACAATATTTAAAAGCATACAACAACGGGTAAATGATAATATCATGCAGATGTATGAAAAGAATAAGGCCATTTTATTGTATATATCAGCAACAAATAAGTACGATACACATCGGACTGGTGAGACAGAGCAAGCCTCCCATGAATACACGTGAATAGTATTCTTTGCTGTAGAATGTCTATGGATCAAAACTCCATAGTCACATAGAATATGTTCACTACAAGAAATACAAAACATCATATCTCATATGATACGGCACCAAAATAGGTACAGGAGAGAATACAAGCCTACAGAGAACCTTTCTAAGTCGATGGAAGGATTGTTTGAATATATAAAAATACGAAATGTTGAGTTGCGAGGTAGCAGTTGCAACTCGAAGCTGAATCTAAATGGAACAATTTGAATATGATGTAAAAAATAAAATAGACCTCCTCCAATGGATCTTCGAGTGAAGGCTCATCCTAACTGCTGAAGATCTCGGCCTCAAAACAATATACCGAAAACCCCCACTACAAATGCTCATTGGAAATAACACAATAATTGAGGGGAATCTTTGGTGTAGGAGCAAGGGAATGAGTTTTAATGCAAGGGTCTACAGCAAAGCTTTGAAACCTTCCTCACTAACCTTCCAAAGGAATGGAAGCTTACTCCTTTGAAAAAATATCCTCGAAATGGTGTTGTAGGACCTCCCAGCTGCCTTTTACAACACAACATTATACTTGAGAAGAAATAACGTTGTAGGTAAGGAGGTAGCTTGTGCACAGGCACCGAATGTGGAGAATGAAGGCCATGATCCTTAAAGAGGCCTCTCTTGGAGGGAGAAAGGATTCTAAACGGGGAATCCTTGTCTTCCGTAACAACAACTATTGTAAACAACGAGGGGCGCACAAGAGTCTAAACAGATCAAAAAATCAATAATACATAACATGAGTAAAAATGACTGACTTTCCCTCCTTTTAAACAAGTGAGAACTCTCTCCCCATGGGTCCCACTCTTTAGGGTTCCCTCCACCAAGGAAACTTCCACCCATTCACACTGCGCTGTCTCTCCAAGTGGTCTCCACCTCTTATCCCTGCGCTATTGACTTGATCAAACTTGACCTTGTCCTCATGCAAATGTCCTCTTTCATACTTGAGGGTATGAAATCCAGCTCTTCTGAATATCCATTTTCATATTACGAGAGATTTTATTCATTATTCCGCAATGTATGGGCCTCATTACCCATTTTGTTACTTCTGTGTAGGCTGAGAAAAAAATTTAATATTCCATTTGTTGTGTGCTAAGAGTGGAATATTACATTTTATGGGGCAATGTGAGAAGAGTTTTGAATTTTTGAAGGAAAAATGTCACATCACCTGTTGATCTTCCAAATTGAAAAGACAAAGGTGTTTCATGTATGTTTATGCATAGAGCATCACGCTTGAAGCCATTTTAGCACAACTAGGAGATGGAGAGATCGATCACCCTGTTTTCTATGTGACTCGGAAGCTCTCAGGTGTGAAAAAAATTGCTCCACCAGCACGAAGAAGGATTGAAAGATGGTGTATTCACCTCATAAATTCCACCACTATTTGCTTGGAGGAAATTTCGATGTGTTTCATGATCACTCTCTTTTAAAGTACATGATCAAATGGCTATGTTTGGGGGAATGTCTGCAGTGGTTGTTACTATTTCAATAGTATGATTTTGAGGTAATTGTGAAACCAATAACAACGAATACGGGGATGACCATCTATAATGCATTGAAGGTGAAGAAGAACTACTATCTTGTAAGACGAGTGCAGAGGATGCGGGTTGTTTTGCGATCGAAAGTAGTTGATGACCATTTCCATAATAGTATTCGGTTTTACGGCTGTGGGAGCGTGCACGGGAATATATAGTGCAACGAGAAGAAGGATCTTGTGGCATGCACAATAAAATTTATTATTATTGCGAGCCAATTATACAATATGGGTGCGTAAAGAAGTTCTACGAAGATATGTTTTCGATTTGGAAGGCTTTGACAATGTAGATAAATCTCATGGAGGGTTTACGGCATCCATTATGCGGCGAAGAAACCGTGCAAGGTTTTCCGGCTAGGTTATGGTGGCCCACATTGCACAATGATTCTTGTTTTTCATTTACGCGCATACGATATGTTAAGAAGGACTATAAATCCATCGCACGGATATGAGACACCCCTCCATCCCGCAATTGCTTCTTTGCAAGAAATTTGAGAAATGTCATCAATTTTTTGGACGCTGTAAACTACGGAAAGAAGAGAAACACACATTCATAATCATTGCATCTAAAAATGTAACCGGATAGGATGAGAGCTAAGCTAGTGAAGGATTATATTTCAATACAACGCACACTTCATTTTCAAGAATATGGCGACTCACTTTGATTCCCTAAGATTATGGTAGCGGTAGAGTACACATCTTGTGAATGAAACCATTGAAGCATTGACAAAATAATTCCAGATTGATCATTAGAGGAGCACTCCATATCACCCACGAGGTGAATGGTGTTGGCAAACTTTAAATAAGATATTGGAGGCTTGTTCTTACTAAGATTTGCAATGGTAACTCTAACAATTGGGATGAGCTCCCTACCTGCGATTGTTGGGCGTATTGAACCACATGTAAAAATTTGACTAGCGAAACATTGTTCAAGATGGTGTATGGGCAAGGATATGTTTTTTCGATGGAGTAAATTGTTCCCATTATTTGTACATTGTGGCATTCACAAATATGAAGCGGTTATTGTGGAGAATGGTTTTTACGATTGCTCATGCTTGTGTATGTGTGTTTGGTGCGAATGTACCAAAATCACACAGCAAGAAGGGTGGTTTTTTCCTCTGTAAGTTCTTGGTCACAGGCATAAAATAAAGGGAGTCAAGCCAATCAGTGAACATGCTAAGAAATAAACATACTAAATATTGAAAAAGCATGCATATTCAAAAAGAGAAACTAAACTAAAACACATAATACAAAAGCTCTAAATAGAGTCAAACAATTTCAATAATACAAATGACGATGCTTATGTCCCCTCTTAGTGGGTGTTGGTAGGAATAAAGGATGAAAATTTTACCCACTTTCCAAGGGCTCTTAGAACTAGGGAGTTGTAAGACCCGATGAAAGGATGTATTTACTTCCGAGCTACCTTGGCGAGTACTGTCGCTACTGCGAAAGGTAGGAGTTGTTGGATGGCCAACAACTGAGTCCCTCTATCTCTGCTTTCTGGATCCACAACATTGGATTTTTTGGGGAAATTATGGCCATCATAATAATGTGTCTCATATTGTTCATCCCTTGGTGGTGTTTTATAGGAGAATTCAAACTCTCCTTCCCTCTCTTGGTACATTTATGGATGGTGACCCAAGACGAGAGGGAGATTCCATTGTGTGACACATTATTCCATTTTGTTCTCCCTCAAGGGCCTCAGGAAGCAGGTACTTGTTGTCCTTAGGTGGCCTCAAGTGTGGGATCAATGTCTTGGAGTGTGCCTTGTGGTCCGGAAAGTGACTTTCACCATAGGAAAGTGACTTTCGCACTCTTCGTCCGTGCAAATTTTTTGAGGAAAAATCGTGCAAAGGCACGCTTATCAAATAAAGGTGCATAAAGGTGCATTTGGTGGTTCCTTAAATTACTGTTTGATTTCCTTCTAGAACATAGATATTTTTAAATATTTGATTCTGTAATGTGCCTCAACCTTGTAAATCCTCTTCCCGGACATTTAATAATGTCATCTTTTCTTGTACGATTTTCTAGTGATAATAGTAGCCCCCTAATGTGTGAGGCCTAGAAAGAACTATATAGCTGAAATGCATTATATTTTCTTTCTTGTGTCTTTGTGCGGGGAGAAGAAATACTGCGTGTACAGAGTTGGAGACACCTTGTCTTGGGTCAAAGAGCAAGCATGTCTGTGGGGAACCTTACACAAGTGATGGTATAATACAATAAATAAAATTTTCTATGAGGTGGGAATGTGCCATGCTCGTGATGTAACTTTAGCGAGCTAAACAAATCTATTTGATAGATATAGATCCTGTCGGTGTTGCTAGTATGGTAGTGATACGGCCCAGTTGATGGCAGCGGTGCATGATGCCTGGGGACATTTACTTTCACAATAGGTGGAAAGTGGTACCCACATACGTAATCTTCGCATGTGTTGAGCATTGGAAAAGGTATGGATTCACCATGTATTTTCTCATCTTTCCTTTAAACATAACTCCTTTTTATTCTAGAAAAGATTATTTATTAGAGGATTGTGATAGAATTTGAAAGAATATTGTTTATTGTGAAAATTGACTAAAGATGCCCTTTTATTCTAAGAACGGGGAAATAAATAGAGTTAACCATCATTCGGGAAGCGAGGAGCTAAAACGGGAGTAGCTATTTGTTCCTCAAGCAAAGGACCGTGGTGAGAGAAGCGAAGAAATCGGAGACATAGCTAAAGGAAAGATAGGGAACAACGGGGCTACGGCCACAAGAGAATAAAGCACTAGCTAAAAAAGAAAAGGAGCGAATCCCTCGGGATCTTTCGATCTCGAGGGATAAGCTGTTCAATCTTAAAGTTGTCTTGTCTTGTACGTAAGATTGTTATAAAAGGAAGTGCGTTTAGAGAAATAGATGGGACGGAATAATTTTGTGATAAAACATTCCTTTTGTAACTCTATAATTTCTTAAACTCTCGTAATCGGAAGGAGAAACATTGTTGTAAATATTATTTATGTACGATTAATATAATATCTTGTTGCCTTTCCATTTCTTGTAGCTGGAGTAAAGCCCAGCGGTTTCTTTGGTGGTTAAGGAGCGATACTGGTGGATCAATCTATTGTTTGTATCATTACCTTTCGATTATTATTGTGTGACAATTTGTATTTGTTTTCATTATAGTTTTGTAAAGTTAATTTGTTTACTGTTTAATTTCTTATTATCGGTGCATTACATTGATGAATTGCATTGTTCCATTCTAACAAAATTTTCATTCTTGTATCATTTATCTTGTTATGCTTTAACGGAGCTTTGTTGTTTAGTATTTGATGTTCTATTTCGATTCTGATTCCATTTCTGTTTCCTTTGATTGATGTTCATTTCAGTGCTAATCAAGAGAGTTTGTTGTCGACAGATTTGTTGCTTAACGAAGTTTGCCGCTCAATAGGATTCGTTGTTTAATAGGAATTTTCTCTTTGATTCCATTAGTTAAGAGTTTGTTGTCTAGATTCATTAAATAGAATTTGTTCAATTCTTCTAGTTACAATTTGTTGTTCATTTACGTGATGGCTAATTCCCGGGTTTGTTGTTAATTTTAGATTAATTGGTTTCACAGTTAAAGAATTTGGTTTTGAGAGTTTACTTGGTTTACCTTCATTAGCGACCTTTCGTTCAATTTCTATTTCCTTTAATTGCTTTAAGGCGAGATTATCCAATTGTAAAGAATATTGGTTATTGATACCTACGTTATCGAGATTGATTATCTTGTTCCCGTTCGATTTCAACTCCATCGGTTTCTAAAGAAAAAAGTTATCATTGTGCATCCTTGGTGATGTTTTTTGAATGAATGATTGAATTTTTAAAAGAATTTAAGTTCATGTCATTTTAGTTAGATTTCTTTTTTCAAGCATATTTTTACTCTTGTATTTAGAACACTATACTACATATTACAAATCATTACTCTTAGATTGAATTGCGACCTCGGTGAGTACACTCTTGAAATAAAAAGTAGTTCCTAGATTTATAATTAATGTAGGATAAATAGGCATTAAAAAGACACCTTTTTTATACCTCAACATTTTTGGTGTTGTTGCCGGGAAAGTGTATCCATTTACAAAGAGTGATGCATATTTGATTTTTTTTACTCTTTAGCGGTGGTATTAAAAACGAAAAGGTAAGAACTTGCATCTTTGAGCAAGAAACATACTTGTTCCTTTGGCCCACTTCAACAGCAGAATTGGGTAAAAATTTTAGGTAGGAATGACTGCTTGTATTTTTGAATGAATATAAAAGCTAAACAGAACAAAATTCCTCCTAAACCCAAAAAACCTAAGGGACCGGTGACTCTTGGGTGAACAACTTTCATTGATGAAATACTTAAGAAAAATTAATCTTAGCCATCAGTAGGACCTAGGAAAGTTATTTCTAGACAACCTACTAGTTCCCTTCAGGCCACAGAATCACCATCTATAGCCTTTGCTGAGGTACATAGTCAAACAGAAGGAATTGAGCAAGATTCCCAAGAAATTGAGAATTCTCGCCTATTTTCTTTGCAAGAAGGGAACTCTATTAATATCCTTGAAGGAGGAGGAGAAATAGGGGAAAAAGAAAATCCAAAATCTCCTCTTGAAGTAATCCAAACAGTGAGCAGCCTAGATAAGGGAATTTTTGTCAACATCATTCAAAACAAAGCTAAAGGACCTGAATCTCCTCAGATAGTAGGCCAGCAAGGAACACTCATTATTCCAGATCAAGGGAGTGCTATTAAGTCCATTCCTATTCGTTCTAGTCAGCTAGGAATTCCCTTGAAATCCCAGAAGTATATTGGCACGTATTCGATCAAATGGCCCAGAACCAAAAACAACAAACACCTCAACAAACTTCGACACTGCAATATCCCATTGTGGACACTACAGTTAATGCACCTATGAAGGCCATTCCTCTTCATCATATTCCTACATTCCATGGCTTAACATCGAAAGATCCAGATGCATTTCTATTTGAGTTCGATGTATTATGCAAGGGATATGACTATACCACTGATCCCCAAAAATTAAAATTATTTCCTTCAACATTAAAAGGAGCAGCTTTACGATGGTTTATGGGGTTAGGTGGAGGTGTTATAAATGATTGGAATCAGATGAAAGCTGCGTTTCTAAAGAAATATCAAGATTATTGTAGGTCTAGGGAATTAAAAGATGAAATATTTTAGATGACAACAAAACCTAATGAAACACTTGAGGAATATGTAGAACGCTTTCAATACAACCTCTAGAGATCACCTTATGCATCTTTACCCTTCCATGATAATGTGTTGAAAACTACATTACTTAAAGGGATGAAGGAACAATGGGTTGAAACATTAAACATTATGGGCAAAGGTGATATATATCAGGAAAATTTTGCTGACATTATTGATTTATGTATCAGGAGTTCAAGAGGTAGCACAAGGCTAAATTCAACACAACGTGATATGATCACAAGAAATAGTAAGATCTTTGGAGAAATTATAACCAGCGCAGAAATTGGCAATCTACTAGAAGATTTTAAAATGGATATTCTAGGGACTCTGACAACGCAGTTCAAAATTATGCAAGCCAAACAAAAGCAAGCAGAAGCAGAAAAAAATCTATCAATATTCTGCCCTAAATGCAGAAAGAAACACAGCCATAAAGAGTGCCCATTGGATGTATTCAAAGTCTGTGCTATCTACACAAAAGATCACTCCACAGAAGGTTGCCCCTCACTCCTTGGATTGAAAGCAGTTTACAAGGAGGCGGAAGAAGAATCAGAATTGGTATGCCTACTTAATCAGCACCGACAATGGCAGCCACGACAAACAGGTATGCCAATTGATCCATCCTCTTATTTTTAGCTTCCTCGGTATAATGATCAGCAATATAATGGAATGTAGCAAAATCAGCCACCTTTCCCAAACTGGTCACAATAGTCATTCCGTACATCACCATGGAAAAATCAAACAAATCAAACCACTTGGCCAAAATTTCCTTACCTTCCATCATTTTTTGCAAAACAATGCTTATCCAACACAATGGTCCCCCTCCACCTTGCAGAGTGAGACCTGGCAGACAAACTGGAAAAGACCTACAAATTAGCTAGCTGGAACAATCCCTCTCTCTCAACCTACACTGCTAGCCCCCTATACATTGCCACAAAATCCCCAAACCAAATTAACACCGCAACTCCTGGCCCAACCTAACCCAAACCCCAATAATAGGCCAGTTCAGTCTGTTCAAATAATGGAACCACCGGAACTAGAAACTAAAATGAGGGAGTGTAATGACCTTCAACTAAGATCTGGGCACATAGTAGAAACAAAGGGAGACAAAAATGTTCAAGTTGAAGACCCGTTACCCACAGAGCAAATAGTGCACAAGGATAATGTGGTTAAACAAAAAACTCAGGAACAAGCAACCACATCTTCTCCACCATTCCCATAACGATTAATCATACCTCGCCCAATAGAATATCCTAATTTTGATCTTCTGGGAGAATTTAAAAAAAAACTGTGTATAAAAATCCCTCTCCTCCAAGCTATCCAAGACATCCCTATTTATGCAAAAACCATCAAATAACTATGTACAAGGATGCCTAAGAGGAGAACAAAAACTAACCCAATTGTCCAAGTAGTCGATACTCTATCTGACTTATTATCAGGAATGGAAACACCTATAAAGTATGAGGTCCTAGGAAATCCTATAGTGACAGTAAAAATCAATGTGAAATCATTTCCAAATGCCTTATTTGATTTGGGAGCTGCAATTAATATCCTAACAACCACCACTTGTCAAAAACTTAGCATTACATCATTAGATCCAACAAAAACCTTATTAGAATTGGTTGACCGATCGGTAGTAAAACTAGAAGGTACATTACATGATGTAATGGTATCAATAGATTCCTGGGAGTACCCTATTGAATTCATGATTATCAACCCCAAAAACTGGCTAGATGGACACCCTTTGATCATAGGTAGACATTGGTTGGCAACTGTCGATGCTTACATTGGCAGCGATGAGGCAACATGACTATAACATGGGGAAACTATGTCAAGAATTTAGCTTTATATCCCCCAGCCCAACCAAGCCTATCGATAATCAAAAAAAGGAAAGAAATTGTATCATATCTCATGGAAAATATTATATCACCACTAACCATAGAATATCCCCTCGACTTTAAAGACCAAATAGAGGATGACATTATTAACAGTTTAATAAATAAACCAAAAATCAGATCGCATTTGCAATGTCACATGATCAAGGCAGCATTTTATAGTCCAGAAGAAGAATATCCCCTGAAATACATTCATGATCAATTAATACCCACCACTTCTGTTTACAGTAGCAAAATTGTAGAAATTGAACTAGGAAAAACTCTAAACATTAACAAAAATCTGACTACTGAATAAGAAAAGAAGATGGTCCAATTACTACAAAATATAAGGGATCCTTTGCATGGGATTATCCAGACATGAAGGGAATTGACCCCGAATTATGTATACACCACATCTATAAAAAAAATATGCTAGAGCCATTCTCTAGCCCCAACGAAGATTAAACCCTCATCTTAAAGATATTGTGAAAGCTGAATTACAAAAGCCATTAGATGTCAATTTTAATTACCCAATATCTGATAGCACGTGGGTCTCTCCATTAGTAGTAGTGCCAAAGAATAATGGAAAGTGGAGGATATGTGTCGACTATCGAGAACTAAACAAAAAACCCAGAAAGACCACTTTCCCCTTCCCTTCATTGACTAGGTATTAGATACATTGGCAGGAAAGAAATTCTTTTCTTTCCTAGATGACTTCAGTGGATACAATAAAATTCAGATTGCCCCTAAAGACCAAGAAAAAACCATTTTTACCTGCCCTTGGGGGACATTTTCCTATCGATTTTTACCCTTTGGCCTATGAAATGCCCCTGCTACATTTCAAAGGGCCACTCTCAGCATCTTTTTCGATTTAATAAATGAATGGATCAATCTATACATGGATGACTTCACACCTTATGGAGATGATTTTGAGCCAGCATTAGAAACCTTGGAAAAGGTGTTGCAAAGATGTATTGACACTAGGCTTTGCTTAAGCCATGAAAAGTGTCAGATGATGATGACTGAGGGACTCATATTAGGTCATTATGTTTCAGCAGTTGGAATTCAGGTAGATCCGGCTAAAATTCAGATAATTTTGCTAATACCTACTCCTACCACACAAACAGAGGTACGTAGCTTTCTCGAATTTTCTGGTTATTATAGAAGATTTATAGAACATTATTCTCAAGTAGCTTCACCTTTATATGCACTAATAGGAATGTTTATTTTAACGGGATAGATGAAGGTGACCATGCTTTTGAGGATCTCAAAAAGCTTCTATCAATAGCCCCAGTGCTAGGGGGCCCAAATTGGGATTTTCTATTCCAAATTTCATCTAATGCCTCAGACGCAGCTATTGGAGCAGTTCTTGGGCAAGAAGAGGAGAAGAAACCATATGCAATCTATTATATTAGCAAAAATCTATATCTTGCTGAATTAAACTATACTGTGACTGAGAAATAATTTTTAGCTGTGATACATGGTGTAAATAAATTTAGACATTATATAATTGGGCATCCTGTAGTTTTATATAAAGATCACTCTGCCATAAAATTTTTAGCAAATAAACCTATTACAAATGGTAGAGTAACAATATGGTTGATTTTATCGTAGGAATTCAATATCACAATAAAAGATCAACCTGGAAAAGAGAACCCTGTAGTTCATTTCCTGTCACGAATGCCAAAACCAACAGATGCAGCAGCAGTCGAAGATCACTTCCCAGGTGAGAATTTGTTCACCGTTACTGCTAGAACCCCATGGTATGTTGATATTGCAAGTTATTTAGCAATAGGTAAATTACCTAAGCATCTAATTCCCAATGCATGAAAGCAGATAATACAGTGTAGTACCAGATTATTTTGGATTGGGGGCTACCTGTTTCATACAGGATCAAATATGCACATAAGGAGATGCATCCGAGAAGATGAAATATTTGATATTCTGAAAGCATGGCATGATGCGCCATGTGGCAGACATTTTTCAGATCATAGGACTGGCCACAAGGTTTTACAGACAGGCTATTACTGGCCTACAATTTTTAAAGACGCTAAAAAATTCGTATAGGCTTGTGATAGTTGCCAAAGGGCGGGTTGCCATGGACAGTCTGACAAAATGCCTTTGAATCCACAATTAGTAATCGAGCCACTTGAATTTTGGGCGCTCGACTTTGTTGGTCCTATTAACCCACCATCAAATTAGAAAACATACATCCTAGTCGCAACAGAGTATGTTACTAAATGGGTTGAAGCAGAGACACTTTTGAGAGCTAGAGAGGACTCTGTAATAAAATTCCTTTTCCAAATATTTGTCCAATACGGCCTCCCAAGGGACATAATTATAGATGGAGGACCGCAATTTGTAGGTAAAAAAATCACTACAAAATTAGAAAATTACCACATTCAACACAAAATCACAACTCCATACCACCCACAGGCAAATGGCCAGGTAGAGAGTACGAATAAAGTGATTGAATCTATACTGACAAAAATAGTTGCATCACACATATGTGACTGGGCTTATATATTTCCAGAAGCCTTATGGGCATATTGAACAACATGGAGAATTACGACGGGGTATTCGCCATATCAATTGGTATTTGGAAAAGAACCCATCTTTCCAATAGAGTTTGAAATTCAGGCATTAAGAATAGCCCAGGAGGTGGGTTTAGATTTAAATGAAGCCCAGGTCAGAATATTACAGCAAATCAATGAGTTATATGAAATTAGGCTCTATGATCTTTAGCACACTGCATTAATTCAACAATAGAGAGAAAATCACATGACGCCCTCATCAAAGAGAAAATATTTCACAAAGGGGATTGGGCACTACTATATGACTCGAGGTTTCAATATTTCCCAGGAAAACTCGAGACATGATAGCTTGGACCCTACGAGATACAAAAAGAGCATGATAATGGCACCATCACATTAGCCACCATTGATGGATTTGGACACTCATTCAAAGTAAATGGTCATCGAGTGCGACTTTACCATAAACCACTTAATAAGGAGTCCTTTTACCAGCAATTACAGGAAGATTCTACCATGCAGATTTTGGCTGAGGGAGACAAATCCTCCTCAGCACCCATTCACTGAATAATTTCTTTCATTTTGAAAATTGTACATAAAGGTTTTTTCTTTATCTTTCTTGTTTTTTGTACATATTTTATTTCTTAAGCTGTTCCTTTTTAAGGAACAACGGCAGTTTCTCTCAAGAAACAATGTGTTTCTTTTTACAGTTCCTTTCCAAAGGAACAATAGTTTTCGCTGCATTTTTTGTTGTTCCTTTCAAAAGGAACAACAATTTTTGTCGCAAGTTTTTGGTGTTCATTTCCAAAGGAACAACAATTTTTGTCGTGTGTTTTTACTGTTCCTTCCCAAAGGAACAACATTTTTGTCCCCGTGTTTTTGCTGTTCCTTTTCAAAGGAACAACAGTTTTGTTGTTCCTTTCCAAAATAACAGCAGTTTTTTTCTGTCTGTTTTTGTTCTTCCTTCCCAAAGGAACAACATTTCCGCTGATTATTTTTTCTGTTCCTTTACAAAGGAACAACATTTTCGCAGATTGTTTTTGTTGTTCCTTCCTAAAGTAACAACACTTTTTGAGTGCATTTTTCTTGTTTTAGAACAACATTTTGAGGATTTTTGTAAATTCTTCATGACTCTCTTAAAGGAAAACATACAATTTATGCAAGGATACACAAATTAGAGGTTACTAGAATCAGCAAATCAAGAGAAATTGTCATTTTTAAGAAATTGTTTTGTAGTGATAAGAAAAAGGAAAGGACACAACTATCTATATCACTTTGTTGTCTTTATGTTCACTAAAATTAATATGATCGATTATATTTAACATGTTGGTTCTTCCCTAAATTCTCATAACTCTCTTTGATTTTTATTTATTGAATAAGAATAAGGGAATATTTTCTCTATTGAGATGTTCAGATTTCTTCCACCATCCCTACTCTTAAGGAGTGCTAAGCCATCCTCTATATATAAGTAGGGAAGTGCTATATGAAAAAAAAAAAAATCTCTATATAATTATTAACAATTCTATGATATGGCAGATGGAGGATAGGGGGTCTCATCAAGAGCCAGCCTACCATGATCGTAAGGAAGCAGTGAAGTGGCATTCCCATTATGGCCACCACACCTGGGATATGATCCAATGGATAACTCAAAAAAAAAAAAAAAAAAATTCCTTGGAATAGGAGGTCTCGTCACGAGCCGGCCTGTCCACCTTTCACTCCTTCTTGGTGAATGGCATTGTGAAACATCTGGTTCCCAAGCCAGCATAGTGGCCTCCATCATGACATCACAACAGCACTTCCCTAGGCATAAATAAAGGATAATGGTTCCAAGGGTAAAAAAAGCAACTTTGTCAAGGTTATAGACACCTTTGGGCAACAGAGCTCTACTGATGGTATTGGAGTCACACTTTTCAAATCAATAGTAATGATAAACCCTTTTCCTATATCTCTATTGTTGGAAATATGATGCTGAGTGTTGTCCTTGATGGAAAACCACTTGATGAAGATGATGGCAACCTACTTAACGAAGTTGTTCTTGATGAGCTTGTAAATGATATACATCTGATGTATCTACAATCAGTATAGAAGGTGCAGAAGAAAGAATTTCTAGAATGGGCCAGAACAGTGATGAAAGGTGTATGTCACAAGGAATACCCAAGTTTGTCTAGGGGAATTCCCGTATGCACATGGGAAATAATGTGCCAAGTTGTGTATGCTCAATTGCGCTCTAAATATGTAAAACTAGGGGTTACTACCATGGTATTGACCCATTGTATTGAGCGCTAGATTGTCTATTTGATCCCGTCTAGGAATACAATCGGAAGTGATGTGGTTTTGACCCATGGTATTGATGAAGGCCAAATCTATATAGGGAGAAGAAAATCATTGTGCAGGTGGGTGCAAGTGTCTGGGCTTTAATGAATACTTCACTCTGAAGTATATTTGCATGGTTGAACTCTACTCTTGATTGATAGATCTGAATCTATGATGCATCTATGAACATGGTGAAGGTTAAAGATCTCTAGATCTAGAAATGGTGAATCTCTTGGATGATCTGAAAAGAAGTGATGAAGACCTGGCGCAAATCTGCTGAAGAACTTGAAGAAATCTGGGTAAGTTCATAGATTTGATCTGTTGTGCAAAGTTTATATTTTATAGATCTATACATAGGTTCAGTTCGTGAAAAGCGTGTGTATACGCGGATCTGTTTTAACAAAGTCGCGTATGGACTGTTAGGGTTATTCTAGTAAATGCACAGATGTATACGCTGATTCACTTCATAAAAAGCGCATATATACATGGGTCCGATTAAATAAAAGCGCGTATGATATCTGATCTTATGGTTGCTCAAGGTTGAATGTGTTTTTGCATATTTATTCTGAAGTCTGGGTTATCTCTGATATTCTGGTTACAGTGGTTTCACTGTTCTGTTTGATGCATTGGGAAAAGGTTTTTTATTGAAAAGTAAAGGGTTGTGTTGGAGCTATTTTATCCAGTTTAAAAATTGATGAAACATGGTCTGTAGTGGATCTGAGGGTTGAAACCTTCAGTCTGAACGTAGAAGATTTCTGCCAGTAGAGGCTGGTGCTAATATCAGGGGGTAGTAGCTCCCTTCCAAGTGAGGCTGGTAAACGAGAGCAGGGGGTTGTTTCTCTCTTCCAGGAGAGGCTGGTAAATGAGAGAAGGTTGTAACCTTCTACAGGTGGGTGCCTGGGTACTGGTATGAGTCTGCACCAGTACATGTTGTAAGAATTTTTCTTAATAATAAAAATTAAATACTGAGACGACGACACCGGTGGTTTTCTCCCGAATTGGGTTTCCACCTAAAAATCCTAGTGTTCATGTGTGGTTGCTTATGTGTGAAGATTATTCTCTTCTTTCTGCACTTTTTTACTGTTTTCTAAATATCTTATGAATAAGTAATGCAATGATCTAAGTCAAGAACTAAATGCATAATTAGATCACTGGATATACATGAGTTCTGTAAAGGATATCCGCGTATATATGCAGGTTTGCTTCAGGAAAGTTACGTATGGTTTTTAAGAAAGAAATATCAAATTTTTATTGTCTACACTAAATACTGATTCACCCCCCCCCCCCCCCTCTCAGTATTTTTCCCAACAATTGGTTTCAGAGCAGGTCCTTCTAAAAAAGCTTAACCGCTAGAAGGAAGATGAAGCAAGACGAGCAATCAAGATGGAACAACATCTATAAAGCCTCCACTCTTTAATGGAAGCAATTTAATCTTCTGGAAAATAAGGATGAGATCCTATCTTCAGTCTATGGGAGCAGATGTATGGGCCATTGTTTAACAAGGATATCAATATCCAGCTGCAATACCAACAGATCCGACTGAAAAGAAGAATTATGAAATAAATGCAAAGGCAGTCAATGCTCTAACGGGAAGTCTAACTGAATCAGAATTTGTCAAAGTTATGCAGCTAAATACAGCAAAGGAGATATGGGACAAAATCATTCTAAGTTATGAAGGTGATGCAAAGGTAAAAAGTGCAAAACTTCAAACTCTCAGAATTGAATATGAAAATTTAAAGATGCATAGTGATGAGAATATTGCTAGTTTATTTTTACGTCTTGATGATGTTGTAAATCGTATGAGAAATCTGGTAGAAACAATCACGAAATCTACTTTGGTTGAGAAAATCTTAAGATCGCTAACAGAAAAATTTGAATCAAAAGTCTCTGCTCTTGAAGAAAAACAGGATCTTCAAACTCTTACTGTGGTGCAACTTCATGGCATATTGACTGCATATGAAATGAGGAGAGGAGGATCATCTGAAGTCAAAGAAGTTGTTTTTAAAGCTTCTACAAAAGGGAAAGAAGTTCAAAAACCAGAAGGATCAGGATATATCTTAGAAGAAGATGAGGCAAACTTTGTGAGAAGACTCCAACTAGGAACCGGAAGATTCAAAGGTAAGCTTCCTTTCAAATGTTTTGATTGTGGAAGAGTTGGTCATTATGCTACAAAGTGTCCTTATAAAGAAAAATCTGCTAAAGGGAAAGAAGTAGCAAGAAGGAATAAGAACAGATCTAGCACTAAGAAAAGTTACTATACAAATGAAGACAGTGATGGGTTATCTGATAGTGAGGAAGAATGTGAACAAGATCTTAGAATTCTCATGGCATTTGAAAATAACTCTAGAGACGAAAAAGATGCTTTTATGGATGCTCTAGATGACGATGATTTTCTTGATCAAAACAATCTACTCAAAATATGCTTGGAAGAAAGTAAAATAATCATAGAAACTCTAAAAAGGCAGAATGAAGAAGCGAAGAAACACAATGAGAAATTAGAATGTGAAGTAGTAAGTCTAAGAAAAGAACTTGAGAAAGTAAAGACTCTGAATCTTAGATTTGCTAAAGGATCTGAAACCTTAGATGAGATTATCAAGGTTCAACGTTCTCCTCTTATAAAGACAGGTCTTGGATATACCGGAGAATCTTCTCAGGCTTCAGCACCAAATTATCTAAAAGCAACTACAACTGGTTTACTACATTTAGCCACTCAGCAAGGGAATAAAGAATCTTTACATGTAAAGCATGCTCATCACAATTCAAGGAACACTAATAGGGATATCTCTCAAAGAAGCAAAAACCAACAGGTAAATTCAAATAGAAGATTTCATGATCACAGAAATTTCTACTTCAATGGACAATGTTTCTCATGTCACAATTTTGTTCATAAAGCTGTTCAATGTGTTGCATATAAAACGATCATGACAACAGAAGAAGGAAATAAAAGGATGGATATTGAACCAAAGAAGAACACCTATAACAACTTTTCTCCTCTTCAAAATGAATTTGAATGTGCTTATTGCAATAACTTTGGCCACGAAGAATCTGAATGCAGGAGAAAATTCCAGCCAAAACAACATTTTCCTTCAAGTTCCAAAGTATGGAAAAAGAAGGAATTACAGGTTGAAAATTGTGGGATGGCGTTATTTGCGGAAGGTGAAGAAAATCAATGGTACATTGATAGTGGATGCTCAAGACACATGACAGGTGACAAAAGAAAACTTCTTGCATATAGTGCTCTAGAAAAAGAAAAGAAAGTTACATTTGGAAATGATACTCCTGTTGTAATTAAAGGAAAAGGGTAAGTGTTTCTAAAAGAAAAGGTGAAGGCTAATGATGTCATGTATGTGGATGGATTAAGGCATAACCTGTTAAGTGTAAGTCAAATGTGTGATCAAGGAACTGAAGTTGTCTTTAGTTCAAAAGAATGTGTGGTTCATGATCTTGATACAGGTAAAACTATTATAAAAGGGAAAAGAACTCCAAGCAACCTGTATGTATTGAAGAACTGCAAAGATCAATGTTACTTGAGAAAATATTCAAAAAATTGGCTATGGCATAGAAGGCTGGGGCATCTGAGCTTCTCTCAAATCAAAAAATCAAGCAGACTTCAAGCTATTCGTGGTCTTCCCAATATTACTCTACCAGCGAGTATCATATGCAAATCTTTCCAATTCGGTAAACAAGCCAGAGTTCAATTTAATGCCAAAGAAGGATCATCGAGTAAGCCTCTTGAACTCATTCATATTGACATATGTGGACCTATGAGAAAAAAGTCACCACGTGGGGAAGAATACTATATCTTATTTATTGATGATTTCTCTAGAATGTGTTGGATCGGGTTGATTAAACACAAAGATGAAGCATTTGAAAATTTTCATATCTTCAAAGAATTGGTGGAAAATGAATTAGATCTAAAAATCAAGTGTCTTAGATCTGATCGAGGAGGAGAATATACATCAAATGAATTCCTAGAATTTTGTGAAAAACATGGCATAAAAAGGCAGTTCTCTGTAGCTGGCACTCCACAACAAAATGGCGTAGCAGAAAGAATGAATAGAACAATTCAACAAATGGCTAGAGCTATGCTTCATGATTCAGGAACTCTTGACATGTTCTGGGGAGAAGCAGCACATACAACAACAAACATTCTCAACAAGGCACATGTTCGGGTAAATAGTGACAAAACTCCATATGAACTCTGGTATGGTAATTCTCCCTCTGTGAAGCATTTTAGAGTTTTTGGAAGTAAATGCTTTATCAAAAATAATGATGAAAAGCTTGGCAAGTTTGAATCTAGATTAGATGAAGGGATACTTCTTGGTTACTCATCTACAAGCAGAGAATACAAATGTTACAATAAAAGGCTTCAAAAGATTGTTGAATGTATTGATGTTGTTATTGATGAGTCTCCTGTAGCTCCTAAAGAAGAAAAACAAACAACAGAAGAAGATGATGGCAAATTTTGTCCTTCTACATAAAATAGAAATGATATAGACAGTGGATCCAATGAAGAACCTGAAGATGATTTATCTAAAAAGGCTCCATCTAGATATGTTCAAAAGAATCATCCTGAATCTCAAATTTTGGGAGACAAGGAATCAGGTGTACAAACAAGGAGGACTCTTGTGGGATCTTCTAGCTATCTGGCATTTTTATCCACAATTGAACCACACAATGTCAATCAAGCTAGTAAAGATGAATGTTGGATTCAAGCCATGAATGAAGAGCTTGATCAAATTGAAAAGAATCAAACATGGGATTTGGTACCAAGACCACATGATAAAAATGTCATTGGAACTAAATGGATATTCAAGAACAAGTTAAATGAGAATGGGGATGTTATAAGAAACAAATCTAGACTAGTTTGCAAGGGGTATACTCAACAAGAAGGTATACACTTTGAAGAAACTTTTTCTTCTATAGCTAGACTTGAAGCCATAAGAATGTTTCTTTCTTTTTCAATTTTTCAACAAATCAAAGTTTATCAAATGGATGTTAAATCTGCTTTTCTCAATGGTGATATAGAAGAAGAAGTGTATATAGAACAACCGGAAGGATTCATTTTGGGAAATGATGAAAATCTTGTTTGTAAACTTAAAAAGGCTCTATATGATCTCAAACAAGCTCCAAGGGCATGGTATTATCGTCTTGACAAATATCTTCATCAACAAGGATTTTCAAAGGGGTCTGTTGATAGCAACTTATACACAAAAATTTAAAATGATAAACTATTGATTGTGATTGTATATGTTGATGATATCATTTTTGGGAGTAATGAAGAATCTATGAGTCAGAAATTTTCTTCTGTCATGCAGCAAGAATTTGAAATGTCCTTGGAGAACTAATATTCTTTCTTGGCTTGCAAGTGCATCAAACTATAGATGGTATAGTCTTATCACAAGCAAAATATCTTAAGTAAATTCTGAAGAAGTATGGCATGGAAGAATGAAAACCTGTAAGTACACCAATGATAACCAGATGTAATCTCAGTTCTCATGATAATTCTCCTGCGGTGAATCAACCAGAATATATATCAATGATAGGAAGCCTACTTTATCTCACTGGGACTAGACTGAACATTATGCATGCAGTTGGGATTGTTGGAAGATTCCAAGCTAATCCAAAAGAGTCTCACCTTCAGGCTGTAAAAATAATATTCAAATATCTACAAGGAACTCAAGACTTTGGACTATGGTATCCAAAGAATGCTGATCTTACTCTTCATGCTTACACTGATGCAGATTGGGCTGGAAATGTTGATGATCGGAAAAGCACTAGTGGTGGTGCATTCTATATGGGACCCTGGTTAGTATCTTGGTTCAGCAAGAAGAAAAATTCTATTGCCTTATCTACAGCAGAAGCAGAATATGTGGTTGCCGCATCTTGTTGCACTCAACTCCTTTGGATGATGCAAACCTTACAAGATTTTCAAATCAAATGTACATCTCCTATCTCCATTATGTGTGATAACACAAGTTCCATCAGTATCTCAAAGAATCCGGTTATGCATTCGAAGACCAAGCACATTCCCATCAAGTATCACTTCTTACGTGAACAAGTGCTTGAACAAAAGGTGAAGTTGGAGTATGTTCCCTCCAAAGAACAAGTTGTTGATATCTTTACCAAACCTCTGCCTAGGGAAGCATTCGAATATCTAAGACAGAAGCTAGGAGTAGTCTCTGCCAGTCAGAAGAACAAATCTGCCTAAATTCAGAAGATTAAATTGGATACGCGAGTTTCCTAAATGGCAGTCGCATATATACGCGAGTTTATACACAAAAAACCGCGTATGGTTGGTTGCTGACAAATTTTTGGGGTGAGCATTTCTCAGCACAGCTGCAGTACTGTTTGGTATCTCTGATGATGCTTCAGCTCTTATATTTTTGTTTCTTTCTCTGATATTGAGTGAAGATTCCTTGATGATTTGTTGTTGAAAGTGTTCAGGATGCACAAGCTAAGGGGGAGTTTTGGTCACTTGGAAAGGATGCATTGGTTGTATAGTTTCAGGGGGAGCATTAGCCTTGCTGGGTGTAATGCATTTTTGGCAGTATGATGATTCTGAAATATGATCTCTCTCTTGAGGTCCTTTTGGTATTGGTTATAAAATTCATATGTGTAATTTGATGAAAAGGCTATGACCTATGATGTAATTTGTAATATTCAGCCATGTAAAGGGCTTGTTCAGATTTGTAAACCCACTTGGTTGGGTATTTGAGTCAAAATGTGTAAAACCATGTGGTTTCGTACTTGGGTCACATATGTAAATCCACTTCGTTGGATCTTTGATGTAAGTATGAGTCCTTGGTGATAGGAAATGTCATAGTGTCATGTACTTCATTGAATAATAGGTTTGAAGATTCAGCTTGAACTTGAGAAGAAAAACCTTGTGTTGGTTTGACTCGCCCTTTGCCCTTGATGTCAAAGGGGGAGAGTAATGTGGTTGTTGTATAATGATTATAATCAATGTATCTATCTATTTTGGTGCTCAAACTCCATCGTGGTTGCCATCAAGTCCAAAGGGGGAGATTGTTGGCAATATGATGCTGAGTGTTGTCCTTGATGGCAACCCACTTGATGAAGATGATGGCAACCTACTTAATGAAGTTGTTCTTGATGATCTTGTGAATGATATACATCTGATGTATCTACAATCAGTATAGAAGGTGCAGAAGAAATAATTTCCAGAATGGGCCAGAACAGTGATGAAAAGTGTATGTCACAAGGAATACGCGAGTTTGTCTAGGGGAAGTCGCGTATGCACGCGGGAAATAACGTACCAAGTCGCGTATGCTCAATTGCGCTCTAAATATGTAAAACCAGGGGTTACTACCATGGTATTGACCCATTGTATTGAGCGCTGGAGTGTCTATTTGATCCCGTCTAGGAATACCATCGGAAGTGATGTGGTTTTGACTCATGGTATTGATGAAGGCCAAATCTATATAAGGAGAAGAAAATCATTGTGCATGTGGGTGCAAGTGTCTGGGCTTTAATGAATACTTCACTCTGAAGTATTTCTGCAATGGTGGAACTCTGCTCTTGATTGATAGATCTGAATCTATGATGCATCTATGAACATGGTGAAGGTTAAATATCTCTAGATCTAGAAATGGTGAATCTCTTGGATGATCTGAAAAGAAGTGATGAAGACCTGGCGCAAATCTACTGAAGAACTTGAAGAAATCTGGGTAAGTTCATAGATCTGATCTGTTGTGCAAATTTTATCTTTTACAGATCTATACGCAGGTTCAGTTCGTGAAAAGCGCGTGTATACGCGGATCTGTTTCAACAAAGTCGCGTATGGACAGTTAGGGTTATTCTGGTAAATGCACAGATGTATACGCGGGTTCACTTCATAAAAAGCGCGTATATACGCGGGTCTGATTAAATAAAAGCGCGTATGATATCTGATCTTATGGTTGCTCAAGGTTGAATGTGTTTCTGCATATTTATTCTGAAGTCTGGGTTATCTCTTATATTCTGGTTACAGTGGTTTCACTGTTCTGTTTGATGCATTGGGAAAAGGTTGTTTATTGACAAGTAAAGGGTTGTGTTGGAGCTGTTTGATCCAGTTTGAAAATTGATGAACGTGGTCTGCAGTGGATCTGAGGGTTGAAACCTTCAGTCTGAACGTAGAATCTTTCTGCCAGTAGAGGCTGGTGCTAATATCATGGGGTAGTAGCTCCCTTCCAGGTGAGGCTGGTAAACAAGAGCAGGGGGTTGTTTCTCCCTTCCAGGAGAGGCTGGTAAACGAGAGAAGGTTGTAGCCTTCTGCAGGTGGGTGCCTGCGTACTGGTATGAGTCTGCACCAGTACATGTTGTAAGAAGTTTTCTTAATAATAAAAATTGAAGACTGAGATGACGGCAGCGGTGGTTTTCTCCCGAATTGGGTTTCCACCTAAAAATCCTGGTGTTCATGTGTGGTTGCTTATGTGTGATGATTATTCTGTTCTTCCTGCACTTGTTTACTGTTTTCTAAATATCTGATGAATGAGTAATGCAATGATCTAAGTCAAGAACTAAATGCATAATTAGATCACTGGATATACGTGAGTTCTGTAAAGGATATTCACGTATATACGCGGGTTTGCTTCAGGAAAGTTGCGTATGGTTTTAAGAAAGAAATATCAAAGTTTAATTGTTGCACAAAATACTGATTCACCCCCCCCTTCTCATTTTCGGGTGAAATTTAAGCTTACTGACCCTTTATTTTCTTTTAATAAACAAACTATCTACTTCTAACTTTACGACATCCAATGGCTTAGATTAAGCTAATGAGCTCGTTTATTATCTACCTAACTAATGATCTACCAAGATTAAATAGTTTGGTTAGATATTTATTCTCTAACTATTAACATGAAATTTAAAGCATGAATAATCAAGATTAAACTGTATGATTCTCATGGATTTTGGCATTTTGGAAAAGCTGCACAAAATTTTATTTGCATAAAGTAAACCTAAAGTAGTGGCATTTGAATGTGCAATGCTTTCATGATCTTATTTTTTTATCTCTTTTTGTGGGGTTCACACTTGACATATATTTTTTTTATATTTGTTTCTTTTTTTCCTTTGATTGTTATTTTAGGACATACCCTCTTATTTATTTTTAAATATGGGAAAACATTTGCAGAATGCAAAGGTATGTAGAATATTGAAAAATTTACATGGTCAATTCAAAATTACTAATCCTATTATTATAGGACCCTAATAGCATGCATAACCAACAGAAAAACCAGTCCTTGATTGGAGAGGACTGCCGACACCTAGCGTGAATGCTAAGCAAACTGTTCCATGTGATGTAGTTGTTTCAATAAAAAGAAATATATGTTTAAAGAATGAACCTGTGCCTACGGGAATCGAAGGTGAGCCAAAATTTTGAAATGGTACTTGAACAGAGTTGTAGACTGTCCTTCACAGGTTATGTATTTCATCACGAAGCCTGCTACCTCATTCCATGGATACGGTACAGATTTATGGTCATACCCTCTCCCATACTGATCAATGCTTTCTCCTACCTACAGAAACAGTTCAGGAAATTTCGGCAGGGGATTTCTCTGTGCAAACCACTGTTGTCCTTGTTGTCTTAGCCCACTAACTTCTGTGATGGATTTTTCTATGATGATAATTTATATTCCTATAACCCGAGAGAAATTCCCATTCAAATTTAGCACAAACTCCATCATGATTCCCTTGTCGAATCCTTGCAATATATTAAAATAGATATCCCATCCTGCATTGACAAAAACTTGCCACACATCTGCATTGCTACAAACCAAGATTTTATCTTCAGTTTCATTCCGCACAGCCAGTCTACCCATCCTATAGAGACTGTAACAACACTTTGGATGCAGAAGACCATTTGAAAGAGTGACGACTACCAAATTCAACAAAAACAGCATGGTGAAAAATGAGGTGAAATAACAGTAAATATGGTAGGTGATTTCTCAGGAAACGAAGAAAATCATGGAAAATTATGGTAAGTGTGATGAATGAGATAGTAATTATTTCGCATGAGTTGGAAAGTACTGATCAGTTGGAAACATGTGCATGTTGTTGATCCCAATACATATTAGTGATTATACATAATATGGTAAGGATCGTGGAGCATACCAACAACATGACGTTTTAATAATGAATTTGGAATAATCATTTGTGTGGTTTAATTATGCTGTTGTTTAGTTATGACGGCACCCCCCCCCCTCCCCCAACTTAAAAATGGTCATCCATGACATCAATGTCTTATCCATGGAATATTTAATTAAATCCATAAGATTCAAATGGAGACGTACTTGGAGACCTACCTGAGGAAAGTGACAGTTGGCAGAATAACGACGCAGTAATGATGTGGATGGAGTAACAACATCAAGGAGTAGAAAAATCAAGGTGTAGTGGCATCACAGAGTAACAACATCGCGGAGTAACAACATCACAAGTAGTAGCATCTAGAGTAACATCATCACGAAGTAGCAACATCCAAGGAGTAACAACATCACAAGTAGCAGCATTCGGAGTAATAACATCACAGAGTAGCAACATCCAAAGTAATAGCATCACGGAGTAGCAACATCCAAAGAGTAACAATTGGAAATATGATGCAATATGTTGTCCTTGATGGAAACCTACTTGATGATGCTATACTTGATGGAAACCTCTTGATGAGTTTCCATTTTGATAAGAAACCTATTTGTTAAAGATGTAAAAATGATGATTCTATAGGTCAGTTCAGATGTGACAGAGATGAATTCCAGTAAGTGTCAGAGAAATGATAAATATAATATGTCACAATGTATACGCAGGTTTGATGAAGGCAACCCACATATGGTTGCAATGTATAAGCTACTTTCATGAAGGCAACCTGCATATACATTCAGGATAACTATATACGCAGTTTGTATGACAAGAAGTCGCGTATACACGCAGATAAGAATGATCAAAGTCACGTATGCCTCTTACACTCTAAAATTATGATACCAAGGGGTATTAGCCCACAGTATTGAGCATTGTATTGTATATTTGATTCCATCCAAGAATACCATTAGTAGTTGTGTGGTTTTGACTCATGGTATTAGTAAAAGCTAAATCTATATAGGGAGAAGAAGATCATAGTGCAAGGTGTGCAATTACAAGGGTTGTTCTTTCTCTGAGGTATATCTGCATGGGATGAACCCTTGTATTCACCCATGGATACAATGATGGTTCATGATCTCTAGATCTGAAATGACTATGCTCTTGTGTGATCCATTGAAAAGATGATTAGATCTGTGACCTGGCGCAAGTTTTCTGAAGTCATATGAAGGAATCTTGGTAAGCTATGTGGATCTAGTTCATTCTGCAAAGTTTACATTTACATATCTATACGCTAGTTCGTCTCAGTAAAAGCGCGTATATACACAGGTTTGCTTCAGAAAAAGCACGTATGGAAGTATAGGGTTTTCTGAAGCTTATTGCAGATGTTTTTCTGTGATTCCTCCTATTTGTCTGATGTTTGTCAATGAAGTCTTCTTGAAGATCTAGGTTTTTTGAATACTATATATGCTAGTAAGTTGATTATGTACAAATCTGATCAATGAGAGAATAAACATGGTTGATGGTGACTAACTGATCAAGGGTTCTGCATTTCTAAAGATATCTGACTGAAAGCCCCCGATCCGGATCCGAGACTCGATTACATTATGAAAAAGTATTCACAAAGCTATACCAGTTGGTATGAATGAAAGTGTTGGAAAAATACTCTGAGGGGGGGCAGGAATCAATATTTAGGATTTACTCACATCTTTTTTCTTTTTTCATTCTTTAATGACCCATACGCTACTTTAATGAAACATCGCGTATATTTGATACCCTTTACAACTCGCGTATGCACAGAGATATTAATAAACAATCAATTCTTCACTTAGATCCTTGAATTTATTCATTCATCGTATGTTTATATAGCAAAGAGACATGTGCAAAGAATAATGTAATGAAACATCGCATATGAACACCATGATTTTTTAGTGGAAACCCAAGTCAGGAAAAAACCACCGCTGCCGTTGTCTCAGCCTTCAATAGTTTATTATAGAGAAAACATCTTACAATCATGTATTGGTGCAGACTTATACCAGCACACAGGCACCCACCTGCAGTAGGCTACAACCTTCTCTTGTTTACCAGCCTCACCTGGAAGGGAGCAACAACCCCCTACTCTTTGTTTACCGGCCTCACCTAAAAGGGAGCTACTTCCCCTGATCTTAGCACCAGCCTCTGCTGGCAGAAAGCTTCTACTTTCAGACTGAAGGCTTCAACCCTCAGATCCACTGCAGACCACGTTTCATCAATTTTCAAATTGGATCCAACAGCTCCAACACAACCCTTCACTCTTCAACAAACATACTTTGCCCAATGCTACAAACAGAACAGTGAACCCACTGTAACCAGAATAACAGAGTTAACCCAGACCTCAGAATAGACATTCAGAAACACTTTCAACTTTGAGACCCCATTAATTCAGATTCCATGCACGCTTTTAGTATAACAGACCCGCGTATGTACGCGTGTTTCATAAGATGAACCCCTGTATACTTCAGTAAATTTTTCAAATAAATTCTAACTGCCCATACGCGCCTTTCCCTGAACAGAGCCGCATATACACGCACTTTTTATGAAACCAACCTGCATATGGATCTCCGAAAGATAAACTTGGCACAACAGATCAGATCTATGAACTTACCCAGATTTCTTCGACTTCTTCAACTGATTTGCGCCAGGTCTTCATCACTTCTTTTCAGATCATCCAAGAGATTCACCATTTCAAGATCTAGAGATCTTGAACCTTCATTATGTTCATAGATGCATCATAGATTCAAGTCTATCAATTAAGAGAAAAATTTAACCATGCAGATATACTCCAGAGTGAAGTATTCATTAAAGCCCAGACACCTGCACCCTTTGCACAATGATCTTCTTCTCCTTATATAGATTAGCCTTTTTCAATACCATGAGCCAAAACCACTCAACCTCCGATGGTATTCTTTGACGGGATCAATTAGATAATCCAACGCTCAATACAATGGGCCAATACCATGGTAATGCCCCTTGGTATCATAATTTTAGAGCGCAAAAGGGCATACGCGACTTGGAGCGTTCGCTTCTACGTATATATGCAACTTCGCCTCATAAAAACGACGTATATGTTAACCCTGAATGTATACGCGAGTTCCCTTCACAAAAGTAGCGTATACATTGTATGTATACGCGGGTTTCCTTCAACAAAGTAGCGTATACATTGTGACATATTATATTTATCATTTTTCTGGTACTTACTGGAATTCTTTTCTCTGTCACATCTGAACTGATCAGTAGATACATCATTCTTACATCTTTGACACATAGGTTGCTTATCATAGGCAACTCATCAAGTAGGCTTCCAATCTTCATCAAGTAGGTTGCCATCAAGGACAACACATTTCATTATATAGCCAACAATCTCTTTTCACCAAGTTGCCATCAACTTTATCAAGTGGGTTTCCATCAAGGACAACACTCTGCATCATATTGCCAACAATCTCCCCCTTTTGACTTGATGGCAACCACGATGGTGTTTGATCACCACAGGAGATATATACATTAAGCATCATGATATTCTTCCCTTATTCAACCACCATGTCACTCTCCCCCTTTGACATCAAGGGCAAAGGGCGGATCAAAAGAAGGAAGTGCTTTGCAGATCTGAAGTGTACTAAAGGTATCATGCTCCCCCTCAGTTCATGCTGCGTCTTCAAACATATTTTACAATGAAGTACTTGACTCTATGACCTTCCTATCACCAAGGACTCATACTTACATCAAAGATCCAACCAATTGAATTTACATAAGAGACTCAAATACCCAACCAAGTGGGTTTACATATTTCAACTCAACTACCCAACCAAGAGGGTTTACAAATAACAAGTTCTTACATGACTAAATATTACAATTGTACATCATGGGTCTCAACAAGACTTGTTCATCAAGTTACAAATATGACTTTACATGACCAATACTAGAAAGACCTCAAGAGAGAGATCATATTTCAGAACCATCATAATGCCAACAATTCATTATACACAACAAGACTAATTCTCCCCCTGAAACTTTGCATCCAATGCATCCTTTCCAAATGACCAAGGCTCCTCCTTAGCTTGTGCAACAGTGTCAATAATACAATCATCAGTAGTCAGACTGATGCTCCCCCTGAACTGGTACTCCTGATCTTCAGCTGCCATATTAATTTTCTTATCATCAGTGCATACGCGTCTGCGTCTACAATAACTTGCGTGTATACGCGACTTTAGTTCATTAAACCCGCGTATAAAATTTAATCTTCTGAATTTAATCATATCTGATCTTCTGAGAGGCAGAGACAACACCCAACTTCTGTCTGAGATATTCGAATGCTTCTCTGGGCAGAGGTTTGGTAAAGATATCAGCAATTTGTTCTTTGGAGGGAACATACTCCAACTTCACCTTTTGTTCAAGCACTTGTTCATGTAAGAAGTGATACTTGATGGGAATGTGCTTGGTCTTCGAATGCATAACAGGATTCTTTGAGATATTGATGGCACTTGTATTATCACACATAATGGAGATAGGAGAAGTACATTTGATTTGAAAATCTCCCAAGGTTTGCATCATCCAAAGGAGTTGGGTGCAACAAGATGCGGCAGCCACATATTCTGCTTCAGTAGTAGATAAGGCAATAGAAATTTGCTTCTTACTGAACCAAGATACCAACCGAGGCCCCATATAGAATGCACCACCACTTGTGCTTTTTCGATCATCAACATTTCCAGCCCAATCTGCATCAGAGTAAGCATGAAGAGTAAGATCAGCATTCTTTGGATACCATAGTCCAAAGTCTTGAGTTCCTTGAAGATATTTGAATATTCTTTTGACAGCCTGAAGATGAGACTCTTTTGGATTAGCTTGGAATCGTCCAACAATCCCAACAGCATGCATAATGTCAGGTCTAGTCCCGGTGAGATAAAGTAGACTTCCTATCATTGATCTGTATTCTGGTTGATTCACCATGGGAGAATCATCATGAGAACTGAGATTGCATCCGGTTATCATTGGTGTACTTACAGGCTTGCATTCTTCCATGCCATACTTCTTCAAAATTTGCTTAAGATATTTTTCTTGTGATAGGAATATGCCATCTGTAGTTTGATGCACTTGCAAGCCAAGAAAGAATGTTAGTTCCCCAAGTAAAGACATCTCAAATTCTTGCTGCATAACAGAAGAAAATTTTTGACTCAAGGATTCTTCATGACTCCCAAAAATGATATCATCAACATATACAATTACAATCAAAAGTTTGTCATGTTCAATTTTTGTGTATAAGTTGCTATCAGCAGACCCCTTTGAAAATCCTTGTTGATGGAGATATTTGTCAAGACGATAGTACCACGCCCTTGGAGATTGTTTGAGACCATATAGAGCCTTTTTAAGTTTACAAACAAGATTCTTATCATTTCCCAAAATGAATCCCTCTGGTTGTTCTATATAAACTTCTTCTTCAAGATCACCATTGAGGAAAGCAGATTTGACATCCATTTGATAGACTTTGATTTTTTGAGAACTTGAAAAAGCAAGAAACATTCTTATGGCTTCAAGTCTAGCTACAGGAGCAAAAGTTTCTTCAAAGTCTATACCTTCTTGTTGAGTGTACCCTTTGCAAACCAATCTGGATTTGTTTCTTATAACATCCCCATTTTCATTTAACTTGTTCTTGAATATCCATTTGGTTCCAATGACATTTTTATCATGTGGCCTTGGTACCAATTCCCAAGTGTGATTCTTTTCAATTTGATCAAGCTCTTCATTCATGGCTTGAATCTAACATTCATCTTTGCTAGCTTGATTGACATTTTGGGGTTCAATTGTGGATAGGAATGCCAGATAGCTAGAAGATCCCACAAGAGTCCTCCTTGTTTGTACACACGATTCCTTGTTTCCCAAAATTTGAGATTCAGGATGATTCTTTTGAACATATCTGGATGGAGCCTTTTATGATAAATCATCTTCATGTTGTTCATTGGATCCACTGTCTATATCATTTCCATTTGATGTAGAAGGACAAAAATCACCATCATCTTCTTCTGTTGCTTGTTTTTCTTCTTTAGGAGCTGTAGGAGACTCATCAATGACAACATCAATACATTCAACAATATTTCGAAGCCTTTTATTGTAACATTTGTATGCTCTGCTTGTGGATGAGTAACCAAGAAGTATCCCTTCATCTGATCTAGGTTCAAACTTGCCAAGCTTTTCATCATTATTTTTGATAAAGCATTTACTTCCAAAAATTCTAAAATGCTTTACAGAGGGAGAATTACCATACCAGAGTTCATATGGAGTTTTGTCACTATTTACCCGAACATGTGCCTTGTTGAGAATATTTGCTGCTGTATGTGCTGCTTCTCCCCATAACATTTCAGGAGTTCCAGAATCATCAAGCATAGCTCTAGCCATTTGTTGAATTGTTCTGTTCATTCTTTCTGCTACGCCATTTTGTTGTGGAGTGCCTGCTACAGAGAACTGTCTCTTTATGCCATGTTGTTCACAAAATTCAAAGAATTCATTTGATGTATATTCTCCTCCTCGATCAGATCTAAGACACTTGATTTTTAGATCTAATTCATTTTCAACCAATGCTTTGAAGATCTGAAATTTCTCAAATGCTTCATCTTTGTGTTTAAGTAACCCAATCCAACACATTCTAGAGAAATCATCAATAAATAAGATATAGTATTCTTCTCCACGTGGTGACTTTTTCCTCATAGGTCCACAGATGTCAGTATGAACAAGTTCAAGAGGCCTACTTGATGATCCTTCTTTTGCATTAAATTGTACTCTAGTCTGCTTACCAAACTGGCAGGATTTGCATATGATACTCTCTGGTAGAGTAATATTGGGAAGACCACGAACAGCTTGAAGTCTGCTTGCTTTGTTGATTGGAGAGAAGCTTAGATGCCCCAACCTTCTGTGCCATAGCCAATTTTCTGAAGATTTGCTCAAGTAACATTGATCTTTGCAGTTTTTCAATACATATAGGTTGTTTGGAGTTCTTTTCCCTTTTATAATAGTTCTACCTGTATCCAGATCACGAACCACACATTCTTTTGAACTGAAGACAACTTCTGTACCTTGATCACACATTTGACTTACACTTAACAGATTATGCCTTAATCCATCCACATACATGACATCATTAGCCTTCACCTTTTCTTTTAGAAACACGGACCCTTTTCCTTTAATTACAGCAGGAGTATCATTTCCAAATGTAACTTTCTTTTCTTTTTCTAGAGAATTATATGCAAGAAGTTTGCTTTTGTCACCTGTCATGTGTCTTCAGCATCCACTATCAATGTACCATTGATTTTCTTCACCTTCTGCAAATAACGCTATCCCACAATTTTCAACCTGTAATTCCTTCTTTTTCCATACTTTGGAACTTGAAGGAAAATGTTGTTTTGGCTGGACTTTGCTCCTGCATTCAGATTCTTCATGACCAAAGTTATTGAAATAAGCACATTCAACTTCATTTTGAAGAGGAGAAAAGTTGTTATAGGTGTTCCTTTTTGGATCAATATCCATCCTTTTCTTTCTTGCTTCTCTTGTCATGATGGTTTTATATGCAACACATTGAACAACTTTATGACCAAAATTGTGACATGAGAAACATTGTCCATTGAAGTAGAAATTTCTGCGATCATGAAATCTTCTTTTTGAATTTACCTGTTGATTGTTGCTTCCTTGAGAGATATCCCTGTTAGTGTTCCTTGTATTGTGATGATCATGCTTTACCTGTGAAGATTCTTTATTCCCTTGTTGAGTGGTTGAATGAAGTAAACCAGTTGTAGCTGCTTTTAGATAATTTGGTGCTGAAGCCTGAGAGGATTCTCTGGAATATCCAAGACCTGTCTTAATTAGAGGAGATCGTTGAACCTTTATAATCTCATCTAAGGTTTCAGATCCTTTAGAAAATCTAAGATTTAGAGTCTTTACTTTCTCAAGTTCTTTTCTTATACTTACTACTTTACATTCTAATTTTTCATTATGTTTCTTTGCTTCTTCATTCTGCCTTTTCAGAGTCTCTATGATTATTTTACTTTCTTCCAAGCATATTTTGAGTTGATTGTTTTGATCAAGAAAATAATTGTCATCTAGAGCATCCATAAAAGCATCCTTATCGTCTCTAGAATTATTTTCAAATTCCATGAGAAGTCTAAGATCTTGTTCACATTCTTCCTCACTGTCAGATAACCCATCACTGTCTTCATTTGTATAGTAGCTTTTCTTAGTGCTAGACCGGTTCTTATTTCTTCTTGCTACTTCTTTCTCTTTAGCAGATGTTTCTTTATAAGGACATTTTGTAGCATAATGACCAACTCTTCCACAATTAAAACATTTGAAGGGAAGCTTACCTTTGAATCTTCCGGTTCCTAGTTGGAGTTTTCTCACAAAGTTTACCTCATCTTCTTCTGAGATATATCCTGACCCTTTCGGTTTTCGAACTTCTTTCCCTTTTGTAGAAGCTTTAAAAACAACTTCTTTGACTTTAGATGGTCCTCCTCTCCTCATTTCGTATGCAGTCAATATGCCATGAAGTTGCACCATAGTAAGATTTTGAAGGTCCTGTTTTTCTTCAAGAGCAGAAACTTTTGACTCAAACTTGGCCGTTAGTGATCTCAAAATTTTCTCAACCAAAGTGGATTTGGTTATTGTTTCTCCCAGATTTCTCATATGGTTTACAACATCATCAACACGTAAAAAGAAACCAGCAATATTCTCATCACTATGCATTTTTAGATTTTCATACTCAATTATGAGAGATTGAAGTTTTGCACTTTTTACCTTTGCATCACCTTCATAGCTTAGGATGATTTTGTCCCATATCTCCTTTGCTGTATTTAGCTGCATGACTTTGACAAATTCTGCTTCAGTTAGACTTCCAGTTATAGCATTGACCGCTTTTGCATTTGATTCATAATTCTTTCTTTTAGTTGGATCTGTTGGTGTAGCAGCTGGATATTGATATCCTTGTTCAACAATGGCCCATATATCTGCTCCCATAGACTGAAGATAGGATCTCATCCTTATTTTCCAGAAGATTAAATTGCTTCCGTTGAAAAGCGGAGGTTTGATAGATGATGTTCCCTCGTGATTGCTCATCCTGCTTGATCTTCCTTCTAGCGGTTAAGCCTTTTCAGAAGGACTGGCTCCGATACCAATTGTTGGAAAAATACTGAGAGGGGGGGGTGGGGGGTGGGGGGGGGGGTGTATCAGTATTTAGGATTTACTCACATCTTTTTGCTTTTTCATTCTTTAATAACCCATACGCTACTTCAATGAAACAGACTCGCGTATATACGTGGATACCCTTTACATAACTCGCGTATGCATAGAGATATTAATAAACAATCAATTCTTCACTTAGATCCTTGCATTTATTCATTCATCAGATGTTTATATAGCAGTAGACATGTGCAGTAATAACAGAATGAAACATCACACAAAAGCATCACACATGAACACCATGATTTTTAGGTGGAAACCCAAGTTGGGAGAAAACCACCGCTGCCATTGTCTCAGCCTTCAATAGTTTATTATAGAGAAAACATCTTACAATCATGTACTGGTGCAGAATTATACCAGCATGCAGGCACCCACCTGCAGAAGGCTATAACCTTCTCTCGTTTACCAACCTCACCTGGAAGGGAGCAACAACCCCCTGCTCTTTGTTTACCAGCCTCACCTAGAAGGGAGCTACTTCCCCTGATCTTAGCACCAGCCTCTGCTGACAGAAAGCTTCTACTTTCAGACTGAAGGCTTCAACCCTCAGATCCACTGCAGACCACGTTTCATCAATTTTCAAACTGGATCCAACAGCTCCAACACAACCCTTCACTCTTCAACAAACATACTTTGCCCAATGCTACAAACAGAACAGTGAACCCACTGTAACCAGAATATCAGAGTTAACCCAGACTTCAGAACAGACATTCAGAAACACATTCAACTTTGAGACCCCATTAATTCAGATTCCATACGCGCTTTTAGTATATCAGACCCGCGTATGTACGCGTGTTTCATAAGACGAACCCGCGTATACACGCGCTTTCCCAAGAGAAACCAACCCCACAGCAAGTGGATCTCCAAAAAGATAAATTTTGCACAACAGATCTAATCTATGAACTTACCCAGATTTCTTCAACTTCTTCAACTGATTTGCGCCAGGTCTTCATCACTTATTTTCAGATCATCCAAGAGATTCACCATTTCAAGATCTAGAGATCTTGAACCTTCATTATGTTCATAGATGCATCATAGATTCAGGTCTATCAATTAAGAGCAGAATTTAACCATGCAGATATACTCCAGAGTGAAGTATTCATTAAAGCCCAGACACATGCACACATTACACAATGATCTTCTTCTCCTTATATAGATTAGCCTTTTTCAATACCATGAGTCAAAACCACTCAACCTCCGATGGTATTCCTGGACAGGATCAATTAGATAATCCAGCGCTCAATAGAATGGGCCAATACCATGGTAATGCCCCTTGGTATCATAATTTTAGAGCGCAAAAGGGCATACGCGACTTGGAGCATTCGCTTCCGCGTATATACGCAACTTCGCCTCATAAAAACTGTGTATATGCTAACCCTGAATGTATACGCGGGTTACCTTCACAAAAGTAGCGTATACATTGTATGTATACGCGGGTTGCCTTCACAAAAGTAGCGTATACATTGTGACATATTATATTTATCATTTTTCTGGTACTTACTAGAATTCTTTTCTCTGTCACATCTGAACTGATCTGTAGATACATCATTCTTACATCTTTGACACATAGGTTGCTTATCATAGGCAACTCATCAAGTAGGCTTCCATCAAGAACATCTTCATCAAGTAGGTTGCCATCAAGGACAACACATTGCATTATATAGCCAACAATCTCATTTCACCAAGTTGCCATCAACTTTTATCAAGTGGGTTGCCATCAAGGACAACACTACTGCATCATATTATAGCAGAAAGCATGTATATATGCGGGTTTTAGTGAAGCAAGTAGTGTATGCATTTAAGTTGATGATGGTTTAGGGTTGATTTTGTATCTACATATTGATTGATGCGGGTTATTTACGATGATCTGATTGCGGTGGTCTCATTGTTTAGATTGATGTATTGGGTAAAACTTATGGTTATTGATGTTTATGAAGATTTATGTTGATTTTGTTTGATCCAATATGAAAATTGATGAAACATAATTATAGTTGATTACAGAGGTTCGTATGAGTATGATTGAAACTTACTTCTAGTAGAAGCTAGTGTTGATCAGGGGGTTGAAGCTCATGTGTCAGTGATAAAGCGAGATCAGGGGTTGTAGGTCCCTTAGGAAGCAAGCCCGGAAAATGAAGGTTTCACCTTACACCTTAGGTAGATGCTTGCATACTTATATGATCTGCATCGTTGCAAATGTGTAAACAATTTTCCATATAATAAATACTAAGAACAAAGACAACAACAACGGTGGTTTTTACTTGATTGGGTTTCCACCTTAAATATTAGTGTTCATGTGTGTGGTGATTTATACTATTGTTCTTGCACATATTTCTTGTTCTCTAACAAGTATATTGATAAATTGAGTTAAAGGCGTTTCTTTGAATTTTTTCTAATGCGTAACATTATATCGATATCGCTAGTTTCTTTGATATTCATATATGAAAAGTTGGTTTTCATAAAAGCGTATGGGTCGCAAAATAAAGGATTAAAGTATGTTTAGCAAGCTCTAAATCTTGATTCACCCCCCTCTCATTATTTTTCCCACCAATTGGTATCAGATCATACAGAAGAAACAATAAAATATAAGGAAGATGGCTAACATGAGAAATCAAGATGGGATAGCATCTATCGGAGCCTCTCTCTTCAACGGAAACAATTTAATCTTACGGAAGGCAAAGGGACAAGATCCTATCTTCAATCCTTCGAGGAAGATGTATGGACCATAGTTGAAGGAGGTTATCCAATATCCGGCATCGGTTCAACGGATGCAACATAAGAAGGAAATATGAAATAATGCAATGGCGATTAATGCATTATTGGGAAGTATGGCCCGAATCAAAATTTGTCAAATTCATGCGGTTGAATACAGGAGATATGGGACAAAAATCATTCTAAGCTATGAAGGTGATACCAAGGTAAAAGTGCTAAACTCCAAACTCTCGAAATTCAATATGAAAATCTCGGAATGCATAGTGAGGAAAGCATTACAGTTCTTCTTAAATCTAGATGATATTGTAAATCGTATGAGAAAATACGGTGAAACCATATGACACTACTACAGTAGAAAAGGTTTTAGAATCTCTAACTTTCAAATTAGTCAAAATTATGCCATTGAAAGCAGTCTGCAACTCTTACTATTGTTCAACTACATCGTATTTTGATTGCTTGTGAAATGAGAAAAGAGGAGGTCCATGCGAAGTCAAAGAAGCTATCTTTAGATCTACTACAAAAGGAAAGGAAGTAGTTGAACAAGAAGGATCGGAGTTATGTTGAAGAAGATGAGATAAATTTTGTAAAGAAGCTACAACTAATAGAGGGGTGGAGGGTAAACTATACCAAATATTTTTCTTAACAGACAGTTGATCCAAATATCTTTCAATGTCTTACAAAATATTTCATGAAAAAGGAAAAAGTAGTGAGAAATAAATGTTTTATATTAAAAAAGAATATTATACTCATGAATGATGGTTTATCGAATAGTGAAGAAAGGAGAATCGATCAAGATATTAGACTCATTATGGCTTTTGAAAAGGACTCTAGTGATTATTTGTGGATGCTTTAGAAGAAAAGGACTTTCTTGAAGAAATAAATATCTCAAAATATGTTTAGAAAGAAGAAAAAATTTCCATAGATACTCTAAAAAATCAGCTTATGGAAAAAGAGAAGCACAATGAGAAATTAGAATGTGAAATAGTAAGTCTAAGAAAGGAAATTGAGAAAGTGAAAAATTTAAATCTTAGATTTGCTAAAGGATATGAAACCTTAGATGAAATTATCTAAGGTACAATGCTCTCCTCTTATAAAAATAGGTCTTGGTTATATTGGAGAGACATCTCGGTCTTCAGCACAAAACTATCTAATGCAGCTAAACCAGCCCTACAACATTTACATCACCAAACCAAGAGAACAAAGAAACTTCACGGGTAAAGCATGACCACTTTAATACAAATAAAAATAGCATAAATATCAATGAGATAAAGACCAATTGTGAAGGTAAACACAAATAGAAGGTTTCATGATCGCAAAAATTTCTTCTTTGTGAAATGTTTATAATGTCATAATTTTGGTCATAAAGTTGTTCGTGTCAGTGCATACAAAACCATCATGACCAGAGAAGCAAAGAAAGAAAAAAATGAGGCTGGAATAAGAAGAATACTTATAACAAATTTTCTCTCTTAAGTAAATGAATGTGCTTATTGCAACTTTGATTGTGAAGAATCCTGTGAATGTAGGAGCAAACTTCATCCAAAAAAGAGCATATACCTTCAAATTCAAGGTATGGAGAAAGAAGATTTACAGGTTGAAAACTGTGGTATAGCCTGTTGCATAAGGGGAAGAAAATAAATGAGTACGTTGATGGCAGATGCTCAAAGCACATGACGGGTGATAGAAATAAACTCCTTGCATACAATGCTCTAGAAAGAGAAAATAATGTTACCTTTTGAAATGATACTCCTATGTCATTAAAGGAAAAGGTTAAATTTTTATAAAAGAAAAGGTAAAAGCTAACAATGTTATGTATGTGGATGGATTAAAACATAACCTATTGAGTGTGAGTCAAATTTTTTGATCAAGGAAATGAAGTTGTCTTTAGTTTCTGAAATGTGTGGTACATAGAATTGACACGGAAATAATATCAAAAGGAACTGAACACCAAGCAATGTGCAGAAAGGTTGCAAGAACAATATTACTTGGGTAAAATGTTCAAAAAAATTGGATCTGGAATGAATTGAGGCCCAAGTTTTTCTCATCAACAAATCTAACAGAATAGATTATTCATGATCTTCCCAACATCATGCTGAGAAGTACCACCTGCAAATCTTGCCAATTCGGTAAGAGAACCAAAGTACAATTCAATGCCAAAGAAGGATCGGTAAGTAAGCCTCTTGAACTCTTTCTATCAGATGTGTGGGACCTATGAGCGTCACCATGGAGAGCAATACTATATTGTATTTGTTGATGACTTCTCTAGAATGTGTTGGATTGGGTTAATAAAACACAAAGATGGCTGTGAAAATTTTGATCTTCATTGTTAATGAGTGAGATGTTAAAAATAAAATGTCTTAGATCACATTTCGAGGAGGGGAATATATGAGATGAATTATTTGATTTAAGAAGTTAACAACATGGCATAAAAAAGTCGAGTTTTATGAACCACGGGAACAAAATGGTGATAAACATAAATAATGAATAGAACAATGCAACAAATGGCTAGAGTGCTATGGCAGTAAGTTCCCGGAACACACGATACCTTTGGGGAGAAGCAACATAACTACTACAGTATTCTTATGAAGTTCATGTTCATGTGCGACAGTGGTAAACTCATATGAGCTTTGGTATGGTAATCTTTAAGCTATTAAAGCATTTTAGGATTTTGAAGCTCAAATATTTTGTCAAGAACAATGATGAAAAACTGACAGGGTTGAACCTAGAAATGAGATGAAGGAATATTTATTGGCTACTCTTCTAGAAGTAAAGCATATAAATGTTACGACTAAAAGACTTGAGAAGATTATTTAATGCATTGATGTCGTAATTTATGAGTCTAAATCGGCTCCAAAGGGAAATACCAACAAAAAAATCAAGATGATGGTGATGTATATCTTCTCATCCAAATAACACTCATCTAAAGATGAGTGATGACACTGTGAGAGATCCATCACAAAAGAACATCAGGATGTTCAAAGAATCATCCAGAATCTCAGAATTTGGGAGAAAAGGGACCAGGAGTGGCAAAACAAGAAGAACTGTGTAGGATCTCCTAGCTATCTGGCATTTCTATCCACTATTGAACCATAAGAATGTCAATCAAGCTATAAATATGAATTACTAGTTAAGCCCATGAATGAAGAACAGATCATGTTAAAAGAATGTACTTGGAATTGGTTCAGACCTCATGATAAAAATGTTATTAGATAAAATGGATGTTCAAAAACAAGTTAAATGGCAGAATATTATTAGAAACAAAGCTAGACTTGTTTATAAAGGTATTCTCAACAAAGAAGGTATAGACTTTAAAAACATTTTCTCTGTAACTAGACTTTGAAATATAAAGATATTTCTTGCTTTTTCAAACTTAACAGAGTGAAATTTTATCAAATGGATATTCAGAATATTCTTTTTCTAATGGTGATCAGAAGAAAGATTTATATAGAACAAACAGGAAGAGTTGTTTTGGAAAATCTTGAAAAAATTGTTGTAAGCAAAAGGCCTTATATGGATATAAAAAAAATCTCCAAAGACATGATACTATCATCCTTGAAAAAATATCTTATAATAGTTTTCAGAAATGGGTCTCTTGATAACCCAACTTATACACAAAAAACTAAAAAATGATAAACTATTGATTGTAGTTGTATATGTTGTGACACATCATTTTTGGGAGTAATGAAGAGTCCATGAGTCAAAAATTTGCTTATCTTATGTAGCGAAAAATTTGAAATGTCTTTTACTTGGGAACTAAATTTTTTCTTGGCTTACAATTGCAATAACTTAGCCGTCAGCATATTTTTATCACAGCAAATATCAGCAAGCAATTTTGAAGAAGTATGGGATGAAGGCCCATAAGAACACCTGCAAGTACACCCCAATGATGCTTTGGTGTATTTTTAGTTCTCATGATCAGTTCTGTGATGAATCATGAGAATCTGATCCAGCAAGATTGGAACTTACGCTTCATCTAGGACCAGGCATTTCATTATGCATATAGTTGGGATTGTTGGAAAGACAAATAATCAAAGAGTCACACCAGAACAGCAAGAATATTCCAGAATATCTGAGGACTCAGGCTTTGTTTCTATTGGTACCAAAGAAATATTGATCTCACTCTTTTACAAATCTGGATTGGAAATTTGAAATGTTGATGATCGAAAAAACACTAGTGGTGGTGCATTCTATATGAGACCACTGATTGAATCTTAATTAAACCCAAGAAAAAAATTTCTATTGCCTTATCTACAACAAAAAGCGAGAATATGTGGTTGTCACATCATGTTGCACAAAACTACTTTGGATGATTCGGACTTTACAAGACATTCAAATCAAATGTTCACCTCCCATCTCCGTCTGTGTGATAATACAAGTGCCATTAGTATCTCAAAGAATTCTATTATGCATTCCAAGACTAAGCACATTCCTATAAAGTATCACTTCCTATGTGAAAAAGTGCTTGAGCAAAGGTTAAATTGGAGTATGTTCCTCAAAGAACATTAGATCAGATATATTTGCTAAACCTCTACCCCTAGAAGCGCATTCAAATATCTCTGGACAAAATTTGGAGTTGTCTCTACCTCTCGATCAAATCTACTTAATTTTAGAAGATTAGATTCAATAGTGGAGTTCCATAAAAAGAAAATGTATATAACAGTTCTGTGCATAAAAGGCTAGCATTATAGGTTTTTTTTTGATAGAAATTCTTTGAGTCGGCATTTCTGTAGTTGTATTTTATTGGGTAATCTACAATTGTTGTTACAATATTCATATTTCTATATCATTCTCTTATATTGATCTACTTAGGTGAAGATGGACCCAGATGATTTGATTAATTAGGTGTTGGGATGCAAAAACTAGGAAGAGCACACTTGTGTTGATGCATTATTGGCATTTTAGTTAGTTTTCATTGTATTATGATCTCATGTTTGAGATTCATTTGGCTTTGAGTTGTAAAATTCATATCTTTAATTTTGATGAAAAGATGTGTTAAAGGCCTCTGATGTAAGATGTTCATATTCAATCATGTAAGGACTTGTTCAAATATTTAATTCCACTTGGTTGGATCATTGATGTATGTATGAGTCCTTGGTGATAGGAAAGGTCATACTAGGTTGAGTTATGAGTCATGCCTTGTTGAAAATATAATAGAAGGTGATAGACTTGGGGGTGTGGCAATTTAAGGTGCTTTATAGATCTAGGCTCTTCTTCTACAAAGGGAAACAAAACCTTGTTTTGGTATTGATCGCCTTTATGATGTCCAAAGGGGAGAGCATCTGTTGTTGAATAATGGTTATGATTAACATAAATATATTTGTGGTGATCAAACACCATCATGGTTGCCATCAGTCTAAAGGAGAATTGGTTGGCAATATGATGCAATATGTTGTCTTGATGGCAACCTACTTGATGATATTTGTACTTGATGGAAATGTCTTGATGAGTTTCGTTTTGATAAGCAACCTATTTGTTAAATATGTAAAAATGATGATTCGGATATGTGGCCGAGAGAAAGGAAATCTAGTAAGTTCGGAGAAATGATAAATATAAGATGTCACAATGTATATACGGGTTTGATGAAGGAAACATGCATATGGATGCAATTTATACGCTAATTTTATATGAAGGAAACCCATTATACATTCCAGGGATAACTATATACATAGTTTTTATGATGAGAAGTTGTGTATACATGCGGTCAAAATCATTCAAATCCACGTATGCCTTTACACTCTAAAATTATGATACCAAGGGGCATTACCATGGTATTAGCCCCGTGTGGCGTTGTATTATCTATTTGATTTCATCAATAATACTATAATGAGTGGTGTGGTTTGACTCATGGTATTGGTAAGCTAAATCTATATAGGAGAAGCGATTATGATACAAGGTGTGCAATTGCAAGGGTTGTTAATGAAGAATTTTCTCTGAGGTATATCTAGATGGGATGAAATTTGTTTAATTGATAGATCTGAATCTATGATGCAACCATGGATACAATGATGGTTCATGACCTCTAGATCTGAAATGACTATGCTCTTGTGTGATCCATTGAAGAGATGATTGGAGTGCATTGAGCCTGGTGCAAGTTTGTTGAAGTCATATGAAGGGAATCTTGGGTAAGTTCTATGGATACGGTTCATTCTACAAAGTTTACATTCTGAGATCTATACGCTAGTTCACATCTTAGTAAAAGCACGTATATACGTGGGTTTGCTTTAGAAAAATCACGTATGGAAGTTTAGGGTTTTGACTTATTTTAGAGATGTTTTTGTGATTCCTACTATTTTTACGTGTATACATCAATGAAGTCTTCTTATGGCGATCGATTGTTTGAATATTTGTATATGCTAGTAAGTTGATTATGTAAATTTGATCAATATTGAATAACATCGTTGATGGTGACTAGCGATTAAAGGGTTACTGCATTTCTAAAGATATGGTGAAAACCTCGAGATCTACAGATTTGAAGTGATTACATTCAAAAGATATTCCCATGAGCTATCGCGAGTTGGTATGAATGAAAGCATGTATATCACGATGAGTTGATGAAGCAAATGCGTCGCCAGTACAAGTTGATGATGGTTAGGTTGAGTTTGTATACATATTTATTGAATTAAAGTTATTTTTGATGATCTGAATTCGATGGTCTCTTTAATTCGATTGATGTATTGGTAAATTATGGTTATTGATGTTTATGAAGAGTTATGTTAATGTTGTTTGATCTAGCATGAAAAATTGATGAAGCGATGGTTTGCGATGGTTGAGGGTTGAAGCCTTGTTATGGAAATTAAAGCTTCACCTTAGTTATAAGTTGTTAGATCGGGGTTTTGAAGCTCCCTTCTGGTAATTATTTAGTAAAATGAATTAGAGTTGTAGCTCCTTCGGTGTAACTAGAAAACAAAGAGAAGGTTGCGTATACGTAGGTAGATACGCATGCGTGTAGTGCTATGGTACAAATATTGTAAACAATTTTCCATATAATAAATATTGAAGATAGAGACAATAACAGCGGTGGTTTTCTCCCAATTGGGTTTCCAACTTAAATACTGGTGTCCATGTGTGTTTCATTTGTGTGATGATTTGTATTGTTGTTACTGCACATATTTATTGATTATCTAATAGATGCATGACTGATAAACTGAGTTAAAGACTGTTCCTGAAATTTTTTTCTAATCTGTAACATTATATCAGTATAGGCTAGTTTCTTTCAGTATTTGCATGTGTATACGCGAGTTGGTTTCATAAAAGCCGCGTATGGAATTCTGTAAAAGAAAAAGTTAAAATATGTTCAGCAAGCTCTAAATACTGATTCACCCCCCCTCTCAGTATTTTTCCAACAGTAACAACATCATGAATAACAACATCTGGAGTAACAACATCACGGAGTAGCAACATCCAAAGAGTAACAACACCATGGAGTAGCAACATCCAAAGAGTAACAACATCACGAGTAGTAGCATCTTGAGTAACAACATCATGAGTAGCAGCATCATGAGTAACAACATCACCAGTAGCAACATCCAATACTTCGGAAATTTCCAGATCTGCAACATTTATCCTCAGTAGTAACTCCTGCAAAAAGACAACTAGTAAATAGTAATAGTGTTTATAATTATTTTTTTATTTTTATTATATATATATATATATATATATATATATATATATATATATATATATTAAAACAAGGATGTTGAGGAAGAATTCTCTGCACTGGTAACCTTCAGACCAGATTTCTCAAACAAATGTTTAATGAAAGCATCCTAAGAGGTTGGACGGTGGTACAATCTCAGGCGATGTCCATTTTCTATGAAAGAAGCACGTGTATCATCAATTGTGATTAGTTTGACTCTTCCATTATCAAATACAACATCCACCTCATAAGGTCCCATCCAGTGAGTGAAAATATTTCCTTTAAAAATGTTAAAACAAGATACATAAATTAATGCCCAATCTCCTCTATGAAACACCTTGGTTTTGATAAAATTATCGTGCCATTTCATCCTCTGCTGCTGAATAGAAGTAGTCCTCTAGACAACCATTGAACGGATTTAATCTAGTTCATTAAGCTAACTGAGCCAATGTTTTTTGGCATCTGACAGGTCGAAACCTACTTCAAGAGCTATTATGAGTGCATTGATTTCAAATTCTATTGGGAACAACAGGGATTTCCGATAAACCAACTCAAATGGTGAAAGCCGAGTTGTGTTCTGCCATGTTGTTTTGTATGCCTAGAGAGCATGAGGTCGCTTTTGAGCCCAATCCTGACGATGGTATGCCACGGTTTTTTTCAAGATATTTTCCAATACCTTTTTGGTGCTTTCCAGTTGTCCATTTTCCTGGGGGTGGTATGGAGATTTCACCTTGTGCTTGACCCCATATTTCTACATAAGCCTTGCTATCATGTGTGATGTGAATTGTGCTCCTCCATCTGAAACAATCTCCCTCGGAGTACCATGACGAGAAAAAATCTCTTCAAATATAAAATCTGAAACTACCTATTCTATTGCTTTCGCGGCAACCTTGGCTTCTACCCACTTAGTCACATAGTTGATGCAGAACAAAATGTGTACCTTTTGCTGGGAAGGTGGGTTAAAGGGCCAAAAAAAATCAGTAGTCCACTTCTCAAATCTAGGACTACCTGGGGCTACAAAGGCATTTCATCGGATCGACTAGGCTGCCCCATGCGCTGACAACTATCACACCTTTGGACATAATTTTGTGCATTCTAAAATATAGAAGGCCAATAATATCCCATCTATAACACCTTATGGCCTATTCTTTTGTCTAAACAATTCCCTCCACAAGGGCCATCATGGGCAGCCTTCAACACTTCATAGATATCACCCTCAGATACACAACACCGAACCTACTTATCGGATCCTCTATGAAAAAGGCATCCTGCTATCAAGGAATATCAGGCACTATGATGAATAATTTTACGTTTTTCCCTGTATGACAAATGACGGGGCACCTTCCATGTAGCAAGATAGTTATCAATATCTGCATACCACGGAGGATTAGTAGAAATTGTGAAAATATGCTCATCTGGAAAACTATCTTCTATGGGTGTGCCTTCATCATTATTATCCATTCTAGATAGAAAATCAGCAACTACATTATCTTTCCCTGGTGTATCTACTATTGTGATATCAAATTCTTAAAGAAATAGTAGCCATCTTGTAATGCGACCAGGAGTGATAGGTTTATTCATCAAATTCCTTATTGTTGCATGATCATTATGTATGAAGGTAGGATACCCAATGATATAGTGTCAAAACTTGTTGATAGCATAGATCATAGCCAGGATTTTTTTTTTAGTTGTTGTGTAATTTAACTCAGTAGGAGTTAAATTCTTGCTGACGTAGTAAACTGCATACAATGTCTTTTCTACCCGTTGTCTTAAGACTGCTCCTACTGCTGTCTAAGAGGCATCAACATGTATATGAAATGGTAATTCCCAATCAGGTCCTTGAAGGATCAAATATTCGAAAAATAGTCCCTTGATCTTCAGAAAATTTTCTTCATAGTCTTCTATCCACAAAAAATATGCATATTTTGTTAGCAATTGAAAAAGTGGATGTGTTATTTTAGCAAAATTTTCTATAAAACGTCTATAATAACTAGTGCAACCAATAAAAATACATACATGTATGGGTGTATAAGGTATGCGAAAGTGTAGTATTTCCTCTACTTTAGCCGGATCAACTCGAATTCTAGCAGCCGAGATAAAATGTCCCAATACTATTCCTTCTCCCCTCATCATGTGACATTTAACTGTACTTAGAGACACATGGGTCTGTTTACATATTTTGAGTACTTTTTCCAAATTTTCCAATCCTTCTTCAAATGAATTCCCATGTGGAGTAAAATCATCCATATAAATTTCAACACTCTCATCAACTAAATCATAAACAATTCCTAGAATTTCCCTCTAGAATGTTGCAGGCGCATTACACAGACGAAATGAGAGAACCTTGTATGAAAAGGTCCCCCATGGGCATGTAAATATTATTTTATCTTGGTCTTCTGGGGTTATCTGCATCTGATTGTACTCAATAAACCCATCTAGGAAGTGTTGATCAATGGTTCTCATTGATGTCAACCCAAGCAGCACCAAGGGCTAACCGAATATTGCATGGGAATTTTGACCTATCAAATTAATATATTCTGGGTCAATAATTATTTTTATGGTTTCTACTTGTCGAGATGTTTTCGTTGATATATGGCACGCCATGTAATTCTTCACAGTCTGAGAGATATTCATGTTTGAAGTTTTTTCCCCTAGTTAATGGGCTAAAACCCCATGGGGTTGGGGCATGGGTCATTGAAAAGTCATAATTAATAATTTTTATGCTCCTAAAATCCCTCCCACGTTCACTTGTTGAAGCCCCTCTGAACTTAAGAATTCATATAAATTGTGATCTTCATTTCCTCCTCATGGATGGGATTCGACCATATGAAACAGGTGATCGTGGAATTTTCGCTCTAAATTTTTTTATACGAAGGCTCAAAAGCTGAAATTTTTATGAGGTGAAGCCGAAATCCTAAGGAAGCTGCAGTAAAAATTTTAGATCAAGTTGCGCAATATTTTGGAGATATGATCTGTGTAATTAAGGGTTTTTGCAAGCTCCTGAAATTCATCTCAAATAAGTGACCTTGGTAAAATCGTCATAACTCTCTCTCTGAGTATCGGATTGGAATTTCGTAAAAATTCGTAGATAGTACACAGTCTATAGTTTTTTCTCTATAAATTTCAGAGCCAAATGAAGAAACAATGATAGGTGGCACTCATTACAAGTGTTCTCTGCTGAAACAGTCCATAATTAGGGCATTGTGATAAATTTGGTATAACTCTCTCTTGAAGAATCCAAATTGGGTCAAACCTGTGGCATTGAAAAGAAAACTCAAAGGAATACTACAGGACCAAAAATTTGATATTGAAGATCTGAAATAACAGAGATATACCAGATTCAATATCGAGCTCCTAGAAGGAAAGAAAAAGCTAGATCATGTGTTGTCAAGGATTGCAAAGGACCAGAATCTCTACGGCAGAAAAGCAAAGCAAGGTGCAGCAGAGGGTAGCATGACAAGAACAGCAACCAAGGTGCATAACAACAGCAAGAAGTTCATCATATGAAGTCTTCAAGTGGGCAGCATTACAGACAATCATTGTAAAGGTATCATTGTACTTAGTCTTTGTAAATACATTATTGTACAAATTGTACTAGTGTCTATCTGCCAAGGGTTGAAGAGGCAGTGTTGGGAGGTCTAGGATCATCATTAGGTGGTTGTGTCAAATTTGGGGTTATGGTCTAGTATATCTTCTTCTTCTGCATCATTCTATATCATTGTAAAGTGGACTATTTTCCCTGCTACGAGAGTCCATTCTTCTTTTATTCTTCTATAGGTTGGTATGGTGGTGCTAGGGTGAGTTGTAGCTCATTGGGTGTTGGGGCGTCCATTCAGTTAACTATGAAGAATCTCGGGCATTGGAGAATCCATCTAGTGGGAGCTGGAGAAGAATGCTTTTTTAGATTCTAGGAAGTTGGAGCTTTATTTTCAATTGGAGTTGAATATTAAAGAATTATTAGAAAAGCATTACGTGGTTTTTGTCCCGGAGTGGGTTTCCACCTTAAAAACTGTGTGCATTTGCGTTCCTCTTGTTTTCTTCTATCATTGTACAAAAATTGATAATAATTGAATATTAACTAATGCTCGAATTGAAAGGAATATTGATTCACCCCCCCCCCCCCCCCCCCTCTCAGTATTTCCAACAAGTGGTATCGGAGCTTGGTTCCTTCAATAGCAGTTTAACAGCTGGAAGGAGGTCATGGAGCATACCAAGAGTGGTGTACCTGTATTCAATGAAAATAATTATGCACTTTGGAAAGGAAGAATGGACGTCTATCTCTTGGCGCAAGGTTACGAAGTATGGGACACTGTTCAAAATGGATTTACATCAACCGTGGATGAACAAGGTAAGAAGAATTTGGTAAATGATGCAAAGGCAAAGAATATTATTATCAGTGGAATTATTGAATCTGCTTATCATAAGGTGTTGGGTTGTAAAACCGCCAAAAATGTATGGGACAAGCTTCAGAATATATATGCAGGTGACTCAAATGTCAAAGAAGCAAAGCTTCAAATCTATAGAGAAAAATTTGAGCAACTCAGAATGAAATAGGATTGCAACATTGCTGCATAATTTCAATACGTTGATGAAATAACCAATACTCTGGAAGGATTGGGAGAGCTAGTTGACGAGAAGACTATTATACGAAAGATTCTTAGAACGTTACCAGGGAGATTCAACCCAAAGATATCGGTCTTCGAATACAGTGAAAATATGGACAAACTAAGCAAAGAGGAATTACATGGAGTTCTCATACCATATGAAATGAGACTTGATGAGGAAGAGGGTATTTCACATCTGGAAACTGTGTTCGTTGCATCTAAGAAAACCAATAACGATAAACAACCTTCAATTGAAAAGACATGCACCTGCAAGTGTGAAGAAAAGGGAGATGATGAAGAAGGTCTTTTAGATGAAGGATATGCTTACTTCACAAGAAAACTACAAATTGGTAAGGGAAAATTCAAAGGTAAACTTCCATTGATATGTTTCAGCTGTATTGAGGTTGGGAATTTTGCAGCAAAATGTCCAAAAAAAAGTAATGGCAACTCAAAAATAAAGAAAGGCTTTAATAAATTCAACAAGCAAGGATCCAAAAGGAACTTTCTCTCTAAAGAAGATAGCTCATCATCCAATGAAGACAATGATAGTGAAAAAGAAGCCAATGAGAGAGTATTGTTTATGGCCAAGCAAAATAAACCCAAGCACAATAAGCTAGAGGTATCAAACAATGAAGAAGAGGGATGGACCATAGACAAATTTTATGAGGAAGCAATCAAGCTTATAAAAGATCTCAAGGCGGAGAAAATCCGTTCCAAAACTTTTGAAGAACAAGTTCAAGGTATCAAAATTGAATCTGAAGAACAAAAATGCATTGAAGAGTCACTTCAAAAGAAGTTGGAAGAAAGCAACCAAGAAAGGGAAGAATTAGATGTCGAAGTAGTCTTGCTGCGTGAGGAAGTGAAGAAAGGAAAAACCATCTAAAACTATGCCAACAACTCAAGGCATTGGAAGAACTCATCAACAATCAACGATCTTACAACGACAAAATTGGCATTGATTACAAAGAAGAAGAAGCAAGGCCTTCTACAAAAACATAAAATGAACCTATGAGATCTGACATGCATGTAGACTTCATTGGACAAGATTCGCAAGAATAGCCTTGGAAGACAATTCCTCGACAAAAATTTCCATCCAGGTACCAACATATTTTTTATGGCTACTATTATTCATGTGGAAAATTTGGTCATAAAGCTGTAGAACGTCGCACATACCCTAGGAACGAATACAATTCTAGGAGATCTATGAAATGTGAACCTCCTAGGGCTCAGCGAAACATCAATAGATTTGAACATTTAAGAAATAATATTGAATGTTACAAATGTCAAAACTTTGGACACATAGCCAAATAGTGCAGACTTGAAAATCCTCCAGAAGAATATTCGAAGCCACAGAATGAGCGAACATGGAAGAAGAAGAAGAATGATAATTGTGCTCTCACTGTCAAGGCTCAAAAGAACAAATATGTGTGGTATGTTGATAGCGGTTTCTCAAAGCATATGACTGGAGATAGAAATAAATTTTTATCTCTGAAAGAGAAGAAGGATGGAACCGTGTCCTTTGGAAATGATGGATCTTCAAATGTTATAGGATCAGGTACTGTCACTCTCGGAAGCAAAGATGTTCTATTGGTTGAAAACATGAATCACAATCTGCTCAGTGTTGGACAAAGGTGTGATCAAGGAAACACAATACTATTCAACTCCATGAAATGTGAAATCAGGAAAGGCATGTATGGTGAAATTGTGGCTATAGAAAGTCGAGCTCCAAACGACATATATGTTCTGGATGAAGCAACTAAAGCATGTATAATAGCTAAAGAGGATGATACAATAATTAGTAGCAATGATGATCGACTAAGTAAGAATTTTGCTACAAAGGTAAAAAGTGATTTCGAGATGTCTTTACTTGGTTGCAAATTGAGCATAGACCACTCATCTAAGGTTGTGGATCAAAGGTTGTACAGACCTATGATTAGTAGTCTTCTATATGTAACATCCTCCCAACCAGATGTTATGCAAGCAGTTGGACAAGTAGCAAGATTGCAAGTAGCACCAAAAGAATCATATATTAAATATTCACCAGCATTGGAATATATTTGCCAGAAACTTGGGATTCTCCCAAGTTCTCATTATATTTTCCTTTTTCAGAATATAAAGGGGGAGTGGAAGTGTGTACAGGTCTGCAGGGCGATTGTGTGTCAGCACGAGTGGAAGTGTGTACAGGTCCACTGGATGGTTTTGTTTTAGGGGGAGTTACCCTTTGCCATTGATGTCAAAGGGGGAGAAATTTTTTTAGGAAGAGGTGTCATGATCGCAGGGGGAGTACTTGTGTTGCCATCAATTCCAAAAGGGGAGATTGTTGATCAGCAGTTGTCATTGATGTCAACCCAAGCAGCACTAGGGGCTAACCCAATATTGCATGGGAATTTTGACCTATAAAATTAATATATTCTAGGTCAATAATTATTTTTATGGTTTCTACTTGTCGAGATGTTTCCGTTGATATATGGCACGCCATGTAATTCTTCACGGTTTGAGAGATATTAATGTTTGAAGTTTGTACCCCTAGTTAGTGGGCTAAAACCCCATGGGGTTGGGGCATGGGTCATTGAAAAGTCATAATTAATATTTTTTATGCTCCTAAAATCCCTCCCACGTTCACTTGTTGAAGCCCCTCTCAGCTTAAGCATTCATATAAATTTTGATCTTCATTTCCTCCTCATGGATGGGATTCGGCCATCTGAAATAGGTCATCGTGGAATTTTCGCTCTAAATTTGTTTCTACTAAGGTTCAAAAGCTGAAATTTTTATGAGGCGAAGCTGAAATCCTGAGGAAGTTGTAGTAAAAATTTCAGATCAATTTGTGCAACATTTTTGGAGATATGATATGTGCAATTAAGGGTTTGTGAAGGCTCCTAAAACTCATCTCAAAGAAGTGACCTTGGTAAACTCATCATAACTCTCTCTCTGAGTATCAGATTGGAATTTTTTAAAAAGTGGTAGATATTTCACAGTATATAGTTTTTTCTCTATCAATTTCAAATCCAAATGAAGAAAAAGTGACACGTGGCACGCCATACAAGTGCGCTCTGCTGAAACAATCCATAATTATGGCATTGTGAGAAATTGGGTATAACTCTCTCTTGAAGAATCCAAATTGGGTTAGACCTGTGGCATTGGAAAGATGACTTAGAGGAATACTACAAGAAATAAAATTAGATATTGAGGATATGAAATAATAGAGATACACCAGATTCAATATCGAGCTCCTAGAAGGAATGAAAAATCTAGATCATGTGTTGTCAAGGATTGCAAAGGACCAGACTTTGTACGACAGAAAAGCAAAGCAAGGTGCAGCAGAGGGTAGCATGAAAAGAGCAGAAACCAAGGTACATAACAGAAACAAGAAGTTCATCATATGAAGTCTTCAAGTGGGCAGAACTGCATACAATCATTTTAAAGGTATCATTGTACTTAGTCTTTGTAAATACATTATTGTACAAATTGTACTAGTGTCTATCTGCCAAGGGTTGAAGAGGCAGTGTTGGGAGGTCTAGGATCATCATTAGGTGGTTGTGTCAAAGTTGGGGTTATGGTCTAGTATATCTTCTTCTTCTGCATCATTCTATATCATTGTAAAGTGGATCATTTTCCCTGGTATGAGAGTCCATTCTTCTTTTATTCTTCTATAGGGTGGTAGGTTGGTGCTAGGGTGAGTTGTAGCTCATTGGGTGTTGGGGCATCTGTTCAATTGACTACTAAACAATCTTGGGTGTAGGAGCGTCCGTCAAGTGGGAGCTGGAGAAGAATGCTTTTCTAGATTCTAGGAAGTTGGAGCTTTATTTTCAATTGGAGTTGAATATTAAAGAATTATTAGAAAATCATTAGGTGGTTTTTGTCCCGGAGTGGGTTCCCACCTTAAAAACTGTGTGCATTTTTGTTCCTCTTGTTTGCTGCTATCATTGTACAAACACTGATAGTAATTGAAGATTAACTAATGTTCTAATTGAAAGGAATACTGATTCACACCCCCACCCCCCCCCAGTATTTCCAACAGGAAGGAGAAAAACTTCTTCCATGACTTGGTCAATGAATGGCAAGGGGAAATGGTCTTTTTGAGATGATTTGTTTAGTTCCCTATAGTCCATGTAGATCTGCCATTTACCATTCTTCTTGGGAATGATAACCAATGTAGACACCCATTGGCTGTCTGAGATGGGGTAAATAAAACCTACATCCAGTAATTTTTGAAGTTCGTCCTTGACAATGTTCTTTAGAGCGGGATTCATTCTCCATTGGGGTTATCTCACAGGGCGAAAATATTCCTTAATGTAAATATGACAAGTACATAAAATAGTAGGAATCCCCTTCATGTCAGTACCCAAGCGAAAGCTTCCTGATGGTTTTGAAGGAATTTTAGAAGCTGCTTTGTCTGGGATTCTGATAGATTCAGGTTGATGTTGAGTGTCTCTCCTGGTTCAATTTCAATTCGAATACTATCATGGGATGAATTTGTAGGGATGTCTTCAATTTCATCTTCCAGTTCAATATTTTCCCGCGTTTCACAACTTATGGAAGATCCTAAAATTTCATGGCTTGAATCAGAGACAGAACAAGGATCATTAATAAAAGTGTTAATGGTATCATCCTCAGTTTCTATTTTGAATTGAAGGGCCTTCCTAGTGGTAAGGATTGGTCTAATTTCTTCATTTTCAAGTTCATATTCTTCCATTTGTAGAGGTTTTTTATTTGCTAATAATTTCTCTGATGGGCTCGGTTCCACAGGAGGATAGGGAGTGAGGTTCTTTGTAACTGTCCCATTTGATATGATCATATGTCCAAATCGACACACAATATAGGCATCCGCTATTGCAAGCCAAGGTCTTCCTAAAATCAAGGGATGACCACCGGTTTGGGATCATGTCTTTAATACAAGGAGGTCCATGGGATAGTGCCATGAGTCCACCGAAATAGTAACATATTCCATCTTTCCTACTGATTTAATTGTAGACCTATCCAGCAATTCTAAGACAACAGGGTTTGGCTTAATGTTTCTAAGACCTAATGCATTCATTGTTTCAGAGGTAATGATATTTATGATAGCACCCAAATATACAAGTACATTTGGGATTTCAACTCCATTAATTTGTATCGTTAGAATTGGGCTTCCTGGGTCTCCATATTTTATAGGCATGGTCTTTCCGAGCACGATTTTAGATAGTCTTCCCATCACATGGATGGTTGACGGATCCCTTGATTTCTTCCCAGGCTTCTTAGAACAATATTATTTGAGATTTTTTGCATATATAGGTACATCCCTCATAGCTTAGAGCAGGGGTATTTTAACAAAAAAAAACAAATTCTCCCAGAAAGTCGAACTCTGCTTAAGGGCTCTGTTTACCTACGATCAATCTTTCAGGATATGGCGGATTAATTGGATGACCCTGGTTAATACCAGGTTGGAGAGATGTTTGATTTTTAATGTTTTGGTCTACTTTATCCCCAACTGTTTTTGGTTCTGGTTCTGTAACTTCATTTTCAATACGTTCTATGATAATAGGTGAAGTTGGAGCATTCAATACCCGCCTATATCGTAATTTTATCTCATTGAGTCCTGCTGTAGAAATGTTATATGATGGAAGGTTAAGAGTTTTAGCTTGTTCAAACCCTTTATTATTAGGATTTAGGTTGGGTTGGATAGGAAGTTGAGGTCGAAGGGATGGATTACCTAGAGGTACATTGGAAGGAAAATAAAGTTGTTGCTGAGGCATGGATTGGGGAAACTGTCTGGTAGGAGAGGTTCCAAGCCAGTTCTGAGTCCATGAAGGATTCGAACCAGTCTGGGGAACCAATTTTTTCCAGGGTGGATATTGACATTGAGGCCACATTGGTGAAAAAGGTACAAAATAGGGACCCATATTGAAATTATTAAAATAATGATATGGGTGCTGAGGCGTACCTGGATTCATAATTGGTGGTTGAGGCTGCCATGGCTTCTTTGGTCCCATGAACTACAGTTGATCCACCACATTCCCTTCACTTGCTCCTTGAAAAACTGCCTTCAATCCTGGAAAGGAAGGGCACAAGCTGGCCGCATGGGTCTATTTGCAATTTTCATAAGATTCAACTGTGTTCAATGGGAATTCTTTCAGTGGATGCTTCTTTCTGCACTGTGGGAAAAATATAGCCATAGTTTTTTCCAACTTCATTTGTTTCTGTTTCACTTGAAAAATGTCCATCTGGGCAGATAATCTACTTAGGATATCATTCCTCACGTTATCCAGTAGATTTCTAATTTCTGCCTTTCTGACCCCTCCATAAGAATTTTTTGATGGTCGAATCCCTTTTCCATTTCTTGCAGATCCTCATGAACATTGAATGCACAACCCACAGATAGTGTCGAAGTCTTCCTTTGAGACATGCCCCTTTCCTACTATGTTCAAAAGTTGTAGAGAATATTCCATAAGTGCTCGGAGAAGGATGATATTCATAATATCTTTGTCCAAGTCACTATGGCCTGACCTCTGTAGTATGTATTTAAATCATTCCAGACAATCTTCCATATTCTCATCTTCTTTCTGTGTAAACTTAAAAATATTCTCCTTAAGGTCACGAGATTTACAATAATCCTGGTATTTCTCTGAAAATACTTCCTTCATCGGATCCCATGAGGAGATATTCTTTCTCCATAAACCCATGAACCATCAAAGGGTTGTTCCCTTTAAAGTATTAGGAAATATATTTAATTTCTGAGCATCAGCGATATAGTTGTACGCCCGACAGACAATATCAAATTCAAAGAGGAATGTATCGGGGTCCTCAGAGGAAAGCCCATGAAAATTACGCAGAGTTGTTAAAGGGATGGGCTTCATTGGTGCATCATCTATGATATTTTCAATTGGGAAATCAATAGATGAAATTGTAGGTGCCATAAATATCTTCCAATGCTCACCTGGGATTTCAACTGATTCTACAACTGATAATTGGGGTGATTTGATTGTAGGAGGTTTCACAACACTCCTTCGGTCTCACTGTGACACAAACCCCTTCAGGAGTTCTTCTTCTCAATTGGAATTGCTCAATTACTCTGACCCTCTGCTTGCAATTTCTTCTTCTTCTGCCAGCAACAGGGGTATTTCTTCTAGTGATACTTTATTTACTTCTTCTACTATTGAAAGGATTTCATCTCGTAATGTGGATGGCATTGGCTGCTCAACTGACTTCCCCTTAGACTTTGACTGAACCGTTATCCTGATAGCAGCACGAGAAGATGCTTATGATTCAGCTTTTGCGATGATCTCCTGGATATATGTATTCCTTCCCATATCCCTTCCTTTATTTAGAGATCTTCCTCTGCCCATATTATTTGAATCTTTGTTCATGCAATTATGGGAAGAAATCATTAAGATAACATAAGTGCTCAGGACCTGGAGCACGAAAGATAATTTCCTCCCCAGGATGAGAGATTGGATTCAAGAAAAAAACTAAACAAATTAAGAAATTCAAAATTCAAGACCTAAAGTATGGAAATCAAATGCTCTCCCTAGGAAGAGAAATTTTCCCTGAGGATATAATCAACAAACGAGAAAGAAAAATACTATGCTCGGGACATAGATCAGGGTAACAAATTCCCTCACTAAGACGAGAGATTGATTTCCAAAAAAAAGCAATCGAAAATTAGGAAAACATAACACTACACTCAGAAATTAGAGCACGGTAACAAATTCCCTCCCTAAGATGGGAGATTGGTTCTAAAAAAAAAATCGAAAAGAAAAAAATCAGAACACTACGCTCAAGACTTAGAGCAGGATAAAAAATTCCCTCACTGAGATGAGAGATTGCTCCTTGGATCAATTACAGACCATGTTCTTGCACCTTGTTAGCCTTCCCCAAGAACAACGCCAAAAAGTTGGTGTCTGAGTGTGAATAAACTATTCCACCCTTTTCCACATTAATTTATCAATCTGGATGTGTACATTATTTCAAGGTAATGCGCAAGGTATATGCAGGAGGAATGGCACAATCCGATATTGACCACAGATTCAACAATTAAAACAACCAAAACTACTGTAACAACAATTAAAGAGAAATTGCAGAATTATAAAAGCATTCATAGAAATTGAAGAGACATATCGGAAGAATAGTTAAAATAATCAAACAGAAGTGCGAAAGAAAAAAAATGAAATAACGTAACACCTGATCAGAAGAGTGGGCCCAACTCTCTGACTAGGGCTGCGGTAGACTCACAACTGAAATATGGAATGGAAAAATGACTTGCATTCAATTAATTAAAACTCTTCTGTTAAAAAATCAGTCTCTTGCACGCTAACCCCGATTCATAGACTTGAGATCCTTCTTATACAAATGTTCAGAAAACCCTGTATTCCCAATCTGACAACTAATATCAACAAATATACAATTGTTACAACAGCCAAACTAGTTGACGAGAGAAAACCAAGAAAGCTCTAAAATAGATCTGGGGTAGGTTTGGACCTGTTGTGATGTTACATCATCTCGAAATAATGCTGAGAATTTGGAGTTGCTTCTGTAACTTGTAGATGCGACCTTTTGACTGCCAGATATGTAGAAATAACAGAATTAATACTTGCTTAGGTAAAATCTCCATGAATATTATTTCATTAATAAAAAATTCCATATAATATAGTGGAAAGTGATTTACCTCGTGTGTTTAGAACAATTAATGATACAAAGAGATAGAGGAATGGGTGAAAATAGAAGAGAAAAGTATGAAGATTTGGTACCCAACAATATTGTATCCAAAGAGTGAAAGAACATGTTCACCCATTCTGTCTGAGGTTTAACACCCCAAGCTTCAGTTAGATGAGCCAAGTGCTTGCGAGGATCCTTATTACCATCATACTTCTTTGCAATCTTTGTATCCACCTAACAAAATCTCAGCCTTATCATCTTGTAAAACTCCTTCGATCCTATAAAATTTACCCTGTACGCACCCCACCATCGGGTTGGGATAGACCATCAGGTTGGGGTATACCTCAATGCAAATTCCAAAACTAGGTATCTCTAGTCCTGAGGCACCTTCTTCTCAAATTCCTCAAATTCCTCAAAAAATAATACAACATTCCCCGTTCCATCATAAAAAGGCAAGTCGCGCGCTTCTGACCTGACACAACACTGAGATGTGGTAACCTTGTTACAACGTTTAGTGGTTACTTCATGAAATTGATTCTTTCAATGCTCTAGCTCTTCATCAGAATATGAAATGCGCAAACTATCATGCTGCCAACAAATTATACCATTCGCAATGGGATTAATCCAGTGTTCATATTGCGAAGTAAGCTTATTTATCTGATCGATCTCAACATCGCCATACTCATGCTGGACATGATCTATATAGTGCACAACTTTGGATCGATCTAATGGAACAACAACTCGGGTACCATTCTTCTCAAATATCATCTGCATCTTTTTTAGGTTGATTATAACATCCATGTCATAAGGCCAGTCAAATCCCAACAACACAGGATATGGATTATTGTCATCAACAGTCTCAATCACTTCGAAGTTGACCAACACACTAGCTCCATGAATATCTATGCTAATACCCTACAATCACCCCATAGGAATTATCTTTTGTTGATTTTCCATCCTCAGTTTAAATGGTGACCATTATAGCTTAGGGCTTCCCATTCACTCCCATGTCTACTTTAGAAAAATATTTGCATCTGATCCTAGATCCATAATGACTTGATCCATCTCACAATCTCTGATCTTCACAGTCAAATGCATCTCTCGGCCAGTTCTGTTATTTTTATTCTTGGGACCATTGGTTAGCTTGATGGGGCCTAGACCCAGGTTTGAAGTGACTTCACAACTAGAAAAAACCCATTATTATCATCCCTTTCAGAAACAATATGCTTACGCAAAATGAATTATCACCCAAGGCAATATAAGGGGATGCTAGAACCAAGTTTCTACATCTAGAGGAATAGAAGATTGTGGTTTTATGGATTTTCCTTCTTATCAGTGCTTCGCAAATCAAATATATCAATAATATAGGCATTGTTCAACACATATGTTTAACTTACTACAGATTGTGCAATCTTACTTAGTCATCCATTAAACAGAGTAAATAACCATAAATAAGACTGTCTTATTCAGCTACAGATCAAAACCCTTATTCAACATAAATAATTATAAATGGTAAGAAAAAATCAAACACATTAATGTAACTTATATCTTTACAACAATTCTTTCATTAATAGCCAGATCCTTCTCATACATTTAGTTTCACCCTACGCACACAGCTGCAAGGGTCTGCGCACATAGCTGTAGATTTCCTAAGGTCTCTGTGCACACAGCTGCAGGATCCTTTTCTCTAACCCAAAACACACACTCTGACTCAAAACAATATTACATCCAAATGCATTTCATCCACTTCTACTTGAATGTCTATGAATTCTATCTAGACTCCTTATATAAAATTTTCATTTACAATACCATGGTCCAAAACCATGGGTAAAGTCCAACGTTCACAAAATATCCCATCCCATTACAAAATAAGGGGCTTTGACCCACTCGAATGCCCCTATGACTCAAAAATAGACTCCATGTTGTGCACTCCACTCCTCGATCTGCAGAGACTTTCCTTGTTGCTTCCTTCTAGGGGATCCCATATCAAACACCAGGATTGTGGAAAAATGTTTTGCACATAAATAAGGGGTTGATTATGAGGAGAATTTACCCCCCCATAACAAAATGGACTAGCATCTAGACACTTTTTTCCTTGGAAACTCATTACAGTTGGAAAGTGCATCAGATGGATGTAAAAACTACTTTCTTGAATGGAGATCTAAAGGAGAATGTTTTTTGGTCCCATCCAAAAGGATTTTTTGTGAAGGGCCGAGAACACAAACTATTCAAGCTTGTAAAATCCTTTTATGGCCTCAAGCAAGTGCCACGAGCCTGGTCTGAGAAGCTAACTTAGCATCTTTTGAAACTTAACTTCAAACATTATGATCTTGATGATGCAACTTTTTTTGTCAAGAAAGTTAGAATCTTTTTTTTTATATCTTGTGGTGTATGTATATTATATTCTTATGATATGTAAAAATGAGAGAATTATTTCATCGATAAATAAGGAATTGAATAAAGGTTTTGAAATGAATAATTTGGGCTATGTTCACTAATATCTTGGTATTGAATTAACTCAACATCCTAAGTTTATATTCCTCTCTCATAAGAAGTACATTGGAGATATATTGAACAGGTTTGGCACAGTTGAGTGTAATCCTTAAACTATTCCAATGGAACAGAAATTGAAGCTCACATATATTGAAGCATAAGAATTTTAGGATGCAACAAAGTATAGAAAGCTTGTAGTAATTCTCAACTACTTGACTACTACCAGACCAAACATTTCATTTTTTGTTGGAATCTTCTTTAGGTTTATGCAAAATCCTTTTGAGGGACATTGGTTTGATGCAAAAAGAGTTCTAAAGTACTTTAAGGGGACTCAATACTTTTGAATCAAGTATACACAGGTGGGCGACTTCAGCTTGATTGGATACTTTGATTCATACTTTGATGGAGACAAAGAAACCGGGTTATCTACTTCAAGTTATACTGTGAGTCTTGGATAAGGATTTTTCTACTGGAGATCATGCAAACAATCAGTTCTAGAAGATTCGATGACTAAGGAATAATATGCAGCGGCAGCTGAAGCAATAAAGGAAATTGTGTGGCTCAGAAAATTTCTGGAAGATTTGCAGGAGAAAAAAATGAATTCAACTCCACTCATGATCGACAAAACTTCGGCAATAAAGTTTTCCAAGAACCCAAATTTCCATGATCGAACGAATCATATCAATACAAAATGATGCTTGGACTCACCAACATCCCTTTAGATTAAGGGGGGGAATGTTGACACCTAATCCTAGGGATTGGGTGAAATTGTAAAATAGTGTAAATAGAAAATAAGGAGAGGTGGAAGATGAAGAGAGACTAGGAAATGAATCCCAAGAGTCTCTCCCTCCATGTATATATTTATGTGCACCCTTAATGCAAAATACAATTTAGTTTTATGGATTTGCCTCTTGGCCTGATAACACAGACTAAAGAAGGAATCTCATGAAGAGTCTTGGCTTGTTGAATTAGCCACAGACACAAAAATAAGACTTGATCATTGGGTGAAGGCTTGGATGCCAATAGTGGAAAACCTCAGTGTTCTACCATTGGGAGCATATAATGTTTTGTTTGGCATGGATTGGTTATATGTGCATCGAACCAATAGATATTTTTTTTAGAAGACCATTGAAAGCTTGGACGAAGATGGAAGGCCTAGAGTATTGTGTGGAAAATTGAATCCCACTTCGATGAGACTAATTTCCATCATCCAAGACAAAATAATTTGCAAAAGGGGATTTTTGTTATTTGTTCCACAAATATTTAGCAGCACTAAAGCTAATTTTGGTGCTGAGAATGATGATAGTGATATCCTGAGGAAATGCCCTTTTTTCACAACAATTTTTAGATGTATTTCTTGAAGAAACTATTGGTTTACCTCCTCTTCGAGAAGTAGAATTTTCCATCGAATTATTGCCAAGAGGAGCTCTAGAATTCAAATATCTATATAGAATGAGCACTCCATAATTAGTTGAGCTAAATTTATAGCTCAAGTAGACACTGGACAAGGGCCACATAAGGCCAAGTGTATCTCCATGGGAAGCATCCATTCTATTTTTTAAGAAGGATGGAATACTTAGGTTGTGCATTGATTACTGGAAATTAAAGAAAGTGGCCGTCAAGAACAAGTATCCATTACCACAGATTGACAATTTAATTGATAAGTTAATAGGAGTAGCAGTCTTATATAAAATTGATCTAAAGTTAGGCTATTATCAGGTGTGTAGAAAGGATGAGGATATCCATAAAAAAACCTTTATAAAAAGGTATGGTAATTATGAATTTTTGGTATTCCCATTTGGGGTTACCAATGCACCTGAAACTTTTATGTTCCTTATGAACAACGTGTTGCACCCTTATTTAGATAATTTTTTCATAGTCTTCATTGATGACATTTTAGTATATTAAAAGACCAAGGGGGAGCATGAAGAAAATCTGGTTGTAGTACTTCAATTTTTAAGAGAACATAAGCTTTATGTAAAACTTAGTAAGTGTAACTTATTTTAGTCACAAATTTATTAACTGGACACATTATCTCAAGGGAAGGAGTAGCAGTACATCCAACATGATCAAGCCCATCATGTACTAGCCAACAACTAAGAATGTGGTTGAATTAAGGTCCTTCATGGGTTTGGTAGGTTATTATAGGAGGTTAATCAAGAACTTCTCTAAGATTTTACACCCAATTATTTCTCTACAAAAGAAAGGAAAGAGATTCAAATGTACAATTGATTTTGTTGCAAACATCAATCAGCTTAAGAAGTGGTTAAATAACACACCAGTAATAAGAATAGTTGATCCTGAAAATGATTTCATTATGTGCACAAATTACTACAAGGAAGTACTTGGTATAGTCTTGATAGAGGAAGGACAAGTGGTCTTTTATGAATCATGAAATTTAAATGAGATCAAGAAGAACTATGTAACTAATGAGTTTGAATTGGATGTCATCATTCACAACCTGAAGATGTTGAGACACTACCTTCTTGGTGGGAAATTTACTCTAATGAATGATCATGGAGGGCCCTAAAATATTTTTTTGAACAGCCCAAGCTAAATGCAAGGCAAGCTCGATGGCTAGCCACACTCAAAAAATTTGAATTTGAAATCAAATCTATAAAAGGCAAGGAGAATAGAGTGGTCAATGTACTTAGAAGGAGAGTGGAAATACATTATGTATCAGTTATGAGTTCCTACAAAATGTATCTTGAGGAAAGGATCAAGAACGCTAGGAAACAAGATGAAAGGTATACATAATTAAAGAATAAGCTACAAAAAGGATCTCAAGGAAATGAAGGTAAGGACTATGGCCTTACATAAAAGGGGATGATTAAAATAAGAAACATTATTTATGTCCCAAGTAGTAGCAACTTAACGAGACTCATACTAAGAGTACCGTTTCATGTAAAACCATATTTTGGCCATCTTGTATACCAAAATACCCTCACAGTCATCAAGAAGTTTTACAATTGGCCTTAATTGAAGGGAGAGGTAGTTGATTTTATCTCCAAGTTCTTAGAGTTCCAACAAGTGAAGGTCGAGTGAAAAAACTTAGCTGACTTATTGCAACCTATTCATGTTCCAAGATGGAAGTGGAAATTGATTTCGATTAAATTTATTAAAGGATTAAAAAACAACATGATGAAATCATGGTAGTGGTCAATAATTTATGAAAAGTGGATCACTGTGTGGTTGCTAAGTCTAAAAATTCAACCAATGAAGTGCCTCAAGAATTTTTGTGATTAGAAATTGACACATCGTGACTAAAAGGATATAATGATTTGACAGTGAAACAAGAAGTCATAATGGGATTGTATGGATCTCCTAAGAAGATTATCCCAGATAGATATGCCAAATTCACTTCAAAGTTTTGGAGAAAATTATTTGTAGGCTTGGGAACAAAGCTAGAATTTAGCAGAACATACCATCCTCAAGCTGATGGGAAAATAAAGAGAAAAAACAAAATTCCTAAATACATGCTTATAATGTGTGTTATGCACCAACCCAATAAGTGAGAAGAGTACCTTCTACTCCTATAATTTTCTTACAACAATGGGTATCAAGATTCGCTAAGAATGAGCCCATTTTAAGTGCTTTATGGGAGAAATTATAACAATCCCATTAGCTGGAGCCATCCAGTAAATAGGGTCCTTACTAGGCTTGATATGTTGAGGGACATGGAGCATGAAATGAAAACCATCATAAGAAATTTAAAAGTGGCACAGGACAGGAACAAAAGGCATGAAGGCTAACATAGAGTCCAAAAGGAGTTTCAGGTTGGGGAACATGTTTTCTTGTGAGTTAGACCCAAGAAGAGCTCATTGAAATTTTGGGTAATGTGCCAAATTCGAACTATGGTTTCATGGGCCTTTTGAAGTGCTCGAAATGATAGGGCCAATGGCCTATAGGCTATATATTCCTCCATTAATTAGAGCATATGGTATTTTCCATGTTCCATTTCTTAAAAGATATGTGCATGATGCTAATCATGTGATTGATTGGTTTGTGTAGTTATCACTCATTAGTTTAACACTTTGATTGATAGGGTTCTAAATGTAATTCACCCAGGTTCATGCTTTCTCATAAGTCATTTTCATGAAATTTTTTAAAAAATTCCATTTGGGGATGTCTCCCTTAATTCTAAAACCCACCTCTAACCATGCCATGTCAGTCAAATCAACCTGTAATATCCCAAAATGGGATTGCAACAATACATGAACATAAAAATGTAAAACTCTGCAAATATGAACATGCGATAAGAGGGATCAAGATGCAGCCATCATTTTATTAATATATCAGAAGAAATATATAGAAATATCATGAGGGAGAAGCCTCTCAAGCAATAAAAACAATCCTCCAAAGATCAGAACAATAAATACATGAGTTGTTGCAACTGTATAGAATGTCGGAGAGCAGTGAAATCATTGTCTATAATAGTGTAGCTACTATTGAATACATATATAAATGGAATTTGGATGATAGAAAAAAAAAGAAATTCCCAGCAATGAAGATGTGGGCTCTAATACAAGATTTCTAGCCAACCCGGGAAGGATTGCTAGAAATACCAAGAAATATACAATGTGAAAAATAACCCTAGAGTTAATGTGTCACTGAAAACTAGATTTGATATAAAATGAGGCTATGACAGATCTGAAATAATAATGTCCTCCTCCAATGGTATTTCTAATTAGAAGGTTGATCCCTCTACTCAGAAATACACCCTCCTAATGAGCTCGATGAACCCTCCCAGAAAATGCCTCCAAAAATAACATAGATCAGGATGGTGAATATGCTGTGAGGGATAACAGATGGTTGGCCTGATGCCAAATATGTAAAAATATGCCCAGGATTCTTCCTTGCTAATCCTCCAATGAATAGAAAATCTCTCCACTGAAAAACAAGCTCAGAAATGACTCTAAGAGATCCTCCTTTGCTGCACCCTGCAACACAACCCAGCTCTAAATAGAAAATGCGTTGTAGCTGAAGGAGGTAGCTTGGCCAGAATGCTAGAATGAGGAAATTTAGCCCAAATAACCTCTCCTTCCCTGCTTCCCGAAGGATGAGGTATGGGTTCTCGACCAGGAACACCCTTGTGCTAAATAACATTGCAACCCTGCTAAACAACAAGAGGAAGAAAATTCTAAAAGACCAATATCAAATGATAATATAAAACATAATTAAAAAGGCTCCCATCCTCTCCATATATAGCAAGTGAACCTCTTCTCATTGGTTCCCATCCATATTTTCCACCAAGTTCATGCAATTTGTCCTCCACTAAAACTGCGTTGTTCATCAAGGAGATTCAATGTATCTAGACAGTGTTGTTGACTTGGTCAAAGTTGACTGAGTCAACATGATCCAATCCATGTTCACACCCAAAGATGCTTAATCTAGCTTCTTATTCTTTCTTCTTTCTTATTAGGAGTGTCATTATTCCTTCTAAATGGGTTTATGGGCCTCCTTACCTATTTATTCACCTACCTAGTGATAAAACCAACTATAATATTCCATTTAGATGAAGGCTAAATTTTTGGAATATTATAGTCCTCCCCTCCAAAATGTTACTTTTCCTAAAGAAACTGTATAAGGAGAGAAAAATTCCTCCCCTCCTCCTCTTGTGGCCTCCATCAATAGTCGCCACCACTGCTCAAAACAATCTGCATTAAAACTGTCCTCCAATGTTTCCTCCCAAACATGTAAAACCAAATGGCTCACATCATGAAAAGGTGGAAGATGTAAGTGGAAACCTTCTTGTTGTCCAATGGCCTCCTTAATGTAGAAGTTATGACAAGCATAGGGAATATCACGACCCATTAGAGACTCCTCTACCCATGCTATCATCCAAATGAAATGAGCCATTCTAGGTAGCTCATCAAAGAAATCATCAACCCCAGGTTTATGCAATGCGTTGGGGCTACATGGAGAGATTAGATTTTCCCATCCAATTTGTTTCTCTCTCCATTTATGGTAATTATGGGGTTTTTTCTGATCTTGGGTTGAAGTTTCATGGCCTTCAAGAATGGCCCAAGTTACCCCACCAAACAAATCAGCCATGAAGTGCCTCCTCTAAGAAATCAAGTTCTTCAAATGGCTCCTCCCACATGAAGAAAAGAGATGTGATGTGGCCATCATGGTTTTCCCATTATTTCTCCTAAAACATACAACATGTAAAGTAGGGGGAACCATACTCCCAATGGGCATCTCCAACTCATCTTGCACTCTCCAAACAAAGCTCCCTATGAACATAAGAATATCATCAATACATGGAAGCAAAAACCAATGAAAAAAAGCTTCCATATGAAAAACGGAGAGTGGATTACAGTTCCACACATGGAACTAGCACAGTGCATTCCTTGCCTACCTCAAAAAAAAGAATAAAAAGTGCTTTCCTAGCCACTTGTTTGCTGCCACAGTCATCACATAAGATGGAATCATGAATATATAATGTGGTGTCAATGGTGCACACCAAGAATTATGTGGCTTCCCCCACAAACCACCGATAGAATGGCCAACATCAATGCTGAAAATGGCCTCAAGTACATGAAAATACAATATACAAGAAGGAAGGATCGTCCTTGGTACAATATTCTGCTCATATAAAGTAAAGAAGTGTAAATCATAATGCAAAAATGTACCTCCTCTACTATGTACTTTGGTCATTGAGCTAAAATGGCTCAACTAAAAGTTCTCCCTTACTCTCCATGAGTAGGGAAGTGGTCGTGACAAGCTCTCCATCACTATTCAGGCTCTGCATCTCTCCATATGCTGATGTATATCCTTGTGGATGCCCTCCCAAGTGAACTCCTCCATCAAAGTATGAAATGCATCAAAGTTCATGGAAAGAAAGTCCACAGGTGCTGCATGTAGTAGCTTCCTCTTGAGCTTAGAAAATCTAGTCAAGAAGACTCTACCATAAGAATAAATGACCTCTCCAACCAACATGTATCTATCATCTCCATCAGGGTCATCGAGAATCATGCAAGCACCAAGATCCTTGGAGCACTCTACCAAAAGTTGAGATCTCCAATATGGATCAATCCTCCTTAGAGACAATGCTGAAGATCTGAAATGTGAAGCTCCCCACATGCTGTTGTCCTCTCCTTTGACATCCCTCATGCCAAACTCATCCTCCAGATTTCTTCCATGCCCATCATGCAACTACTCTTGCTCAAATAAAAGTGGTGACTTTTGGAAGTTGGCCTCCCATGAGAAGCTACCATTCACAAAGAACCTCCTGATCTTGGCCAATGTAAGCATGAGTGGCCTCCATCTACTCCAATGTATGGAGGATTCCTTCCTCAAAGGAAGTACCCTCTGTTTCTCCAAATCCATGGAGCAACTCCCTTGCACCATGAAGGTGCCATCCTCCATCACTGCAACAACTTCTGTCAGCTTAGTATATGTAGTGAGAGTGGTGAATGCTGAAAATGGGAGAATATCTCTCTCCTCATTGAGTCTATCCCAAACTCTCTGCGCTATACTAGACTCCTCCAAGGCCTTCACCCCTCCAGAATCTAAGAGTGGTGAACCAAATGGGAAAATGTCTCCCACCAAGTCTAGATCTGGTGGCCTCCCAGGTGGAATGCCCCCATGTAGTGAGACATCAAAATCTGAAGTGGACTGTATATATCAGTGGAATGAGTTGTTCTTCTCTTCACTACACAATACAGTCTCCTTATTTTGTGCAGAAACCTCTCAGAATAGATAAGCATGAATGCTCATCATCCCTTGATGTTGATCCTTCATTTCTTATCCTTCCATCTGTCAAGATTCACAACCCAAAATAAATGATGCATGCTACTCCAGAATTGTGCTTTTGTTCCAACATGGTGGATCATTTGGAACTCCTTGCAAAGACACAAGGGATCCTCCAATGGAAGCAATGGCTCCCTTCCCATCTCCATGTGGTGATGGATCTTCTCCCAATTGTACACTGTTGTTATCTCGCCTCTGCTCATCCTCTTCATCAATATGTGAGATTGCCTCATCATCAATGAGAGACCCTTGATCTTGGTCTTCCCTTGAAGGAGGTTTCTCCATGTCTTCACTAATAGAAGAGGGTTCTTCAAAAGGTGGGGATATTTCCCTTAGCAAGGTACCATGCATGTTTTTATCCCCTTCATCAGAAATATGGAGTGGAGTTGGCAAGATAGATCTCTCCAACTCATGTAAAGGTTTTAGGTTTTTGGGTTCCACAAGAGATGTTTTACAATGTTTAATGTCAAATATTCTCACCAATTCCTTAGTGAACCCAGCATAAGTGTTTACATTTACATGATAAAAGGAAGAAGAACTATTTAGCGCGATTATGGAGGCCATACCTTTGTTGGGGTTCCCATGTTTTGGCCAGGTTGACAGAGACCAAAAGATGAGACAACATAGAACCACTTTTAGACCTTAGGATCTAGCCCTCCTAGGTCCAGAGAGGGATCTCTCTATGATTATCAAAGGATATATGTCTTTGAAGTTCTCAATTATGATTTTAGGCTAGTTATGGGCTCAAGGTTGTTGGTTTGATTGTTTGAGTTTGGTTGTTGAGAATCAGGAAGGAAGGTTTCATCATAAGACAAGGATGGGTAAAGAAGGAAGCTAGGCAAAGATAGATAACTCGGGGAACATCAAGGCCATTGGGCAATGGAGTCAAGAAAGGATTTACTTATGTTCAATGTGTAAGCTTCAATTGGGCTAGTCATCTAGAGCATTTGGATCTCAAAGACTGATTGGTGGGATGGAACACTAAGGAATGAGAATGAAGGATGGAAAACCATCTGATTCTGTCTATAGATCAGGCCAGAGGTCATTTAACTCCAGGCCTGCTTGGACAAAACCATAGGCAACACAAGGGGTCTTGAAAAGGTTTGTATGGAAGGGCAGGTTATGAAGAGGCAGCGTCAGGCTTTACACCTCACAATGTTCCTAACCTCTTTCAATTAAATCTTAACAAAGACATCTGAACACTGATTCTATCAACTTGCACATCAGAGAGCGGGAAATAATCATCCACTACATTGGTTTAGTCAATTAAAAACAATATTCAGATGCACATATGAGCAGAAAACATTAAAGACTGAGAGAGCTGGGACATAAGGTACCTAACAAGGGTAAATCTTATGCCATGCGTTCAGATGTCAGTCAGAAGAACATGAAATGAAATGGAAATAAACACAGAGGTAAGAAAAACATCACGAACTGCTGTAGATCAGGATCCAATGAAAACTGCTTATCATGTTAAACACAACACCAATCAGGTACATCACTGCCCAAAAGCTTTTACATTCAGCCTGAATACATCATATTTCTCAGCCTGTCATAATACTATTACATAGAAACTTGGCCTGGGACAAAAAAGCTTGCCATTCACTGATAATGCAACAACAACCAACCCAATATTTCCCTCTGGGTTTTATAGCAGAAAAGACTCAGAAGCTCGACTGAGAAGGTAGGTGAATTCTAAATGTATCATTAATCACAACAATGAATGCAAGGCCGAGGCCCATTCCTCTTGACATGCAATATATTTATCCTTTGTCACATTCCCTGTAAGAGAATGATCTGCTCCAGATTTGATCTTGACATTTTGGCTTGTTGTACTCCAGGTGATTTGAACAGAAATGAAATAAACTGCAAAGAGGGCCTGCCTCATAAATGCCTGACTGCCTTCGAGCCGTAGCCTGGTGGGAAAACTTCTTCGGGGGCATGGTGTGTAATAAAATTGCATGGGTGCTCGGTACTTTGACAAAGAAGGAAACATTCTGCTGACGAAACCCTGATATTACTTTTATCTGCGCTTAGGGTCTTTCGAATCGATCCTCGGGGTCTGTGATCTATTTCTTTTCCTCTGAACGCACTGATTTAGGGCTCCAGATCTTCATTAACATGCCCTAACCTCTCTTTGTTCTGTGTTGATACACTTTGCCGCTTCGTCTTTTCTGACAGGGTAGATCGGGCTTTTAATGGCGCTGAAAGATTTCAGTGCTCGAAATCTATCTTCTGTCCTTGATGAAAATCTTCCTGGCCGCTTTCTTTGACTATTTTATAACATTATCAACCCCTGGATTAAATACTGACAGCGCAGCCTGCCATGTAAAACCATGGCGGTCTTCAACCTTTGGAACCCCTGCAAAACAACAAACAGTGAGGAAAAACACGACAGTGGATGATGGCAGTGGCGAGAACAGAATGCGAACGTGAAAAACAGCCGTGCAGACGGAGGCTTGGGGAGAGAACGCGAAGAAACGATGAACAGAGCTCTGGCGGAGAGTTATTGGTTCAGAGGACGAAAACATATGAAAAACATTAAAAACACGAACTTTGGGCGCTCTTATGCAGTGAAAAAAGAGACTGTACGGGGATGCGTGTGGTGTTGACGTGGCGTACGGAGAAAACACGGGGACGGATGACGTGGAGACCTGGGGCAACAGCATGGTCAACGATGCACGGGCAGATCTGGACCGTCGATCGGGCGACGATCGACGGCGGAGAACGACGTACAGTAGGCCACAGGGACGGTGGACAGCGGGTAACGAGCGTGCAGCTTTGGGAGATGGCAGCCGTCAGATGAGGGCTCCAAGATCGGACGGTGATCGCGAATTCCGCTGCCCGGCCTTTGTCCGAGAGATAACGCGCGGGATGGCGGTTTTCTGGAAGTGCGCCTGGACACGTGGCAGAGCATGAATGGGATCGCTGGCTCTCCAGGGAAAACCACCCTGCGTGCGATGGTGGTGCGAGAATTACCGGGGGATTTCGAGGGTGATGTGAGCAGGCGGGGACCACAGATTCCGGGAGCGCTCCGCGCCGTGGATTCGGCTTGCAATCGGACGGCGGAGATTCGCCGAGAAATGCACGGAAGGCAAACCTTTGCCATTTGATTAATTACCCAAAAATATGGGTTAACAAAGGTTTTTAACGGATTTTCGAGCGGAGGACAGGGCCCGAGGGATTAAGCGCCTGAAGGTTTTGGGAAGGTTCACAGCGCTGGGTTTTATGGAGGAGAGGGGGCGCGGGGCTAAGGAAGAAAGGGCTTAGGCCCTATATTATGGTTTTTTCGTATTTCGAAGCATTTTTAAAGCCTAAAGGGAGGAACGATAGGGAAATGAAGGGTGGGGAAAGTCAAGACAGGGGTGAAAACCAGATTTAGAGAGGGCTTGAAGGGGTAATGGGGAAATTGAAGGGGAGTTTGTCGAGGGGAGAAGGGGGAGGCGATATTTTGCAAAGGGATAGAGGGCAAAAATGGGCCCTTTTGAGGAATGAATCAGCAGAGGAATTGCATTTCAGGCACAGTACAGAGAGACTCCAAGGAGGATGAATTTTCAGGGGAAAAGCATTCCTTGGAGGCTCCAAGGCTCTCAACTGACTTGCTTGTCAGGCTACATATGGGGGCTAACACGAGGTGCGGTGCAACTACTCTGATGGCCTCCTTTTCTAAAACTTGGTGTAGCTGGAAGTAGGAATCTAGCTCCTTCACCCAAGCTTTGGCTGTGCCCAAGCTTTGGCTATACACTTTTTCGATCCATCAAAGTTAGATAGAAAATTCTACCTCCTCTTGCTTCCATTGCTGGATCTTATTTTGTCTTCTGAGTTCAGCAAAACTCTTGGAAATACAAGTGCTCTTTAGTCTCCATGATTGAGACTCATACTCACGAAGATAGTCACGCAGGGTCTCCTCTCTTGGTGTATCTTCTTCCTCCATTTTCTTTTGATGAATGTGGGCAATATACTATGCGCTGTGGATACGCATGTGTGGCTGAATGCCCACACCCATAATGTGAATAGCTAGGGCTTGCTTCACTTTCAAACCCTCTCAGAAATTTCCTACACTTCTCCCCTTTCATCTCCTTGAGATCTTCTTTGATATTTTTCATAGCTTGGAAAAGAAGCTGGGAGATCCTCTCTTCCTTCATTTCTACAAATAATGGAGTCATGCCTTTGTTTATTCTATGCAGCTTCTCTTTTCTGTTAGAATATTCTCCTCCTAATGGCATAATGTCTTGGGTGCACAGGCTGAGCCAAGATTATGCTTCGATACTACTATAATATCCCAAAATGGGATTGCAACAATACATGAACATAAAAATGTAAAATCTGCAAATCTGAATATGAAATAAGGGGGATCAAGATGCAGCCATCATTTTTTTAAGATATCAGCAGAAATATACATAAATATCATGAGCGACAAGCCTCTCAAGCAATAGGAACAATCCTCCAAATATCAGAAGAATAAATACATGAGTTGCTGCAACTGTATAGAATGCCGGAGAGTAGTGAAAGAATTGTATATAATAGTGTAGCTACTGCTAAATACATATATAAATGGAATTTGGTTGACAGAAACAAAAGAAATGCCCAACAATGAAGATGTGGGCTCTAATACAAGATTTCTAGCCAACCCGGGAAGGATTGCTAGAAATACCAAGAAATATACAATGTGACAAATACCCCTGGAGTTAATGTGTCACTGCAAACTGGATCTGATATAAAATGAGGCTATGAGAGATCTAAAATAATAATGTCCTCCTCAAATGGTATTTCTAATTAGAAGGTTGATCCCTCTACTCAGAAATAGACCCTCTTGATGAGCTCGACGAACCCTCCCAGCAAATGCCTCCAAAAATAATGCAGTTCAGGATGTTGACTACACTGTGAGGGATAGCAGATGGTTGGCTTGATGCCAAATATGTCAAAATATGCCCGGGAGTTCTCCTTGCTGATCCTCCAATGAATAGACAATCTCTCCATTGAAAAACAAGCCCAAAAATGACTCTAAGAGATCCTCCTTTGCTGCATGCTGCAACACAACCCAGCTCTAAACAGAAACTGCGCTGTAGCTGAAGGAGGTAGCTTGGCTAGAATGTTGGAATGAGGAAATGTAGCCCAAAGAACCTATCCTTCCCTAAGGATGAGGTAGGGATTCCCGACCAGGAACACCCTTGTGCTAAACAACACTGCAACCCTACTAAACAACAAGAGGAAGCAAAGTCTAAAAGACCAATATCAAATGATAATATAAAACATAATTAACAAAGGTTCCCATCCTCTCCATATATAGCAAGTGAGCCTCTTCTCATTGGGTCCCATCCATATTTTCCACCAAGCTCATGCAATTTGTCCTCCACTAAGACTGCATTGTTCATCAAGGAGATTCAATGTATCTAGACAACGTTGTTGACTTGGTCAAAGTTGACTGAATCAACATGATCCAATCCCTGTTCACACCCTAAGGTGCTTAATCCAGCTTCTTATTCTTCCTCTGTTCTCATTAGGAGTGTCATTGTTCCTTCTAAATGGGTTTAGGGGCCTCCTTACCTATTTATTCACCTACCTAGTGATAAAACCAACTATAATATTCCATTTATATGAAGGCTAAATTTTTGGAATATTACACAACCCCATCTCATCTGGTTCTCATCTCCATGTTTTTTAATCACAAAATATTCCACCTGTCAGTTTTACACATTTTCATAGCGAATTATATGGAAAATCAGTAGATTTCGCTATGAAATTTCCTGACAATTCCGTAGCGAATCTATCAACTATTAAATGGTTTTCACTATGAAACTGGGTTTTTTCCTGCAGAGTGTCAGAGTGGTATGAGGTGTCAATTTTAAATAAGACAAAGAAATGGGTGAGGTCATTTGAGTTTTTTATTATGATTCCAAAACATGCAAATATGTATATGCTATCATCATTGTCTTTTATGGTCACATGCGTCATCATTAAACTGGGAAAAATACTGAGAGGGGGGGTGAATCAATATTTAGAGCTGACTAAAAACATTTTACTTTTATGCCTTTAATTATTTACTTAAATCATTGCATCATTCATTCATCAGATATTTAATAAGCAGTAATCATGAGTAGTAACAACAGAATCAACCATCACACATAAGCAACACACATGAACACCAGTATTTAAGGTGGAAACCCAATTCGGGAGAAAACCACCGCTGCTGTCGTCTCAGTCTTCAATATTTATTATAAAGAAAACTTCTTACACTTTTGTGCTAGTGCATACTTATACCAACACGCAGGCACCAACCTGCAGAAGGCTACAACCTTCTCTCGTTCTCTAGTTACTACGGGAAGGGAGCTCCGACCCCCTGATCTCGTTTACCAGCCTTTCCTGGAAGGGAGCTTTGACCCCCTAATTTTAACACCATATTCTACTGACAGAAAGTGTCCAATTTCATACTGAAGGATTCATCCCTCAGATTCACCAAATTTCTTCAATTTATTCATCAGACTTGCGCCAGGTCTTCATCATTTCTTTTGCAGCTCTTCCTAGAGAATCATCATTTCTAGATCTAGAGATCTTGTACCTTCATCATATTCACCGATGCATCATCGATTCAGATTTATCAAAGTTCAATCATGTAGATATCTGTTAAAGAGATTTATTCATTAATAACCCCTCTACATGCACACCTTGTACTGTAATCGTCTTCTCCTTATATAGTATTTTCCTTTATTAAAACCATGAGTAGAAAACCACTCAACTGCTAATGGTATTCATATTAAAAGTCAAACCAATCCAAATTGAAATCCCAATCTTCGTTCTTCCATGCACGAATCGTCCCAAAGGTAATATTTATCTCTTCCAAATAATACTATAGCCAAGGTTAAGTAACATTAACGTGCCGCTGATGGTTTTCTTTCTTTTATTGGAATTTTATTTATCAAATTCGTGGAATTTGATAAATAAATAAATATTATTCACAACCTTTGGCAATTAAATATATGATAGGAATTTATATTAATAACCAGCATTTTTATCAAATGGCTTTTAAATAGACCTTTGGTTCCGATCCCACATACATAATCGACGGCCCAATCAATATAATTTAAAATTGGGGCCCATCGCTAACGATCTTTTCCATCCGACGGCGAAGAGCACATCGCTCGGTCTTCAGATGATCCGACATATATCGTTCGTTGATGATGCATGGATGATAACACGCAATGGCGCGCCGTACCTTGGGTAACCTTTGCACATCTATAGCAAATAAACACCGTCTGATGACCCGTTCCCAGATCAACGACGTTTAGTAATATCGCTCGGCTTATTTGGTCGAACATTAACGTGCGATGACGTGATTTGATAGCAGTTTTCGTGGGTCCACCTTTGCTACATGTCAACGTTTCTATGGAATCACTCCCCAACCAAGAAATGTTGCCTATCACCGAAGGGTGGTGCGATGAAACCCGGAAACTGCCTTCACTATTCACTCGGTCACGGTTCCGCTCTTCCACGCAGGGTTCCGTCACGCTTCCTTTTGTTATGTTCCACCTCTAAGTTCCGTTCATGATTCCAAAGGGTTAGTCTGCGTTCCACCGAAAGTTCAATGCCAAATACTCTGTTTTAGTTCTTCCACGTTATAACTGATTTTCTCTCGCTCCTCGTTCCTTTCTCCATGAAAGCCAGTTAGCTCCTTACTAATAGCGTAGACCCTTCCATGTGGAGCTTAAAACCATAACTTTGTTCATATCATATATTCAACGAATATATAACTCCACTGTCTACCAGTTTTGATACACTATCGACGTATTAACATCGGTTCCTCGAACAACATACAGAGCACCATTAATCCCCTCATAGGGTTTCTTACTTATCACAGATTTCAATTATCCTCCATCAGGATGCATACCTATGTTCACACATGAATTAATTCCACAGGGACTCAAATATCCTTCCTATTGAATTCAATTTTCTCCTTGACTGATACTTCTCTCTATAGATGCACTCTTTCTCTGTTCTTCTCTGCTGACCTTTGTTCTCTGCTACAATTCTTTTCTCTGTTCCTAGTTATTGTTTTAGATGCCAATTCCTTTGCCACTTCCTTTGCCATCAATGACAATATTTCCAACAATCTCCCCCTTTGGCATTGATGGCAATACTCTTCCTCTGATTGTCTTATAGAAGCCCTTTGTTGCTTTTCCTCCCCCTTTGACATCAATGGCAAAGAGTTGATCAAGATCCTTTGAACCGACAATACCATGCTCCCCCTGAGATCATGCTGCATCTTCAAACATAATATAACAAAATGACTTATAAATGCCAACAATGCATCCTTTTCATATGACCAATGCTCCCCCTTAGCCTGTGCATTCAGAGATGCCCAACAACACCTCACAACCAATTTAATCTTCTGTATTTAAGTAGATCTGATCCTCTGCATGGCAGAGACTACTCCCAGTTTCTGTCTGAGATATTCGAACACTTCCCTGGGTAGAGGTTTGGTAAATATATCAGCAACTTGTTCTTTGGAGGGAACATACTCCAATTTCACCTTTCGTTCAAGCACTTGTTCACGTAAGAAGTGATATTTGATGCGAATGTGCTTGTTCTTTGAATGCATAACAATATTATTTGAGATACTGATGGAACTTGTATTATCACACATAATGGATATAGGAGGTGAAAATTTGATTTGAATGTCTTGTAAGGTTTGCATCATCCAAAGAAGTTGAGTGCAACATGATGTGGCAGCCACATATTCTGCTTCTGTTGTAGATAAGGCAATAGAGCTTTGCTTCTTGCTGAACCAAGATACTAACCGGGGCCCCATATAGAATGCACCACCACTAGTGCTTTTCCGATCATCAACATTTCCAGCCCAATCTGCATCAGTGTAAGCATGAAGAGTAAGATTAGCATTCTTTGGATACCATAGTCCAAAGTCTTGAGTTCCTTGTAGATATTTGAATATTCTTTTCACAGCCTGAAGGTGAGACTCTTTTGGATTAGCTTGGAATCGTCCAACAATCCCAATTGCATGCATAATGTCTGGTCTTGTCCCAGTGAGATAAAGTAGACTTCCTATCATAGATCTGTATTCTGGTTGATTCACCGTGGGGGAATCATCATTAGAACTGAGATTACATCTGGTTATCATTGGTGTACTTACAGGTTTGCAATCTTCCATGCCATACTTCTTCAAGATTTTCTTAAGATATTTTTCTTGTGATAAGAATATGCCATCTGTTGCTTGTTGCACTTGCAAGCCAAGAAAGAATGTTAGTTCCCCAAGTAAAGACATTTCAAATTCTTGCTGCATATCAGAAGCAAATTTCCGACTCATAGACTCTTCATTACTTCCAAAAATGATATCATCAACATATACAACCACAATCAATAGTTTATCATTTTCAGTTTTTGTGTATAAGTTGCTATCAGCAGACCCCTTTGAAAATCCTTGTTGATGAAGATATTTGTCAAGACGATAATACCATGCCCTTGGAGCTTGTTTGAGACCATATAGATCCTTTTTAAGTCTACAAACAAGATTTGCATCATTTCCCAAAATGAATCCTTCTGGTTGTTCTATATAAACTTCTTCTTCTAGATCACCATTGAGAAAAGCAGATTTAACATCCATTTGATAAACTTTGATTTGTTGGAAGCTTGAAAAAGCAAGAAACATTCTTATGGCTTCAAGTCTAGCTATAGGAGCAAAAGTTTCTTCAAAGTATATACCTTCTTGTTGAGCATACCCCTTTCAAACAAGTCTAGCTTTATTTCTTATAACATCCCCATTCTCATTTAACTTGTTTTTGAATATCCATTTAGTTCCAATGACATTTTTGTCATGAGGTCTTGGTACTAATTCCCAAGTGTGATTCTTTTCAATTTGATCAAGCTCTTCATTCATGGCTTGAATCCAACATTCATATTTTCTAGCTTGATTGACATTGTGTGGTTCAATAGTGGATAGAAATGCCAGATAGCTAGAAGATCCCACAAGAGTCCTTCTTGTTTGTACACCTGATCCCTTTTCTCCCAAAATTTGAGATTCTGGATGATTCTTTTGAACATATCTGGATGGAGCTTTTTTAGATAAATCATCTTCGGGTTCTTCATTGGGTTCACTGTCTATATCATTCCTATTTGATGTAGAAGGATATATGTCATCATCGTCTTCATATGTTGTTTGTTTTTCTTCTTTTGGAGCTGCAGGAGACTCATCAATAACAACATCAATACATTCAACAATCTTCCGAAGTCTTTTATTGTAACATTTATATGCTCTACTCCTAGAGGAGTAACCAAGAAGTATTCCTTCATCTGCTCTGGGTTCAAACTTGCCAAGTTTTTCATCATTATTTTTGATAAATAATTTGCTTCCAAAAACTCTAAAATGCTTCACAGTGGGAGGATTACCATACCAGAGTTCATATGGAGTTTTATCACTATTTACACGAACATGTGCCTTGTTAAGAATATTTACCGCTGTATGTGCTGCTTCTCCCCAAAATGTGTCAGGTGTTCCAGAATCATCAAACATAGCTCTAGCCATTTGTTGAACTGTTCTATTCATTCTTTCTGCTACGCCATTTTTTTGTGGAGTGCCAGCTACAGAAAACTGTCTTTTTATGCCATGTTGTTCACAAAATTCAAGGAATTCATCTGATGTATATTCTCCTCCTCGATCAGATCTAAGACACTTGATTTTTAGATCTAATTCATTTTCAACCAAT